>NW_019280398.1:2001-213625 GCF_000648695.1 Onthophagus taurus
AATAGTATATTAAAAAACAAGTTTCGTAAGACACGCTTGAAATGCACGAATTCAAGTTGAAAAACGAGTGGCGAAGCCACGAGTTTTTTAATGAATGAGTGCTTTAAGTCTTATGAAACGTGTTTTTTATGCTATTTTTTGTAATTCGCGTTTTTATACTTTTTTTTAACAAAAATAAAGTAAATTTTGGCAATGTAGGGAAATAGGTATGTAGCAGTTGGTAACACCGGAACACTTGAAAATAGAAACTTTGAATTGACAATTAGAAACTGTCAAAACATAAAATATATTCACCTGAAAAAAATGTTTGACGTACACCTCCCAAAATAAGAGAAATTGCTCAGAGTCAATGTCCTCATCATTGTGGACTTTGCATTCGATGCTAAGAACGTGTTTAAACATTCATAGACAAACATTGTTACATTGACAATTAGAAAAATTAATGACCCAATGTCACCAACTTGAACTGGTTCCATAAAATGTTACTAAAATCTCATTACAACATCGGATGCTGTAACGAGTCTCATTACAGCACCCGTTTGAATACTGTTATAGCTTTCATTACCGTCGCGAATTACAAAAAGTTAATAAGGACCTGATGTCATAAAATTTGACACGCGCCCACTTGAATGTTAATATGTAAATAACTGAACAGTTGTTAAAAAACGAACTTTGGTAGTAAAAGAAATTCTCTGCAAATATTTAAATTTAATTTAAACTGAGTCTCGTTTTTCGAAAACTCGATTGTGCTAAAACTCTCGGATCGAGCGCTTTTTTGCGAATCAACAACGAATTCAATCCTGCCGTTGTTAGTAATCCTGTGAAATGAACACGAATCGGAGGTATTTGCATGATCCTCTTATATCTTTTAAATAAAATTCGATTATGTGATGTAATCAATGAATATTAATCGGTGAATTGTTCGGTAAATTAACGCGAACCAGGTTGGGGGTTAATTTTCGAAATCCCCCACCGACTAACCAAATCAGCGAACAGAAGCTGTTCGAAGCAACAGTAGCCGAGGCTTAATTACATATCGCTATGAATACGAAATTCGCCCGGAGGGAGATAATATTCAAACCGCGATGGCAGTGTCGCGACGCCACCCCTTATCGCGACGCTTCGATGCTGCTTTGCATTTTAATTTAGTACCATCATGGAAGTTGAAAAAATTATATGATTCGGGGAAACTAAATCTTAATTAACCCTTCAAAAAAAAGTTAATCTATTAAACCGTTAAAAAAAGGATATTTAGTTAATTGGTTGTCGTATAAATCTCTCTAAAGATTAATAAACTTTAATTAACCAGAAAACCTAATAAATGTTTTCTAATTAAATCAAAAACCGGAGGAGTGTAAGTTAAGTGAAGGTTTGGTATGCGCGTAAATTTCATTTTAATTAATGCCTTAGGTGGTCATATCAATTATGAAGCAAAAAGTAATTGAATAAATTGCCTTTTACGCTATAAATAATAATTGATTTCAAAATCAATTTCTAATCGACAAGCTAATTTTAGTAAACTTTTATTGAGATAATCGCGTTTGACATGGTGCAAATATACGATTTATTTTGCGCCTACACAGCATTAACATTACAAATACGGTTCGTCGGAGGGAATTATTAAACGAGATTATCAAGCGACCCTATAATCCTGTTAGTTATTGTGCCGTACACGTTTCTCAAGCCATGTATATCTACCGTGTAGACGTAGCAGCTCTCTCTCAGGTCACCTCTCCATATTGGTCACCGTGTAAACATGTACACATTACGGTCCTGATATCGTGTTGATTGGTTATCTATGATGGGGCTAACCGGTAGCACGGATATCCCACAGGGCTAATTTACACAAGCCCCCAGTGTTTAATAATTACAATTCAAACTAATTACAATTTGTATATCTGGTTGTTATCATAAAATAATTATCATATAATAATCGCAACTTACTTAATTTGAATTATTATCTCAAAAACGAATTGAGACTTTTGAATACGGTTTAGTTTATGGTAAAGTACTCAATTTGCTTTATAAATAGTGAATGTATCATTTAATAAATCTTAAGAATTCGATTTTTTGCGATTTTTTTATGTCTGTTAACTTGCTAAAATCATAAAAATTGAGGTTAAGTTTGAAACTTATTATCTCAAGAACGAATTGAGATTTTCAAATGTGGTTTTGTTTATCAAAAAGTACATAGTTTGCTCTATAAGTGGTGAAAATTTCATCTAAATATCTTAAGAATTCGATTTTTTGCGATTTTTTTAAATCTAATAGAAAATTATTAACTTCCTAAAATCATAAAAATTGAGGTTAAGTTTAAAACTTATTATCTCGAGAACGAATTGAGATTTTCAAATGTGGTTCTGTTTATCAAAAAGTACATAGTTTACTCTATAAGTGGTGAAAATTTCATCTAAATATCTTAAGAATTCGATTTTTTACGATTTTTTTAAATCTAATAGAAAATTATTAACTTGCTAAAATCATAAAAATTGAGGTTAAGTTTGAAACTGATTATCTCCAGAACGAATTGAGATTTTCAAATGTGGTTTTGTTTATCAAAAAGTAGATAGTTTACTCTATAAGTGGTGAAAATTTCATCTAAATATCTTAAGAATTCGATTTTTTACGATTTTTTTAAATCTAATACAAAAATTATTAACTTGCTAAAATCATAAAAATTGAGGTTAAGTTTAAAACTTATTATCTCAGAAACGAATTGAGATTTTCAAATGTGGTTTTGTTTATCAAAAAGTAGATAGTTTACTCTATAAGTGGTGAAAATTTCATCTAAATATCTTAAGAATTCGATTTTTTGCGATTTTTTTAAATCTAATACAAAAATTATTAACTTGCTAAAATCATAAAAATTGAGGTTAAGTTTAAAACTTATTATCTCATGAACGAATTAAGATTTTCAAGTGCGGTTTTGTTTATCAAAAAGTACATAGTTTACTGTACAAGTGCTGAAAATTTTATCTAAATATGTTAAGAATTCGTTTTTTTTAAATCTAATAGAAAATTATTAACTTGCTAAAATCATAAAAATTGAGGCTAAGTTTAAAACTTATTATCTCCAGAACAAATTAAGATTTTCAAATGTGGTTTTTTTTGATCAAAAAGTAGATAGTTTACTCTATAAGTGGTGAAAATTTCATCTAAATATCTTAAGAATTCGATTTTTTGCGATTTTTTTAAATCTAATAGAAAATTATTAACTTCCTAAAATCATAAAAATTGAGGTTAAGTCAAAACTTATTATCTGAACAACGAATTGAAATTTTGAAATGTGGTTTTATTTATCAAAAAGTACATAGTTTACTCTATAAATGGTGAAAATTTCATCTAAATATCTTAAGAATTCGATTTTTTGCAATTTTTTTAAATCTAATAGAAAATTATTAACTTGCTAAAATCATAAAAATTGAGGTTAAGTTTGAACCTTATTATCTCAAGAACGAATTGAGATTTTCAAATGTCGTTTTGTTTATCAAAAAGTAGATAATTTACTCTATAAGTGGTGAAAATTTCATCTAAATATCTTAAGAATTCGATTTTTTATGATTTTTTTAAATCTAATAGAAAATTATTAACTTCCTAAAATCATAAAAATTGAGGTTAAGTTCAAAACTTATTATTTCAAGAACGAATTGATATTTTCAAATGTGGTTTTGTTTATCAAAAAGTACATAGTTTACTCTATAAATGGTGAAAATTACATCTAAATATCTTAAATATTCGATTTTTGTGATTTTTTAAAAAACTATCATCTCGATTAATTCAAAATTTTTTATCTACTACATTTATTTTTATTGATTAGTAATTAATGACTGAAATTTTTGATTTTTTTTAAATATTTAATGATTGTGAGTTAATAACCTTAAACGCGACGACCGCAAACGCAAAATTACGTTTTACAGACTATAAAATCCGAAGACAAAGAGAGAAGATTTCAACTTTGATATATCAAAGGCCACATGGTATTTCTTAAAGAAAAAAAAAATAAAGTTTTATGCTGCCGCTTCCGCCGCAAAATCGTAAAATCAGTGGCAATAGCAATAATAATATTTTCCCTCGGGGTCTTTGGCGCGCTCATTCTAACCAATAATCGCCAAGTTTTCGAAAACGCTCTCTCGAAAAGATTAGGACCCATTACTAAACGACCGGAAGACGACGACGATGACTACGACGACCCCGGTTTTTGGACTTGAGCCAGAAAATTCCTATTTATTTAATAGTTTCTCTCTCTCTTATATGAGGATCTTTGAAGTTACTCCCAGTTGAGACTTGGGCAACAATTTGGCTCCTCTTCTCGTGGGCGTATGATTCATTTCACGATGTGATAGAAACAAATTGGGTCGGACTGAAACGTTGATTTGTAATTGTCACACGGGGTGTTTAATTTAGAACTATTAGTATAGTTGGTACTAAGGGGCGTTTTGTTATATCAAACAAGTCGTTTGTATATTTTAAAAATATTTTTTGTTAATAAATCACTTAGATTTAGGGTTGCTTCACCTATAACAACATCTTTTTTTAATGACAGAAGATATTTTAGCCTTCATAACATTTGTCAATCGTGTTTTTTTTAAAGGGTAGATTTGAACGGGATTTTCTCAAAAAGTAATCGAGATATCAAAAAATAACTTGTTATATTCGATTTCTCATTCAATTCTTAATAAAATCATGTAATTTAGTTTTTTTAGTTTTATTAATAACGCAGATAGAAATATTTGAAATATATAGTTTTTAAAAAATCGTAAAAAATCGAATTCTTAAGATATTTAGATAAAATTTTCACCACTTATAGAGTAAACTAAGTACTTTTTGATAAACAAAGCAGCACTTGAATACATCATTGCGTTCATGAGATAATAACTTTTAAATTTGACCATAATTTAGATGACATTAGCAAGTTAATAATTTTACACTATAATTTTTAAAAAATCCTAAAAAATCAAATTCTTAATATATTTAGATGAAATTTTCACCACTTATAGAGTAAACTAAGTACTTTTTGATAAACAAAACCGCACTTGAATACATCATTGCGTTCATGAGATAATAACTTTTAAATTTGACCATAATTTAGATGACATTAGCAAGTTAATAATTTTACACTATAATTTTTAAAAAATCCTAAAAAATCAAATTCTTAATATATTTAGATGAAATTTTCACCACTTATAGAGTAAACTAAGTACTTTTTGATAAACAAAACCGCACTTGAAAATATCAATTCGTTCTTGAGATAATAAGTTTTGAACTTAACCTCAATTTTTATGATTTTAGCAAGTTAATAATTTTTGTATTAAATTTAAAAAAATCGTAATAAATCGAATTCTTAAGATATATAGATGTAATTTTCACCACTTATAGAGTAAACCATCTACTTTTTGATAAACAAAACCACATTTGAAAATCTCAATTCGTTCTTGAGATAATAAGTTTTGAACGTAACCTCAATTTTTATGATTTTAGCAAGTTAATAATTTTTGTATTAAATTTAAAAAAATCGTAAAAAATCGAATTCTTAAGATATTTAGATGTAATTTTCACCACTTATAGAGTAAACCATCTACTTTTTGATAAACAAAACCACATTTGAAAATCTCAATTCGTTCTTGAGATAATAAGTTTTGAACGTAACCTCAATTTTTATGATTTTAGCAAGTTAATAATTTTTGTATTAAATTTAAAAAAATCGTAAAAAATCGAATTCTTAAGATATTTAGATGTAATTTTCACCACTTATAGAGTAAACCATCTACTTTTTGATAAACAAAACCACATTTGAAAATCTCAATTCGTTCTTGAGATAATAAGTTTTGAACGTAACCTCAATTTTTATGATTTTAGCAAGTTAATAATTTTCTATTAGATTTAAAAAAATCGCAAAAAATCGAATTCTTAAGATATTTAGATGAAATTGTCACCATGTATAGAGTAAACTATGTACTTTTTGATAAACAAAACCACATTTGAAAATCTCAATTCGTTCTTGAGGTAATAAATTTTAAACTCAACCTCAATTTTTATAATTTTAGCAAGTTAATAATTTTCTATTAGATTTTAAAAAAATCACAAAAAATCAAATTCTTAAGATATTTAGATGTAATTTTCACCACTTATAGAGTAAACCATCTACTTTTTGATAAAGAAAACCACATTTGAAAATCTCAATTCGTTCTTGAGATAATAAGTTTTAAACTTAACCTCAATTTTTATGATTTTAGCAAGTTAATAATTTTCTATTAGATTTAAAAAAATCGCAAAAAATCGAATTCTTAAGATATTTAGATGAAATTTTCACCACTTATAGAGTAAACCATCTACTTTTTGATAAACAAAACCACATTTGAAAATCTCAATTCGTTCTTGAGATATCATTATTTATAATCAATAACCGAAATAGAAACTTTAGGATTCATTAAATATTTAAAAAACATCAAAAATTCCATCCATAGTGTTTGTCTAAAAACAACAAAGTAATTAATATTAATTTGTTGAAAGCTTTTATCGTTAAAAAGAAAAAAAATTTCCGATAAATACACGATTGGGGTTATAAAAAGTTTTTTTAGGTTTTTTGTAGTATTTATGGATGTTGGCGTGTTCGGTTGTAAATACCGGAAATTTATGAAGGGGTATTTAAAAAAGGCCCCCGGGTAATTTGTTTGTTTGTATCATGACGTGTCCATTAACCGTTTGTCATGTTATAAATAAAGCCCGGACGGCATTAAATCTTTTATAATTAGGCGCTGCTTACGCGTGTCTTTGTCTTGGCAAGTTTTCCGTAATTTATTACTGTTTAAAATTTTGTATTATTTGCTTTAAATATTTTATTATTTAACTTCGAGAATATAAAATTTATAATACCATCAAGTTTGTAATCATTTTCTCATAATAACTTTCTCATAATTTCGCTCGTAATCGTTTTATCGTACTCATTTACCTTCCAGGAAATTAATAATAAATCATCTTGCTGTTGTAAGCAAAAAATGTTTTATACCCTTTAGCAATTTATATTTCTTATTTATCGACTCCAAGTTGTTCTCTCCAATTACTTTCCGATCTGGTGCTTAATAACCCGTCAGGGCTTGCTTATTCTTTGTAGAAAAAAAAATTCTTACAATTTCCTTTTAAATTGTTACAAACTCAGTAATTTATTATATACATGTTTCTTTGTGTTTTAACCGTTGGGGCCGTCACAAGTAATCTTTACGTGTTGGCACAACGATATGGTATGTTTACACTAAACACTCCACTTTATACACACACATAGAAAACGAGGCATCTGCCCCGATAATGCGGGCAAATAATCAAAGCATTGATTGGCCGCGATATCAAAAGCCCGCTAGTGAACGTAAATACTCGCCGCTTATATAAACATCGCCTCCCGTGGCTTTGTTTAGGTAACGCTTCCTCTCTCTCTGACATTGTAAGCTTTCCTGATGATGGTATGGTCAGCGCGAAACTTTAACAACGACAGCCCGACTATAATTTAGTTTAGTTTAGTAGGTTTTGGTTTTAGTGAGGAAACGTGTGGTTGTGTAGGTGGAAATTTGATAATGTACGAGGATGTTTACGGTTCCGTTTTCATTGAGGAGATTTGCTTCTCTTTGATCTTCTGTTAACTTTCGTAAAAACGTATTGAAAATTTTTACTTTTCCTAAAATAAATTTCTTTTGAGGTTTTCTTTGTTATGATTTTTTCTTCTTCTTCTGGCGGTTATTAAAACAGGAAATGATTTTCTTTTGATATTTTAAACTATTATATTTCAAACATTTTCCAAATTTCTAAGCAGACTTTTTTTTTCCGATTTTTGATCTATAAATCTCAAGGAAGAAAATGATTCCGAACCTCTCACCGAATGGTTTCCTTTCGTACCAATGTTCGATTGATTTTTTATGATTTTTAAATTTCCTCGAAGAAAACTTGAATATTTCCAAAAACTCGGTTTGCTTTAACAGTTCATATATAAAAAAATAAAAGTCATTTTACAAAATCGATCTTTTCAGGTGAAAGTAGATGCTTTAAACTACATTTGGTGCAAATTTCGAGAAAATTTTACAAGAAATAAATTTTTTATGAATTCTTAAATTTCCTCAGAGATAACTTAAATATTTCTAAAAACTCGGTTTACTTTAAAAGTTTATATCTAAAAAACTAAAAGTGATTTTTCAAAATGGGTCATTTCGGGTTAAAGTAGATGCTTTAAACTACATTTGTTGCAAATTTCATGAAAGTTTTCAAAGTAACCGATTTTTTGCGAATTTTTAAATTTCCCCAAATAAACTTGAATATTTCTGAAAACTCGATTTACTTTAAAAGTTTATATCTAAAAAACTAAAAGTGATTTTTCAAAATGGATCTTTTCAGGTTGAAGTAGGTGCTTTAAATTATATTTGGTTCAAATTTCATGAAAATTTTCCAAGTAATCGATTTTTTGCGAATTTTTAAAATTCTTCAAATAAACTTTGATACTTCTAAAAATTCAGATTACTTTAAAAGTTTATATCTAAAAAGCTAAAAGTGATTTTTCAAAATGGATCCTTTCAGGTTAAAGTAGATGCTTTAAACTACATATGGTGCAAATTTCGTGAACATTTTCCAAGAAATCGATTTTTTGCGAATTTTCAAATTTCTCCAAATAAACTTAGATAATTTCTAAAAACTCGATTTACTTTAAAAGTTTATATCTAAAAAACTAAAAGTGATTTTTCAAAATGGGTTTTTTCAGGTTAAAGTAGATGCTTTAAACTACATCTGGTGCAAATTTCATGAACATTTTCCAAGAAATCGATTTTTTGCGAATTTTTAAATTTCTCCAAATAAACTTGGATATTTCTAAAAACACGATTTACTTTAAAAGTTTATATCTAAAAAACTAAAAGTGATTTTTCAAAATGGGTCTTTTTAGGTTAAAGTAGATGCTTTAAATTATATTTGGTGCAAATTACGTGAATATTTTCCAAGAAATGGATTTTTTATGAATTTTTAAATTTCCTCAAAGATAACTTGGATATTTCTAAAAACTCGGTTTACTTTAAAAGTTTATATCTAAAAAAGTAAAAGTGATTTTTCGAAATGGATCTTTTCTGGTGAAAGTAGATGCTTTAAACTACATTTGGTGCAAATTTCGTAAAAATTTTCCAAGAAATTGATTTTTTATGAATTTTTTAATTTCCTCAAAGATAACTTAAATATTTCTAAAAACTAGGTTTACTTAAAAGGTTTATATCTAAAAAACGAAAAGTGATTTTTCAAAATTGATCATTTCAGGTTAAAGTAGATGCTTTAATTTATAATTGGTGAAAATTTCATAAAAATTTTCCAAGTAATCGATTTTTTGCGAATTTTTAAATTTCCCCAAATAAACTTGAATATTTCTAAAAATTAGGTTTACTTTAAATGTTTAATATCTAAAAAACGAAAAGTGATTTTTCAAAATGGATCTTTTCAGGTGAAAGTAGATGCTTTAAACTACATTTAGTGCAAATTTCATGAAAGTTTTCAAAGTAACCGATTTTTTGCGAATTTTTAAATTTCCCCAAATAGACTTGAATATTTCTAAAAACTAGGTTTACTTTAAAAGTTTATATCTAAAAAACTAAAAGTGATTTTTCAAAATGGATCTTTGCAGGTGAAAGTAGATGCTTTAAACTACATTTGGTGCAAATTTCGTGAAAATTTTCCAAGTAATCGATTTTTTGCGAATTTTTAATTTTCTCCAAATAAACTTGGATATTTCTAAAAACACGATTTATTTTAAAAGTTTATATCTAAAAAACTAAAAGTGATTTTTCAAAATTGATCATTTCAGGTTAAAGTAGATGTTTTAATTTATAATTGGTGAAAATTTCATAAAAATTTTCCAAGTAATCGATTTTTTGCGAATTTTTAAATTTCCCCAAATAAACTTTGATATTTCTAAAAACTCGATTTACTTTAAAAGTTTATAACTAAAAAACTAAAAGTGATTTTTCAAAATGGGTCTTTTCAGGTTAAAGTAGAACCTTTAAACTACATTTGGTTCAAATTTGGTGAAAATTTTTCAAGAAATTGATTTTTTATGATTTTTTAAATTTCCTCAAAGGTAACTTAAATATTTCTAAAAACTCGGTTTACTTTAATGGTTTATATCTAAAAAACGGAAAGTGATTTTTCAAAATGGAACTTTTCAGGTTTAAAGTAGATGTTTTAAACTACATTTGGTGCAAATTTCATGAAGATTTTCCAAGTAACTGTTTTTTTGCGTATTTTTAAATTTCCCCAAAAAAACTTGGATATTTCTAAAAACTCGATTTAATTTAAAGGTTTATATCTAAAAAACTAAAAGTGATTTTTCAAAACGGATCTTTTCAGGTGAAAGTAGATGCTTTAAACTACATTTGGTACAAATTTCATGAACATTTTCCAAGTAATCGATTTTTTGCGAATTTTTAAATTTCCCCAAATAAACTTGGATATTTCTAAAAACACGATTTACTTTAAAAGTTTATATCTAAAAAACTAAAAGTGATTTTTCAAAATGGATCTTTTCAGGTTAAAGTAGGTGCTTTAAATTATATTTGGTTCAAATTTCATGAAAATTTTCCAAGTAATCGATTTTTTGCGAATTTTTAAATTTCTTCAAATAAACTTTGATATTTCTAAAAATTCAGTTTACTTTAAAAGTTTATATCTAAAAAGCAAAAAGTGATTTTTCAAAATGGATCCTTTCAGGTTAAAGTAGATGCTTTAAACTACATTTGGTGCAAATTTCGTGAAAATTTTCCAAGAAATTGATTTTTTAAATTTCCTCAAAGATAGCTTGAATATTTCTAAAAACTCGGTTTACTTTAAAAGTTTATAAATCTAAAAAAAACTTAATTTATCTTAAAAGATGCTTTAATTTATAATTGGTGAAAATTTCATGATGATTTTCCAAGAAATTGATTTGTCTATTTATGCTNAAAGTAGATGCTTTAAACTACATTTGGTGCAAATTTCATGAAAATTTTCCAAGTAATCGATTTTTTGCGAATTTTTAAATTTTCCCAACTAAACATGGATATTTCTAAAAACTCGATTTACTTTAAAAGTCTATATCTAGAAAACTAAGAAAAATTTTTCAAAATGGATCTTTTCAGGTAAAAGTAGATGCTTTAAACTACATTTGGTGCAAATTTCATGAAAATTTTCCAAGTAATTGATTTTTTGCGAATTTTTAAATTTCCCCAAATAAACTTGGATATTTCTAAAAACACGATTTACTTTAAAAGTTTATATCTAAAAATTAAAAGTGATTTTTCAAAATGGATCTTTTCAGGTTAAAGTAGGTGCTTTAAACTACATTTGGTGCAAATTTCGTGAAAATTTTCCAAGAAATTGATTTTTTAAATTTCCTCAAAGATAGCTTGAATATTTCTAAAAACTCGGTTTACTTTAAAAGTTTATAAATCTAAAAAAAACTTAATTTATCTTATGCTTTAAACTACATTTGGTGCAAATTTCGTGAAAATTTTCCAAGAAATTGATTTTTTAAATTTCCTCAAAGATAGCTTGAATATTTCTAAAAACTCGGTTTACTTTAAAAGTTTATAAATCTAAAAAAAACTTAATTTATCTTAAAAGATGCTTTAATTTATAATTGGTGAAAATTTCATGATGATTTTCCAAGAAATTGATTTGTCTATTTATGCTTTAATTGATAATAATAACATGACATTTTAATTATATTAATTAGTTTTTTTCTTCTTCTATTTTTTGTCTTCTTCTTTTTCTGGCAGTTATTAAAACAAGTAATAATCGATATTTTAAACCATTATATTTCAAAAATTTTCCAAATTTCTAAACAGACTTTTTTCCCTCTTTCGATCTGTAAATCTCGAGGAGGAAGAAAATGACCCACACCATCGCATCGTTCTAACAGATTCCAAACCTCCCGGTCTTATTTGTTTTTGGGAGGGTGGTTTCCTTTCGTACCAGTGCTCTTGAACCGCGCCGAAGAAGACCCAAAATCAATATTTGCCGCGGGACGTCGAGAATGAACGGCATCAACTCGGGGGACACAAACTCTGTTTGATATTTGTAAGGAGGAGGCGATATACGGGCGCTTGTGTACGTATGTGTGTACATATACCTGAGCGGGCCAACGCTAATATTTATGCAGAGTAAATAAAGTATGGGCTCGAGCTTCTGACGTAATATCCGGTCAACGGAATTGTGTACAACGGTTATGAGTTTTACGGAAATGTTTTAAGGAAGTTGTGGTTATCAATAAAAAAGTTTCGCTTTTCGTTTTGGTTGAAGTATTTTGATTAAAATGTATTCGGCATAAACGAAATGTCACTACTGACACTAATTATGCGTAAATATAGTCTTAGAGGCAAGTTTAGAAGATAATATTATTTGGTTGTTTACTTGTAACTTTTTTGTTCCATTGCCAAAATTGGATTTTGTGTGCTCATTGTATTCAGTACTTCATTCTGTATACTTTATTTATTTAATTTATTTTATATCTGGTAAAATAATCCATAAATAAATAGCGATATCATGTATAACTTCTCAGACGAGTTGGCATCAATATATTTTCTTGTGGGTTGGATGTGAACAACACCTAAAGTTAGTAGTAGCTGAACAGAGAAGAAGAGAAAAGAGAGACCGCGCCTCCATTAACATACAATGGTAGTTGCTGGTACAAGCTTTGCGTGGCCGCAGATGGTGTTTTCAGGTCCGCGCAGCGCTGGATCAGGATTATACATCGGTCAGGTTGAACACGCGTTTATCTTTTCTGGACTTCGAAACAGGGCCGTATTAGGAAATTCGATAAAACATCACCGATAACTATATTATTGAAATGAATTCTTTTTTAAGTTTCACTTACAAAACAATTTTGGCTAGCTTTCAAATGGGATCGTTTCGATGACCTAATAAGCAATTCCAAGTTGTAATTTAAACGTCTCTAAAATAGTTGGCAACCAATTTCGTTCGTGACATCTGTCCAAGAATTACCTGCGTATTGTTGTAGAAAACGATTTTGTCGACTATTTCCATGGTTTATTCGAGTAACCTTGTAAAACGTTATTTGTTCTCCTTGTCGTCGTTGCGCATAATTAGCGACGAGATATGACAATATCCTGCTGAGAAACTAATTAGTTAATTAAACGTTCTTACTCTTTAACGTTTAAACGATTAAATCAACTAACGTAGAAAAGTGTTATTTAAACTATCCATTTTAAGGACTGTTAAGGACTTTTAAGGACTTCAAGTTTTATTATAATTCATTTTCCATTTATAATGCTTTATTGGAGCTTATTAGAGCTAATAAACCTTGACAAGATCGTAAAATAAGAAGTAATTAATTCCTTTCGAATATTTCTATTAATGATGTGATTTAAAAAAAAATTTATATCTTAAAATCTAAAAGTGATTTTTTAAAATGGCCATTTTCATTAAAAAGTAGAGGCTTTAATTTATAATTGGTGAAAATTTCGTGATGATTCTCCAAGAAATTGATTTTTAATGAATTTTTAAATTTCCCCAACAAAAACTTGGATATATATATAAAACTTGATTTACTTCAAACGTTTATATCTTAAGAACTAAGAGTGATTTTTCAAAGCGGACCTTTTCACTAAAAAGTAGATGCTTTAATTTATAATTGGTGAAAATTTCGTGATGATTTTCCCAAAAATTGATTTTTAATAAATTTTTAAATTTCTACAACAAAAACTTGGATATATATAAAATTTGATTTATTTCAAACATTTATATCTTAAGAACTAAGAGTGATTTTTCAAAGCGGACCTTTTCACTAAAAAGTAGATGCTTTAATTTATAATTGGTAAAAATTTCATGATGATTTTCCCAAAAATTGATTTTTTACGAATTTTTAAATTTCCCCAACAAAAACTTGGATATATATAAAATTCGATTTGCTTCCAACATTTATATCTTAAGAACTATTAGTGATTTTGCAAAACGGATGTTTTCACTAAAAAGTACATACTTTAATTTATAATTTTTGAAAATTTTGTGATGATTTTCCAAGAAATTGATTTTTAATGAATTTTTAAATTTCCCCAATAAAAACTTGGATATATATAAAATTCGATTTACTTCAAACATTTANAGCTTATTAGAGCTAATAAACCTTGACAAGATCGTAAAATAAGAAGTAATTAATTCCTTTCGAATATTTCTATTAATGATGTGATTTAAAAAAAAAATTATATCTTAAAAACTAAAAGTGATTTTTTAAAATGGCCATTTTCATTAAAAAGTAGATGCTTTAATTTATAATTGGTGAAAATTTCGTGATGATTCTCCAAGAAATTGATTTTTAATGAATTTTTAAATTTCCCCACCAAAAACTTGGATATATATAAAATTCGATTTACTTCAAACATTTATATCTTAAGAACTAAGAGTGATTTTTCAAAACGGACCTTTTCACTAAAAAGTAGATGCTTTAATTTATAATTTGTGAAAATTTCATGATGATTCTCCAAGAAATTGATTTTTAATGAATTTTTAAATTTCTCCAACAAAAACTTGGATATATATAAAATTCGATTTACTTCAAACGTTTATATCTTAAGAACTAAGAGTGATTTTTCAAAACGGATCGTTTCACTAAAAAGTAGATGCTTTAATTTATAATTGGTGAAAATTTCGTGATGATTCTCCAAGAAATTGATTTTTTACGAATTTTTAAATTTCCCTAAAAAACACTTGGATATATATAAAATTTGAATTATTTCAACAACGTATATCTCAAGATCTAAGAATAATTTTGCAAAACGGACCTTTTCACTAAAAAGTAGATGCTTTAATTTATAATTGGTAAAAATTTCATGATGATTTTCCCAAAAATTGATTTTTCATGAATTTTTAAATTTCCCCAACAAAAACTTGGATATATATAAAATTCGATTTGCTTCAAACATATATATATCTTAAGAACTATTAGTGATTTTTCAAAACGGATGTTTTCACTAAAAAGTACATACTTTAATTTATAATTTTTGAAAATTTTGTGATGATTTTCCAAGAAATTGATTTTTAATGAATTTTTAAATTTCCCCAATAAAAACTTGGATATATATAAAATTCGATTTACTTCAAACATTTATATCTTAAGAACTAAGAGTGATTTTTCAAAACGGACCTTTTAACTAAAAAGTAGATGCTTTAATTTATAATTAGTGAAAATTTTATGATGATTTTCCCAAAAATTGATTTTTCACGAATTTTTAAATTTCCGCAAAAAAACTTGATTATTTCTAAAAACTCGGTTTGCTTTAAAAGTTTATATCTAAAAAAATAAAAGTGATTTTGCAAAATGGATCGTTTCAGGTAAAAGTAGATGCTTNTCACTAAAAAGTACATACTTTAATTTATAATTTTTGAAAATTTTGTGATGATTTTCCAAGAAATTGATTTTTAATGAATTTTTAAATTTCCCCAACAAAAACTTCGATATATATAAAATTCGATTTACATGAAACTATATCTTAAAAACTAAGAGTGATTTTTAAAAACGGACCTTTTCACTAAAAAGTAGATGCTTTAATTTGTAATTGATGAAAATTTCATGATGATTTTCCCAAAAATTGATTTTTCACGAATTTTTAAATTTCCGCAAAAAAACTTGATTATTTCTAAAAACTCGGTTTGCTTTAAAAGTTTATATCTAAAAAAATAAAAGTGATTTTGCAAAATGGATCGTTTCAGGTAAAAGTAGATGCTTTAAACTATATTTGGTGCAGATTTTGTGAAAATTTTCTAAGAAATGGATTTTTTACGAATTTTTAAATTTCCCCAAAGACAACTTGAATATTTCTAAAAACTCGGTTTATTTCAAAAGTATATATCTAAAAAATTAAAAGAGATTTTGCAAAATGGATCTTTTTAGGTAAAAGTAGATGCTTTAAATTACATTTGGTGCAGATTTCGTGAAAGTTTTTCCAGAAATGGATTTTTTACGAATTTTTAAATTTCCTCAAAGACAACTTGAATATTTCTAAAAACTCGGTTTACTTTAAAAGTATATATCTAAAAAACTAAAAGTGATTTTTCAAAATGGATCATTTCAGGCAAAAGTAGATGCTTTAAACTACACTTGGTGCAAATTTCTTGAAAATATTCCGAGAAATTGATTTTCCACGAATTTTTAAATTTTCTCAAAAAAACTTGATTATTTCTGAAAACTCGGTTTGCTTTAAACGTTTATATCTCAAAAACTAAAAGTGATTTTTCAAAATGGATCTTCTCAAGTAAAAGTAGATACTTTAAATTAGGGTTGATGCAAATTTCGTGAACATTTTCCAAGAAATTGATTTTTCAGGTATTTTTAAACTTTCCCAAAAAACCTGATTATTTCTGAAAACTCGGTTTGCTTTAAACGTTTATATTTCGAAAGCTGAAAATGATTTTCCAAAACGGACCTTTTCAGTGAAAAGTAGATGCTTTAATTTGTAATTGGTGAAAATTTTGTGAAGATTTTTCCAGAAATGGATTTTTTACGAATTTTTAAATTTCCTCAAAGATAACTTGAATATTTCTAAAAACTCGGTTTACTTTAAAAGTTTATATCTTAAAAACTAAAAGTGATTTTTTAAAATAGCTCTTTTCAGGTAAAAGTAGATGCTTTAAACTACATTTGGTGCAAATTTCGTGAAGATTTTCCAAGAAATTAATTTTTCACGAATTTTTAGATTTGCCCAAAAAATGACATGATTATTTCTGAAAACTCGGTTTATTTTAAAAGTTTATATCTCAAGAACTAACAATGATATTCCAAAACAGACATTTTCACGTTAAAATAGATCCTTTAGTTTATAATTGGTGAAAATTTCGTGATGATTTTCCAAGAAATAGATTTTTTACGAATTTTTAAATTTCCCCAAAAAAACTTGATTATTTCTGAAAACTCGGTTTACTTTAGAAGTTTATATCTCAAATATATCTCAAAAATTAAAGTGATTTTTCAAAATGGATCTTTTCAAGTAAAAGTAGATACTTTAAATTAGGGTTGATGCTAATTTCGTGAACATTTTCCAAGAAATTGATTTTTCAGGTATTTTTAAACTTTCCCAAAAAACCTGATTATTTCTGAAAATTCGTTTTGCTTTAAACGTTTATATTTCGAAACCTAAAAATGATATTCCAAAACGGACCTTTTCAGTGAAAAGTAGATGCTTTAATTTATAATTGGTGAAAATTTAGTGATGATTTTCCAAGAAATTTATTTTTTACGAATTTTTAAATTTCCTCAAAATAACTTGATTATTTCTGAAAACTCGGTTTACTTTAGAAGTTTATATCTAAAAAACTAAAAGTGATTTTTCAAAATAGATCCTTTCAGGTAAAAGTAGATGCTTTAAACTATATTTGGTGCAAATTTCGTGAAAATTTCCCAAGAAATTGATTTTTCACGAATTTTTAAATTTCCCCAAAAAACCTGATTATTTCTGAAACTTCGTTTTTCCTTAAACGTTTATATTTTGAAAGCTGAAAATGATTTTCCAAAACGGACCTTTTCAGTGAAAAGTAGATGCTTTAAATTATATTTGGTGCAAATTGCATGAAAATTTTCCAAGAAATTTATTTTTTATAAATTTTTAAATTTCCTCAAAGATAACTTGAATATTTCTAAAAACTCGGTTTACTTTAAAAGTTTATATCTTAAAAACTAAAAGTGATTTTTAAAAATGGATCTTTTCAGGTAAAAGTAGATGCTTTAAACTATATTTGGTGCAAATTTCGTGAAGATTTTCCAAGAAATAAATTTTTCACGAATTTTTAGATTTCCCCAAAAAACCTGATTATTTCTGAAACTTCGTTTTGCTTTAAACGTTTATATTTCGAAAGCTGAAAATGATTTTCCAAAACGGACCTTTTCAGTGAAAAGTAGATGCTTTAATTTGTAATTGGTGAAAATTTCGTGATGATTTTCCAAGCAATTTATTTTTTATGAATTTTTAAATTTCGTTAAAGATAACTTGAATATTTCTAAAAACTCGGTTTACTTGAAAAGTTTATATCTTAAAAATTAAAAGTGATTTTTAAAAATGGCTCTTTTCAGGTAAAAGTAGATGCTTTAAACTACATTTGGTGCAAATTTCGTGAAGATTTTCCAAGAAATTAATTTTTTACGAATTTTGAGATTTGCCCAAAAAACATGATTATTTTTGAAAACTCGGTTTACTTTAAAAGTTTATATCTCAAGAACTAACAATGATATTCCAAAACAGACCTTTTCACGTTAAAATAGATGCTTTAGTTTATAATTGGTGAAAATTTCGTGATGATTTTCCAAGAAATAGATTTTTTACGAATTTTTCAATTTCCGCAAAGATAACTTGAATATTTCTAAAAACTCGGTTTACGTTAAAAGTTTATATCTTAAAAACTAAAAGTGATTTTTAAAAATGGCTCTTTTCAGATAAAAGTAGATGCTTTGAACTACATTTGGTGCAAATTTCGTGAAAATTTTCCTAGAAATTGATTTTTTATGAATTTTTAAATTTCCTCAAAATAACTTGATTATTTCTGAAAACTCGATTTGCTTTAAAAGTTTATATCTAAAAAACTAAAAGTGATTTTTCAAAATGGATCTTTTCAGATAAAAGTAGATGCTTTGAACTACATTTGGTGCAAATTTCGTGAAAATTTTCCTAGAAATTGATTTTTTATGAATTTTTAAATTTCCTCAAAATAACTTGATTATTTCTGAAAACTCGATTTGCTTTAAAAGTTTATATCTAAAAAACTAAAAGTGATTTTTCAAAATGGATCTTTTCAGATAAAAGTAGATGCTTTGAACTACATTTGGTGCAAATTTCGTGAAAATTTTCCTAGAAATTGATTTTTTATGAATTTTTAAATTTCCTCAAAATAACTTGATTATTTCTGAAAACTCGATTTGCTTTAAAAGTTTATATCTAAAAAACTAAAAGTGATTTTTCAAAATGGATCTTTTCAGATAAAAGTAGATGCTTTGAACTACATTTGGTGCAAATTTCGTGAAAATTTTCCTAGAAATTGATTTTTTATGAATTTTTAAATTTCCTCAAAATAACTTGATTATTTCTGAAAACTCGATTTGCTTTAAAAGTTTATATCTAAAAAACTAAAAGTGATTTTTCAAAATGGATCTTTTCAGATAAAAGTAGATGCTTTGAACTACATTTGGTGCAAATTTCGTGAAAATTTTCCTAGAAATTGATTTTTTATGAATTTTTAAATTTCCTCAAAATAACTTGATTATTTCTGAAAACTCGATTTGCTTTAAAAGTTTATATCTAAAAAACTAAAAGTGATTTTTCAAAATGGATCTTTTCAGATAAAAGTAGATGCTTTGAACTACATTTGGTGCAAATTTCGTGAAAATTTTCCTAGAAATTGATTTTTTATGAATTTTTAAATTTCCTCAAAATAACTTGATTATTTCTGAAAACTCGATTTGCTTTAAAAGTTTATATCTAAAAAACTAAAAGTGATTTTTCAAAATGGATCTTTTCAGATAAAAGTAGATGCTTTGAACTACATTTGGTGCAAATTTCGTGAAAATTTTCCTAGAAATTGATTTTTTATGAATTTTTAAATTTCCTCAAAATAACTTGATTATTTCTGAAAACTCGATTTGCTTTAAAAGTTTATATCTAAAAAACTAAAAGTGATTTTTCAAAATGGATCTTTTCAGATAAAAGTAGATGCTTTGAACTACATTTGGTGCAAATTTCGTGAAAATTTTCCTAGAAATTGATTTTTTATGAATTTTTAAATTTCCTCAAAATAACTTGATTATTTCTGAAAACTCGATTTGCTTTAAAAGTTTATATCTAAAAAACTAAAAGTGATTTTTCAAAATGGATCTTTTCAGATAAAAGTAGATGCTTTGAACTACATTTGGTGCAAATTTCGTGAAAATTTTCCTAGAAATTGATTTTTTATGAATTTTTAAATTTCCTCAAAATAACTTGATTATTTCTGAAAACTCGATTTGCTTTAAAAGTTTATATCTAAAAAACTAAAAGTGATTTTTCAAAATGGATCTTTTCAGATAAAAGTAGATGCTTTGAACTACATTTGGTGCAAATTTCGTGAAAATTTTCCTAGAAATTGATTTTTTATGAATTTTTAAATTTCCTCAAAATAACTTGATTATTTCTGAAAACTCGATTTGCTTTAAAAGTTTATATCTAAAAAACTAAAAGTGATTTTTCAAAATGGATCTTTTCAGATAAAAGTAGATGCTTTGAACTACATTTGGTGCAAATTTCGTGAAAATTTTCCTAGAAATTGATTTTTTATGAATTTTTAAATTTCCTCAAAATAACTTGATTATTTCTGAAAACTCGATTTGCTTTAAAAGTTTATATCTAAAAAACTAAAAGTGATTTTTCAAAATGGATCTTTTCAGATAAAAGTAGATGCTTTGAACTACATTTGGTGCAAATTTCGTGAAAATTTTCCTAGAAATTGATTTTTTATGAATTTTTAAATTTCCTCAAAATAACTTGATTATTTCTGAAAACTCGATTTGCTTTAAAAGTTTATATCTAAAAAACTAAAAGTGATTTTTCAAAATGGATCTTTTCAGATAAAAGTAGATGCTTTGAACTACATTTGGTGCAAATTTCGTGAAAATTTTCCTAGAAATTGATTTTTTATGAATTTTTAAATTTCCTCAAAATAACTTGATTATTTCTGAAAACTCGATTTGCTTTAAAAGTTTATATCTAAAAAACTAAAAGTGATTTTTCAAAATGGATCTTTTCAGATAAAAGTAGATGCTTTGAACTACATTTGGTGCAAATTTCGTGAAAATTTTCCTAGAAATTGATTTTTTATGAATTTTTAAATTTCCTCAAAATAACTTGATTATTTCTGAAAACTCGATTTGCTTTAAAAGTTTATATCTAAAAAACTAAAAGTGATTTTTCAAAATGGATCTTTTCAGATAAAAGTAGATGCTTTGAACTACATTTGGTGCAAATTTCGTGAAAATTTTCCTAGAAATTGATTTTTTATGAATTTTTAAATTTCCTCAAAATAACTTGATTATTTCTGAAAACTCGATTTGCTTTAAAAGTTTATATCTAAAAAACTAAAAGTGATTTTTCAAAATGGATCATTTCAGGCAAAAGTAGATGCTTTAAACTACACTTGGTGCAAATTTCGTGAAAATATTCCGCGAAATTGATTTTTCACGAATTTTTAAATTTTCTCAAAAAACCTGATTATTTCTGAAAATTCGTTTTGCTTTAAAAGTTTATATTTCGAAAGCTGAAAATGATTTTCCAAAACGGACCTTTTCAGTGAAAAATAGATGCTTTAATTTATAATTGGTAAAAATTTCATGATGATTTTCCCAAAAATTGATTTTTCACGAATTTTTAAATTTCCCCAACAAAAACTTGGATATATATAAAATTCGATTTGCTTCAAACATTTATATCTTAAGAACTATTAGTGATTTTTCAAAACGGATGTTTTCACTAAAAAGTACATACTTTAATTTATAATTTTTGAAAATTTTGTGATGATTTTCCAAGAAATTGATTTTTAATGAATTTTTAAATTTCCCCAATAAAAACTTTGATATATATNTTTAAACGTTTATATTTCGAAAGCTGAAAATGATTTTCCAAAACGGACCTTTTCAGTGAAAAGTAGATGCTTTAATTTGTAATTGGTGAAAATTTCGTGATGATTTTCCAAGCAATTTATTTTTTATGAATTTTTAAATTTCGTTAAAGATAACTTGAATATTTCTAAAAACTCGGTTTACTTGAAAAGTTTATATCTTAAAAATTAAAAGTGATTTTTAAAAATGGCTCTTTTCAGGTAAAAGTAGATGCTTTAAACTACATTTGGTGCAAATTTCGTGAAGATTTTCCAAGAAATTAATTTTTTACGAATTTTGAGATTTGCCCAAAAAACATGATTATTTTTGAAAACTCGGTTTACTTTAAAAGTTTATATCTCAAGAACTAACAATGATATTCCAAAACAGACCTTTTCACGTTAAAATAGATGCTTTAGTTTATAATTGGTGAAAATTTCGTGATGATTTTCCAAGAAATAGATTTTTTACGAATTTTTCAATTTCCGCAAAGATAACTTGAATATTTCTAAAAACNTCACTAAAAAGTACATACTTTAATTTATAATTTTTGAAAATTTTGTGATGATTTTCCAAGAAATTGATTTTTAATGAATTTTTAAATTTCCCCAATAAAAACTTTGATATATATAAAATTCGATTTATTTCAAACATTTATATCTTAAGAACTAAGAGTGATTTTTCAAAACGGACGCTTTCACTAGAAAGTAGATGCTTTAATTTATAATTGGTGAAAATTTCGTGATGATTTTCCAAGAAATTGATTTTTTACGAATTTTTAAATTTCCCTAAAAAAGCTTGATTATTTCTGAAAACTCGGTTTACATTAAAAGTTTATATCTAAAAAACTAAAAGTGATTTTTCAAAATGGATCTTTTCAAGTAAAAGTAGATGCTTTAAACTACATTTGGTGCAAATTTCGTAAAGATTTTCCAAGAAATTAATTTTTCACGAATTTTTAGATTTGCCCAAAAAAACCTGATTATTTCTGAAAACTCGGGTTACTTTAAAAGTTTATATCTTAAGAACTAACAATGATATTCCAAAACAGACCTTTTCACGTTAAAATAGATGCTTTAGTTTATAATTGGTGAAAATTTCGTGATGATTTTCCAAGAAATAGATTTTTTATGAATTTTTAAATTTCCTCAAAATAACTTGATTATTTCCGAAAACTCGATTTGCTTTAAAAGTTTATATCTAAAAAACTAAAAGTGATTTTTCAAAATGGTTCTTTTCAGATAAAAGTAGATGCTTTGAACTACATTTGGTGCAAATTTCGTGAAAATTTTCCTAGAAATTGATTCTTTATGAATTTTTAAATTTCCTCAAAATAACTTGATTATTTCTGAAAACTCTGTTTACTTTAAAAGTTTATATCTCAAAAAGTGAAAATGATTTTCCAAAACTCACCTTACCAATGAAAAGTAGATGCTTTAATTTATAATTGGTGAAAATTTGATGATGATTTTCCAACAAATTGATTTTTCACCAATTTTTAAATTTCTCCCAAAAAACTTGATTATTTCTGAAAACTCTGTTTACTTTGAAAGTTTATATCTAAAAAACTAAAAGTGATTTTCCATAATGGATCTTTTCAGTGAAAAGTATATGGTTTACTTTATAATTGATAAAAATTTCGTGATGATTTTCCAAAAAACCTTGATTTTTCGCAAATTTTAATGATTTAAAGTTTTCTAAACGAAATAAATCAATCATTTTAATTTCTTTTTGTCGATTTTTCCATTTGGACGAGTTTAAGCGTCACGGTTCGTCTCAGCTATGTTTAATAATAACTCGGCAACAACTCGTGACTCCCCTTAAAAAGCCAACCAACTGCCAAGAACAACAGATGCTAATGCCTCCGGTTAATTGGGTGTGAAGTAACACGGTTGCTTGGTTGCTGGCTGCCCGGGTGTGGATCTTTACGAAAAGATCAAATGGAAAAAAAAACCTGAAACGATTTCGATCATCGTGGCTTCTTGGCACAAGTAACTTTTGGCTACCACTAAAAGAGTTACTACACCCATCAAATAGCATTCTTCTTTCGATGTTGGAATTGAATGCCTCGCGTGACTCAACTTTGTTCCCGGTCGACAAACAACATTATTTTCTAATCGGTTTCGTTGTTACGATCGTAAACTATCGGTTGTTAATTTATGTCATCAATTAATTTTCGGTTTCGGAATCAAAATAGCTCTTCGATTCTCGTACACGTTATTTCGAGGTGATATAACACGGTCTCGTGGTGGCTATTTCGCAATGCTAACGCGGCAATTAACTAAATTGAATTGTAATTAGTTGAATTGCATAAACGATTTAATTAGATTTGGATTTCAACGTGAATGTATGCAACTTAACGTGCTTAGGTGTAAGATTAGTTGAGCTTTATGTGCTTATAAAATAATTATACAAGCACATATAAATCTTTCAACTGTAACAATTAAATTACACGTTCGTTCGGTTCATTTTCGTGCAATTTTTCCATTTTTATCCGACCTAATCGAAACGTTCGCATTTTTTGTTCGCCGAAACGATCCGCATGAGTATAAAAATTGCCTGTTTTTAAACATTAACGTTGCTGACACCGAATATGCCAGGGACGCATCGCGTCAACGAATAAAACGAAACATAAAAAAAAATCTACTTTTATTTCATCCACAAAAAAAGCCTACTGAATAAACAAAGCCCCGGCTCCGATGGAAAAACGCGCTTCATGTCCGGAGAGCTTTTTTTCAGCCAATTTTTGTTTTAATTTCATCCCATCCTCCCAGTCCGTATACATATGCGCCGACAATAAATTATCGACAGAGCGTGAAATGATTATTGTTTTATTTGGGTTTTTGTTTGTTTCTATTACCCTCTCTCGGATACGATTAAACTCAGCAAGCCGTGAATTACAGTGATGGACTAGGCCAAGTTTACATTTTCATTTTGAATTTTTAACACAATTTGTATCGGATTATTTTTAAAAACACGCTTTCAAAACAGTCTAATCAACGTCGCATCAAAATGTTTCGATTGATCTTTTTCAGAACGTTCGTATGATGGAAATAAATCGCAACCGGTCCGAACCTGCGCGCACACGTTTCAACACGTCAAAGCTCGAGAGCGTTGGTTAAAAAAATCGGCGTAAACACGACAGAGTGAGGGTTAAAGCTAATGCAAATATAGCGGGACGCGTGTTTGCATTTTATTTCAATTTCGTGGGGCAAACATGGATGGAAACGTCGCGACGAGCACGTTACAACACGTTTGATACACCTGTATACCTACATTTTTTTTCAAATCGAACCCTTTTAGTATTTGTTTTACATTTTCTTGTTTCTTTTTTATGGTAGTGATTTATTTCATGTTAGAAATTTCGATTTACTTCAAAAATGCATATCTAAAAAACTAAAATCGATTTTTCAAAACTAATCTTTTCAGGTTAAAGTACATGCTTTAAATAATATTTGGTGAAAATTTCGTAAAAATTTACCAAGAAACTGATTTTTTATGAATTATTTAATTTCCCCAAAGGAAAATTGAATATTTCTGAAAACTCGGTTTATTTTAAAAGTTCATATCTAAAAAACTAAAAGTGATGTTTCAAAATGGATCTTTTCAGGTTAAAATAGATGCTTTAAATTATATTTGGTGCAAATTTCGTGAAAATTTTCCAAGAAATTGATTTTTTATGAATTTTTAAATTTCCTCAACAATAACTTGAATATTTCTAAAAACTCGGTTTATTTTAAAAGTTTATATCTAAATAACTAAACGTGATTGATCAAAATGGATCTTTTCAGGTAAATGTAGATGCTTTAAACTACAGTTGGTGCAAATTTCGTGAACATTTTCCAAGAAATCGATTTTTTATGAATTTTTAAATTTCCCCAAAGAAAAATTGAATATTTCGAAATACTCAGTTTACTTTAAAAGTTTATATCTAAAAAACTAAAAGTGATTTTTCAAAATGGATCTTTTCAGGTTAAAGTAGATGCTTTAAATTATATTTGGTGCAAATTTCGTGAAAATTTTCCAAGAAATAGATTTTTTATGAATTTTTAAATTTCCTGGTAGATAACCTGAATATTTCTAAAAACTCGGTTTACTTTAAAAGTTTATATCTAAAAAAGTAAAAGCGATTTTTCAAAATGGATCTTTTCAGGTTAAAGTAGATACTTTAAACTACATTTACTACGAATTTTGTAAAAATTTACCAGGAAATTAATTTTTTATGAATTTTTAAATTTCCTCAAATAAATTTGGATATTTCTAAAAACTCAGTGTACTTTAAAAATTTATATCTAAAAAAATAAAAGTGTTTTTTAAAGTGGATCTTTTCAGGTTAAAATAGATGCTTTAAATTATATTTGGTGCAAATTTCGTGAAAATTTTCCAAGAAATTGATTTTTTATGGATTTTTAAGTTTCCTCAACAATAACTTGAATATTTCTAAAAACTCGGTTTATTTTAAAAGTTTATATCTAAATAACTAAACGTGATTGATCAAAATGGATCTTTTCAGCTAAATGTAGATGCTTTAAACTACAGTTGATGCCAATTTCATGAACATTTTCCAAGAAATCGATTTTTTATGAATTTTTAAATTTCCCCAAAGAAAAATTGAATATTTCTAAATACTCAGTTTACTTTAAAAGTTTATATCTAAAAAACTAAAAGTGATTTTTTAAACTGGATCTTTTCAGGGTAAAATAGATGCTTTAAATTATATTTGGTGCAAATTTCGTAAAAATAATCCATGAAATAGATTTCTTATGAATTTTTAAATTTCCTGAAAGATAACCTGAATATTTCTAAAAACTCGGTTTACTTTAAAAGTTTATATCTAAAAAAGTAAAAGTGATTTTTCAAAATGGATCTTTTCAGGTTAAAGTAGATGCTTTAAATTATATTTGGTGCAAATTTCGTGAACATTTTCCAAGAAATCGATTTTTTATGAATTTTTAAATTTCCCCAAAGAAAAATTGAATATTTCTAAATACTCAGTTTACTTTAAAAGTTTATATCTAAAAAACTAAAAGTGATTTTTTAAACTGGATCTTTTCAGGGTAAAATAGATGCTTTAAATTATATTTGGTGCAAATTTCGTAAAAATAATCCATGAAATAGATTTCTTATGAATTTTTAAATTTCCTGAAAGATAACCTGAATATTTCTAAAAACTCGGTTTACTTTAAAAGTTTATATCTAAAAAAGTAAAAGTGATTTTTCAAAATGGATCTTTACAGATTAAAGTAGATACTTTACAATATATTTGTTGCAAATTTCGTGAATATTNTTTTTCAAAATTAATCTTTACAGATTAAAGTAGATACTTTACAATATATTTGTTGCAAATTTCGTGAATATTTACCAAGAAATTGATTTTTTATGCATTTTTAAATTTCCTCAAATAAACTTGAATATTTCTAAAAACTCAGTGTACTTTAAAAGTTTATATCTAAGAAAATAAAAGTGATTTTTTAAACTGGATCTTTTCAGGGTAAAATAGATGCTTTAAATTATATTTGATGCAAATTTCGTAAATATTTTCCAAGAAATTGATTTTTTATGAATTTTTAAATTTCTCCAATGAGAAATTAAATATTTCTAAAAACTCGGCTTACTTTAAAACTTTATATCTAAAAAAGTAAAAGTGATTTTTCAAAATGGATCTTTTCAGGTTAAAGTAGATACTTTAAACTACATTTCGTGTGAATTTCGTAAAAATTTACCAAGAAATTGATGTTTTATGAATTTTTAAATTTCCTCAAATAAACTTGGATATTTTCTAAAAACTTAATGTACTTTAAAAGTTTATATCTAAAAAAATAAAAGTGATTTTTCAAAGTGGATCTTTTCAGGGTAAAATAGATGCTTTAAATTATATTTGATGCAAATTTCGTAAATATTTGCCAAGAAATTGATTTTTTATGAATTTTTAAATTTCTCCAAAGAGAAATTGAATATTTCTAAAAATTCGGGTTACTTTAAAACTTTATATCTAAAAAAGTAAAAGTGATTTTTCAAAATGGATCTTTTCAGGTTAAAGTAGATACTTTAAACTACATTTTGTGCGAATTTCGTGAAAATTCACCAAGAAATTGATTTTTTATGAATTTTTAAGTTTCCTCAAATAAACTTGGATATTTCTAAAAACTCAGTGTATAGGGTGTTCAAATTTCGATGGGTTTGCAGGGTATCCCAGTTATTATGAAAGATAGAAAGTTGCGGCTTTCGCGAACCTGAGCTACTTTTTTGTGAAACTTACAATGGCGCAAACCAAATTTTCATAGCCCTCTTCGTTTTTGATATACACAAATTTACGATTTTCAAACACCTCCTGTATCTCGGCTATCTGGAAACTTAGTAAAAAAGTAAAAACGGGTTCTATTGGATTTTTTCACGTGGAATCCAATGGTACACGTAGAATTTTTCTAGTCATCACGGTTTTTGAGTTATAAACACAACTCAAATACTGAATACTCACCTTCAAATATACTTAACTCTTTATAACTCTAAACGTTTAAAGCAAACCGAGGTTTCAGAAATAATCAACTTTTTTTGAGGAAATTTAAAAATTCGTGAAAAATCAATTTCTTGGAGAATCATCACGAAATTTTCACCGATTATAAATTATTAAAGCATGTACTTTTGGGTGAAAAGGTCCGCTTTAAGAAAGCACTCTTAGTTTTTAAGATATAAATGTTTGAAGTAAATCGAATTTTATATACAGTGCGTTTCAAAAGAAACGGAGAAATTCATTAAAAAATAACCAATAATAGATAAACAATAAGATCAAATAACAACAAAAAAATAACAACGAATAACAATGAATAACAACAATTAACGCAAAAAACTCAAAATAATCTCATTAACGCACAATAAACTGTTTCAAATCGAATT
Organism: Onthophagus taurus; assembly: GCF_000648695.1. Lineage (NCBI taxonomy): Eukaryota > Metazoa > Arthropoda > Insecta > Coleoptera > Scarabaeidae > Onthophagus > Onthophagus taurus. Next base: position 30,512 of record NW_019280398.1, read on the forward strand.
TTGACACTTGGAAATGTCAAATCAAAACAATTGGTTGCCATGGTTACGCGCTGCTACTGCTATTTTCTATGTCAAATAAATGGGAAATAATGAAACTTTAAATTAATTTTTCTCGAAAATTTTCAAATCAATTTTTTTTTAGTTTTTTACAAATTAAATTAATAAATAGAAAATGAAAACAAAATCTTGGAAAAAAAAAGAAATAAAATATAGTGTGGAAAGAATTCCCGGTGCGGTTTCGAGGGAAGATAGAAAGAGGGAAAAGAAAGGGGACTATCTCTGCGTAATAAAGCCGAAAACAAACACCGGAGAGGCAAAATCGTTTTTCCGGGCCCCCGAAGACCGAAGAAAAAGAAAAAGAAAAGTTTACACAGCCGGATAACACACGTTCCACATACATGCATACGTTTGTAGATCTATCGTGACGACGGCGAAGTAAAGTTCCCTGCGGAGATGCATAAAATGTTACCCCCAAAGGGAGGAAATCCGACATATATCCATCTTTTTTTGTGACACATCAAAGAATAACTTGTTTTCTGAAATGAAATGAAATCATTTGTGTTAAGATGAGAAGTTTATTCTGTTTCGTGTACGAGCATGAATATAACTATGTGTATGTTGCGGTCGGAAGCTCTGTGTATTGTTAGATAAGGTCTGCTATATGAAGGAAAATGTTTCCGACGCGGTTACGTTGGAGGTGTATTGAGATGTCAGAGCGCGGAAGACGAAGCGGCCTCGGCTGCAATCTGGGGGGTTTATAAATTGTCTGGCGTAATTGTTGCGGTGACGTTGGTACCACCGACTACCATTACTACCTCGCTCCGCTTTCAACTCATCTCTTGCGATAAAACCTTTCACGATTACACTAAATATTTCTTTGTCAACGAAAATATTAAGTTTTTTATTGAATTGATTTAAATAGTTTTTTTTTTACAAGACATCGTGTCTCGGTTACCAAAGATGGCTATCTGGTTGTGGTATCGAAACCGATGGATCGTCGTGATTGAGTACAGCGTGTACACGGGAGTCGTGTGCGATCTTGTCGTGACTTGTTCCCGAGGAGATCGAGCGGTTCTGTTGTGTGTGTATGTGTGGAGAGAAGAGCGAACGATGTCGAGACGACGACGGTGTTACGACATCGAAGCCCCCGGTTGCAGCTCGTAGATAAACAAATGTCGTTTCGACTACCGGGAAATCAAGTGAGAGGGAAAAGGATATAATGTCAACGACGACATTCGACAATAAGAACGAAGACGACGACGACCACGAAGAAGTGAACGAAGTCGACAGGTTTGATGTTGTCGACGTCGATCGAAAGGTTTATTACTCGTAATAGGAATCGTTTTATTTTGTCACGACAAAATCCGATCTAACAATTTCAAATTTTTTATAAAATAAAAAAAATTTTCTAAAAGAAACGAGGGAGAAAGATAGAACGGCGGTGGTAAAACGAGGGTTCTCGCTGTGGGCGTCATAATTAAAATGCAAACGACGGTTTCAGTTTTTAATTAAAAATCTAAAGCATGGGGCAAGCGTCGGGGGTGCTTTTGTAGACGTCGGAGGCGACTTCGCACTTAATTACGCGATAATTTCAACCGGGAGCACGATTCATAGTCTCTTCTCACCCCTCACATACACACACATCGTTAAAACCACCCCGTATATTTTCACGTCTCCATCCGGCATACTTGATATCTCTATTACCATCCACTTAACGAGCACAAGTTTTGAAGAGAACTCCTATTCATTTTCATTATTTTGTTGACAATTCTAATAATGCTATCTAATGATGAAACTAATTAATATAATTAAAATGTCAAGTTATTATTATCAATTAAAGCATACATAGACACAAATTTTTGAGTAAAAAAATACTTTGAAATAACCAAATTTTATAAAGGAAATTTAAAAATTTGTGAAAAATCGATTTCTTGGAAAATTTTTACAAAATTTGCTCTAAATGTAGTTTAAAACATCTATTTCAACCTGATAAGATCCGTTTTGAAAAATCAGTTTTAGTTTTTTAGATATATATATTATATAAACTTTTAAAATAAGCAAAGTTTTTAAAAATATTCAAGCTATCTTTGAAGAAATTTAAAAATTCATAAAAAATCAATTTCTTAGAAATTATTCACGAAATTTGCACCAAATATAACTTAAAGCATCTACTTTTACATAAAAAGATCCATTTTGGAAAATCACTTTTAGTTTTTTAGATATAAACTTCTAAAGTAAACCGAGTTTTTAGAAATATTTAAGATTATTTGAGAAAATTAAAAAATTTATAAAAAATTAATTTCTTGGAAGATTTTCTTGAAATTTGCACCAAATCTAGTTTAAAGCATCTACTATTATATATAATAGGATAATTAATTTTAATTTCAATGATATGTCACACAATGTATTTCATTTAAACAAACATTGAATTATTAAAAAAAAATAAACCTGATGATAGTTTCACGAAAACGACACGTCGGAGAAAATTTCTAGTTGTGTCATGACATTTTTCATAAAAAGTTGCCTTAAAAATGTTTTTTCAGATTCACGAAAAAACGACAAATAAAGAAGTTATAGGCAAAAAAGGAAAAAGTAATTTTTTTTGTTTTTCGGCTATATTTTAAAAACTAAAACGGCTAGATCCAAAAACTTTGTTGAAAAATGATGAGCTTTATGATACGCAACTTTTCCCCCATTTAACCATTTCTGTATCTCTTATGGTTTCTGAGATCCCCATGGTGGGGTTCGAATTTCAATTACCCTGTATAAAATTCGATTTATATCTCAAGAACTAGTTGTGATTTTTCAAAACGGACCTTTTTAGTGAAAAGTAGATGCTTTACTTTATAATCGGTACAAATTTCGTGATGATTTTCCAAGAAATTGATTTTTTACGAATTTTTAAATTTCCCCAAAAAAATTTGATTATTTCTGAAAACTCGGTTTGTTTTAAAAGTTTATATCTCAAAAACTGAAAATTATCTTTCAAAACGGACCTGTTCATGTTAAAATAGATGCTTGAATTTATAATTGATGAGAATTTCGTGATGATTTTCCAAGAAATTAATTTTTTACGAATTTTTAAATTTCTTCAAAAAAAATCTTGGATATATCTAAAATTCGATTTACTTCAACAATTTATATCTCAAGAACTAANGTTAAAATAGATGCTTGAATTTATAATTGATGAGAATTTCGTGATGATTTTCCAAGAAATTAATTTTTTACGAATTTTTAAATTTCTTCAAAAAAAATCTTGGATATATCTAAAATTCGATTTACTTCAACAATTTATATCTCAATAACTAAGAGTGATTTTTCAAAACGGATCTTTTCACTAAAAAGTAGATGCTTTACTTTATAATCGGTGAGAATTTCGTGATGATTTGCCAAGAAATTGATTTTTAATGAATTTTTAAATTTCCCCAACAAAAACTTGAATATATATAAAATTAGATTTACTTCAACAGTTTATATCTCAAATACTAAAAGTGACTTTTTAAAACGGACCTTTTTAGTGAAAAGTAGATGCTTTACTTTATAATCGGTAAAAATTTTATGATGATTTTCCAAGAAATTGATTTTTTACGAATTTTTAAATTTCCCCAAAAAAACTTGATTATTTCTGAAAACTCAGTTTCCGTTAAAAGTTTATATCTAAAAAACGAAAAGTGATTTTTCAAAATGGATCTTTTCAGGTAAAAGTAGATGCTTTAAACTACATTTGGTGCAAATTTCAAGAAAATTTTCCAAGAAATTGATTTTTTACCAACTTTTTAAATTTCTCCAAAAAAAAACCTGATTATTTCTGAAAACCCGGTTTGCGTTAAAAATTTATATCTCAAAAACTGAAAATGATCTTTCAAAACGGACCTGTTCAGGTTAAAATAGATGCTTGAATTTATAATTGATGAGAATTTCGTGATGATTTTCCAAGAAATTAATTTTTTACGAATTTTTAAATTTCTTCAAAAAAAAATCTTGGATATATATAAAATTCGATTTACTTCAACAATTTATATCTCAATAACTAAGTAAGAGTGATTTTTCAAAACGGATCTTTTTACTAAAAAGTAGATGCTTTACTTTATAATCGGTGAGAATTTCGTGATGATTTGCCAAGAAATTGATTTTTAATGAATTTTTAAATTTCCCCAACAAAAACTTGAATATATATAAAATTTGATTTACTTCAACAGTTTATATCTCAAATAGTAAAAGTGACTTTTTAAAACGGACCTTTTTAGTGAAAAGTAGATGCTTTACTTTATAATCGGTAAAAATTTTATGATGATTTTCCAAGAAATTGATTTTTTACGAATTTTTAAATTTCCCCAAAAAAACTTGATTATTTCTGAAAACTCAGTTTCCGTTAAAAGTTTATATCTAAAAAACGAAAAGTGATTTTTCAAAATGGATCTTTTCAGGTAAAAGTAGATGCTTTAAACTACATTTGGTGCAAATTTCAAGAAAATTTTCCAAGAAATTGATTTTTTACCAACTTTTTAAATTTCTCCAAAAAAAAACCTGATTATTTCTGAAAACCCGGTTTGCGTTAAAAATTTATATCTCAAAAACTGAAAATGATCTTTCAAAACGGACCTGTTCAGGTTAAAATAGATGCTTGAATTTATAATTGATGAGAATTTCGTGATGATTTTCCAAGAAATTAATTTTTTACGAATTTTTAAATTTCTTCAAAAAAAAATCTTGGATATATATAAAATTCGATTTACTTCAACAATTTATATCTCAATAACTAAGTAAGAGTGATTTTTCAAAACGGATCTTTTCACTAAAAAGTAGATGCTTTACTTTATAATCGGTGAGAATTTCGTGATGATTTGCCAAGAAACTGATTTTTAATAAATTTTTAAATTTCCCCAACAAAAACTTGAATATATATAAAATTTGATTTACTTCAACAGTTTATATCTCAAATACTAAGAGTGACTTTTTAAAGCGGACCTTTTTAGTGAAAAGTAGATGCTTTACTTTATAATCGGTAAAAATTTCATGATGATTTTCCAAGAAATTGATTTTTTACGAATTTTTAAATTTCCCCAAAAAAATTTCATTATTTCTGAAAATTCTGTTTGCGTTAAAAGTGTATATCTAAAAAACTAAAAGTGATTTTTCAAAATGGATCTTTTCAGGTAAAAGTAGATGTTTTAAACAACATTTGGTGCAAATTTCGAGAAAATTCTCCAAGAAATTGAATTTTAATGAATTTTTAAATTTCCTCAACAAAAACTTGAATACATATAAAATTTGATTTACTTTAAGAGTTTATATCTCAAATATTAAGAGTGACTTTTTAAAACGGACCTTTTTAGTGAAAAGTAGATACTTTACTTTATAATCGGTAAAAATTTCGGGATGATTTTCCAAGAAATTGATTTTTTACGAATTTTTAAATTTCCCCAAACAAATTTCATTATTTCTGAAAATTCTGTTTGCGTTAAAAGTGTATATCTAAAAAACTAAAAGTGATTTTTCAAAACGGATCTTTTCAGGTAAAAGTAGATGCTTTAAACTACATTTGGTGCAAATTTCAAGAAAATTTTCCAAGAAATTGATTTTTTACGAATTTTTAAAGTTCCCCAAAAAAACTTGATTATTTTTGAAAACTCGGTTCCGTTAAAAGTTTATATCTAAAAAAGTAAAAGTCATTTTTCAAAATGGATTTTTTCATGTAAAAGTAGATGCTTTAAACTACATTTGGTGCAAATTTCAAGAAAATTTTCCAAGAAATTGATTTTTTACGAATTTTTAAAGTTCCCCAAAAAAACTTGATTATTTTTGAAAACTCGGTTCCGTTAAAAGTTTATATCTAAAAAAGTAAAAGTCATTTTTCAAAATGGATTTTTTCATGTAAAAGTAGATGCTTTAAACAACATTTGGTGCAAATTTAGTAAAACTTTTCCAAGAAATTGAATTTTAATGAATTTTTAAATTTCCCCAACAAAAACTTGAATACATGTAAAATTTGGTTTACTTCAACAGTTTATATCTCAAATACTAAGAGTGACTTTTTAAAACGGACCTTTTTAGTGAAAAGTAGATGCTTTACTTTATAATCGGTGAGAATTTCGTGATGGTTCTCCAAGAAATTGATTTTTTACGAATTTTTAAATTTCCCCAAAAAACTTTCATTATTTCTGAAAATTCTGTTTGCGTTAAAAGTGTATATCTAAAAAACTAAAAGTGATTTTTCAAAATGGATCTTTTCAGGTAATAATAGATGCTTTAAACAACATTTGGTGCAAATTTCGAGAAAATTTTCCAAGAAATTGATTTTTTTACAAATTTTTAAGTTTCCCCAAAAAAACTTGATTATTTTTGAAAACTCGGTTTCCGTTAAAAGTTTATATCTAAAAAACTAAAAGTGATTTTTCAAAATGGATCTTTTCAGGTAAAAGTAGATGCTTTAAACTACATTTGGTGCAAATTTCAAGAAAATTTTCCAAGAAATTGATTTTTTACGAATTTTTAAAGTTCCCCAAAAAAACTTGATTATTTTTGAAAACTCGGTTCCGTTAAAAGTTTATATCTAAAAAACTAAAAGTGATTTTTCAAAATGGATCTTTTCAGGTAAAAGTAGATGTTTTAAACAACATTTGGTGCAAATTTCGAGAAAATTCTCCAAGAAATTGAATTTTAATGAATTTTTAAATTTCCCCAACAAAAACTTGAATACATATAAAATTTGGTTTACTTCAACAGTTTATATCTCAAATACTAAGGGTGACTTTTTAAAACGGATCTTTTTAGTGAAAAGTAGATGCTTTACTTTATAATCGGTGAGAATTTCGTGATGATTCTACAAGAAATTGATTTTTTACGAATTTTTAAATTTCCCCAAAAAAAACTTGGATATATATAAAATTCGATTTACTTCAACAATTTATATCTCAAGAACTAAGAGTGATTTTTCAAAACGGACGTTTTCACTAAAAAGTAGATGCTTTAAATTATAATTGGTGAAGATTTTGTGATGATTTTCCAAGAAATTGATTTTTTACGAATTTTTAAATTTCTCAAAAAAAAACTTGGTTATATATAACATTAGATTTACTTTAACAATTTATATCCCAAGAATTAAGAGTGATTTTTCAAAACGGATCTTTTCACTAAAAAGTAGAGGCTTTGCTTTATAATCGGAGAAAATTTCGTGATAATTTACAAAAAAAATAATTTTTCACGAATTTTTAAATTTCAATTAATTTGAATTAAGAGTGATTTTTCAAATCGGACTTTTTCACTAAAAAGTAGACAAGTTAAAAATTTTTTAATTTCACTATAAAAAGTAGAAAATTTTTGAATGATTTATAGATGGATGATTTAATTTTAATTTTTTATTAATTAATTTAAATTGTGGATTAGATACAAAGTTGGGTGATTTAATAATAACGAACGGTCGTCGTTTTGGGAATCCGTTAAATTCCCTACAAAACCGGGTAGGTTCGAAATCAAAATTTTAATAATCCCCGATATAATTCCGGGGTAGTTAATAGCGCGCCCGGTTAAATCTCGATAAGGCCCTCTATTGTTGCAGCGGTTGTTGTTATTATTATTACAACGACAGCTAATACCCCTGCGGTGCGCACACCACTGCGAGACCAATCCAACCACACTCGTAAATTATTTCGACCGTTATTTTCGATTTTGCAAGGCCGACCCTTTTCGAATTCAGGCCCGTAACGAGCCATTCGAAAGGTTGGTTTTAATATTACCACTAACTTTTGCGCATTTGTTAATAAACAGTTTAAAACGCGGTCGATTCGGTTCTGCGTTAAAACGAAATAATAATACAATTTAGCGGGGCGCAATAAAATAATTAGTCGCGCGGATTTAATCAAAATAATTTCACCAAGTTTGCGGATAACAGTGGTCGAAACCGTTAAATATACAAGCTGCACCGTACACATTTAATTAGAGCTTTTGGTAACGCAACGAACCTCACATACAAATTGATATTGTCATTTCTAAATTACTAATTAACGATTTTTATTTTCAAATAAACGGGAGTTGTTGCGTTGCGTTCATTTTAATTTTAATCGATACATTTCGTTTTTATTGAACGAGCGGTCGGTAAAACTTAATGGGAGTAAAACGAGGATTGCGAAATTGACGGGATGATGATGACTTAAGAAGAAAAGTGTTTTTAACTTTACTGCGAAATAATGTTAACTCAATTGCAGCGTCGTCGGTCTCTGAAACGAAAACTTCTCGAGTTAATTGGGAATGTCATGATAAAAACCGGTTAAGTTGGTTTAAGATTTAAAAAAATTTAAAATCGATGCCAAATTTACAATATAAACTCCTTGTTGTGATTACCACATCTTTTATTACAAATCGATTTTTTTTTTCGGCAAGTTCTGATAATTTTGACAAATATGAGATATGTTTTTGTCATAGGGCTGTAGTTATGTTAATACAATTTTAGTATGTTGAGATGATGCGCTACTTTTGACATGTTGCAGACAGTGTTGAAATATTTCTGACAAATATCTGATAATTTTGATGTATTTTTACTAAAGTTGGTACTTTATGATTTGTTCCTAACTTCTATCTCACATAATATTGACCATTTCTAATGTTTAGCATAGTTTTGATACATTTCTGATAATTTTGACAAATATCTGGTAATTTTAATATATTTTGAATACTGCTACTAATTTTGACATATTTTCGACGTATTTTTAGCATATATGATATAGTTCTGATACATTGATTACATAATTATACTACAAATCAATGTAGTTCTTGCGTATTGAGATGTTTGACATAGTTTTGATATATTTTGGACAGTTTTAACAGATTCCTGAGAATTCTGACAATAATCTAATTGTTCTGATCTACATTAATCACATTTTAGAACGTTCTGATGTGTTCCAAAGTCATATTTTGTAAAGATCTAAGGTTATGTCTAAGTTAGACATAGTCTTAACACATCCTTGATAACTTTGACATTCTTTTGGTAATTTTGAAATATATCTGATGTGTTTCTGACATATATGACACAGTTCTGATACATTAATCATATAATTATACTACAAATCAATGTAGTTCTTGCGCACTGAGATGATTGACATAATTTTGACAAATTCTGGACAGATTTAACTTATTTCTGAGAATTCTGACAATAATCTAATCGATCTTATCTATATCAGTCGCATTTGAGAACGTTCTGATATGTTTCAAAGCCATATCTTGCATAGATCTAACGTTGTGTTTATGTTAGACATAGTTTTGATACATCCTTGATAACTTTGACATTATTTTGATAATCTTGACATATATCTGATGTATTTCTGACATATATGACATAGTTCTGATACATTGATTATATATCTATACTAGAAATCAATCTAGTTCTTGCGTACTGAGATGTTTGACATAGTTTTGACAAATTCTGGACAGATTTAACATATTTCTGAGAATTCTGACAATAATCTAATCGTTCTGATCTATATTAATCACATTTGAGAACGTTCTGATGTGTTCCAAAGTCATATCTTGTATAGATCTAACGTTATGTTTATGTTAGACATAGTTTTGATATATCCTTGATAACTTTAACATTATTTTGGTAATCTTGACATATATCTGATGTATTTCTGACATATATGACATAGTTCTGATACATTGATTATATATCTATACTAGAAATCAATCTAGTTCTTGCGTACTGAGATGTTTGACATAGTTTTCTGATGTATACCAAAGTAATATCTTGCATAGATCTAACGTTATATTTATGCTAGACATAGTTTTAACACATCCTTGATAATTTTGACATTCTTTTGGTAATTTTGACATATATCTGATGTATTTGTGACATATATGACACAGATCTGATACATTAATTATATAACTATACTACAAATCAATGTAGTTCGTGCGTACTGAGATGTTTGACAAATTCTGGACAGATTTAACATATTCCTGAGAATTCTGACAATAATCTAATCAATCTTATCTATATCAGTCGCATTTGAGAACGTTCTGATATGTTTCAAAGCCATATCTTGCATAGATCTAACGTTATGTTTATGTTAGACGTAGTTTTGATACATCTTTGATAATTTTGACATTCTTTTGGTAATTTTGACATATATCTGATGTATTTCTGACATATATGACACAGTTCTGATACATTGATTATTAACTATACTACAAATCAATGTAGTTCGTGCGTACTGAGATGATTGACATAATTTTGACAAATTCTGGACAGATTTAACTTATTTCTGAGAATTCTGACAATAATCTAATCGATCTTATCTATATCAGTCGCATTTACGTTCTGATATGTTTCAAAGCCATATCTTGCATAGATCTAACGTTATGTTTATGTTAGACATAGTTTTGATACATCCTTGATAACTTTGACATTATTTTAGTAATTTTGACATATATCTTATGTATTTCTGACATAAATGACATACTTCTGAAAGATTGATTATATATCTACACTAAAAATCAATGTAGTTCTTGCGTACTGAGATGTTTGACATAGTTTTGACAAATTCTGGACAGATTTAACATATTCCTGGGAATTCTGACAACAAACTAATCGTTCTGATTTATATTAATCGCATTTGAGAACGTTTTGATGTGTTCTAAAGTCATATCTTGCATATATCTAACGATATGTTTATGTTAGACATAGTTTTGATACATCCTTGATAACTTTAACATTCTTTTGGTAATCTTGACATATATCTGATGTATTTCTGACATATATGATATAGTTCTGATACATTGATTATATATCTATACTAGAAATCAATCTAGTTCTTGCGTACTGAGATGTTTGACATAGTTTTGACAAATTCTGGACAGATTTAACATATTCCTGAGAATTCTGACAATAATCTAATCGTTCTGATCTATATCAGTCGCATTTGAGAACGTTCTGATGTATTTCAAAGTAATATCTTGCATAGATCTAACGTTATATTTATGCTAGACATAGTTTTAACACATCCTTGATAATTTTGGCATTCTTTTGGTAATCTTGACATATATCTAATGTATTTCTGACATATATGACATAGTTCTGAAAGATTGATTATATATCTACACTAGAAATCAATGTAGTTCTTGCGTACTGAGATGTTTGACATAGTTTTGACAAATTCTGGACAGATTTAACATATTCCTGAGAATTCTGACAACAAACTAATCGTTCTGATCTATATTAATCTCATTTGAGAACGTTTTGATGTGTTCTAAAGTCATATCTTGCATATATCTAACGATATGTTTATGTTAGACATAGTTTTGATATATCCTTGATAACTTTGACATTCTTTTGGTAATCTTGACATATATCTGATGTATTTCTGACATATATGACATAGTTCTGAAAGATTGATTGTATATCTATACTAGATTTCAATGCAGTTCTTGCGTACTGAGATGTTTGACATAGTTTTGACAAATTCTGTACAGATTTAACATATTCCTGAGAATTATGACAACAAACTAATCGTTCTGACCTATATTAATCGCATTTAAGAACATTCTGATGTGTTCTAAAGTCATATCTTGCATATATTCAACGATATGTTTATGTTAGACATAGGTTTGATACATCCTTGATATCTTTGACATTCTTTTGGTAACCTTGACATATATCTGATGTATTTCTGACATATATGACATAGTTCTGAAAGATTGATTGTATATCTATACTAGATATCAATGTAGTTCTTGCGTACTGAGATGTTTGACATAGTTTTGACATATTCCCAACAGTTTTAGCATATTCTTCAGAATTCTGACAATAATCTAATCGTTCTGATCTATATTAGTCGCATTTGAGAACGTTCTGATGTTTTTCAAAGTCATATCTTGCATAGATTTAACGTTATGTTTATGTTAGATATAGTTTTGATACATCCTTGATAACTTTGACATTCTTTTGGAAATTTTGATATATATCTGATGTATTTCTGACATATATGACATAGTTCTGATACATTCATTACATAATTATACTACATATCAACGTAGTTCTTGCGTACTCAGATATTTGACATAGTTTTAACATATTCTAGACAGATTTAACATATTTCTGAGAATTCTGACAATAACCTAATTGTTCTGATCTATATCAGTCGCATTTGAGAACGTTCTGATGTGTTACAAATTCATATCTTGCATATATCTGACGTTAGACATAGTTTTGAAACATCTTTGATAATTTTGACATAATCTGATGTATTTCTGACATATATGACATAGTTCTGAAAGATTGATTGTATATCTATACTAGATATCAATGTAGTTCTTGCGTACTGAGATGTTTGACATAGTTGTGACATATTCCCAACAGTTTTAGCATATTCTTCAGAATTCTGACAATAATCTAATCGATCTTATCTATATCAGTCGCATTTGAGAACGTTCTGATGTTTTTCAAAGTCATATCTTGCATAGATCTAACGTTATGTTTATGTTAGATATAGTTTTGATACATCCTTGATAACTTTGACATTCTTTTGGTAATTTTGACGTATATCTGATGTATTTCTGACATATATGACATAGTTCTGATACATTCATTACATAATTATACTACAAATCAACGTAGTTCTTGCGTACTGATATATTTGACGTAGTTTTAACATATTCCTAAGAATTCTGACAATAACCTAATTGTTCTGATCTATATCAGTCGCATTTGAGAACGTTCTGATGTGTTACAAATTCATATCTTGCATATATCTGACGTTATGGTTATGTTAGACATAGTTTTGAAACATCTTTGATAATTTTGACATAATCTGATGTATTTCTGATATATATGACATAGTACTGATACATTGATTATGTATCTATACTACAAATTAATATAGATCTTGCATATTGAGACCTTTGACATGGTTTTAATACATTGTGAACAATTTTAATACATTCCTGAGAATTCGGCCAATAATCTTATAATTCTGATTGATGTCAGTCATATTTAAGAATCTTCTGATATGTTCTTAATTCATATCTGGTATGGATCTGAAGTAAGATTTATTCCAAATATAGTTTTGACACATTCCTGATAGTTTTGACATTATCTGATATAATTTTCTGATATATGACACAATTCTGATATAATAACTTAATATAATTCGATATGTTCGACATAATTCCGTCATTGTAAATGATTGTAGATGCGTTTCTAGGAAATTTATGAGGTATCTGATGATTCTGATAATTTTTCTGAAAAACTTTACTTTATTCCGACATATTTCTTACTCAATTTAACATAGTTTTGACTTATCTAATTAGTTTTAATTTATTTCTGCTGATTTAATTCTTAATTTAGCTGATATACAAAAATCAGAAAACTTTGATAATAATATTTATTAATTTTTGTTACAGGGTCCTCCACAACCTGGTCAGCCGTTTAAATTTACAGTTGGTGAATCTTGTGATAGGATAAAAGAGGAGTTTAATTTTCTTCAAGCACAATATCATAAGTAAGTTAATCACGTCAATAGTTCATACGTTGAGAGTTAATTTTGAGCTGATTCTGATGTTGACGCATTATTATTAAGGAACGATTTGAATAATTCAAGTGATATTCCGGCCGAACTTGATAAATATTTAAAATTATTTAAGTGGGCTTTTCAATGCGATCAATTATTGATGGGCAGCGCGGTCGGTCATTTTCTGCCCAAAACTGGTTAATTATTGCTTCGATGCACTTGTTCAACGGTCAATTATTGAAATTTACCTAAAGACTGGTTAAATGGTTTTAAGAGTGATGGGTTGTGTATAATTTACGGTTTTAAAACTCGACCCTAAATGGATAGATATGAATTTTAATAAACCCCAAGTAGGAACTATTTTAAAATTTTAATTCCTTTAGAATGAGGAACTATTAAATAAATCAAAAAAAAATTTTTTTCTTCTCCTTAACCAATCTTCTTTGGATAATCATATACCTGTGTGTAATTATTAACATTTTGGGCGTGGTAGAATCACAAAGGCCCCCCTATATTATAAATCACCTATCTTAATTACACATCTTGGGGCGTAGACTTTTTCGGGCGAAAACGACCGCAACCTAATAATAATAATAATAAGGTTAAAAGTTAGCGCCTTTATGTATAAATTTTTTTTATTGTTTCAGTCTCAAACTCGAATGCGAGAAATTGGCTAGCGAAAAAATAGAAATTCAAAGGCACTACGTCATGGTAAGTAACTTAATTGAGATGAAATTGATGTTGTTATTATTACTCAATCAATAATTAAATAATTGTTTACACGTACGATCTAAATTATACTAGCTATTATTGTAACATCAATCAAGGCATCATTGCGACATTAATGTGTCAACATATGGGTTTGTATTTCCCTTATGATTGATGACGATGAGAAGAGATAAACAACTATGATTTTTTCTTCTTTAAATTGTAATAGAAAAAAATGTTAAATCATGGTGGTGTTTACACACAATTACACCTGATCGACAGGTAAATTATCGCAGTGGCCGATTCGAATTGAACACAGCTTAACACGGTTCTGATTTATGACCTAGCCCGGTGTGTAACATTTCATGACGCGCCGATATCGGACTCGATCCTGGATAATTTTTTTTGCTGAAAGCTTCATTCTACAACGTAACGTATCTCCGGTTGGCAATAAAACAGATAATTGGCCCGTTTAATTGCTCCCGGCGAATAAAACCCGGTGGGGTAATAAATAAATAAAACGAACGTGATAAATTATCAACGGTTTTGGTAAAAAATTAACGAAATTTTTAATTGAAATACAGTAAAACCTCGATAGAACGGACAAAACATTTTTAACTCATATATTATACTGGGGTATTCCCCGATTATTCTATATTTTTCATTGAACTAAAACTAGAACTAACACTAGACTAGTTTCGGATCTGGACGTGTGTCTTTAATGGATGTTAATGGTAACACTTCCGAATCGAAGCATGTTATAAAAAAACTTTTAGAACAAAAGTTGTAGCAAATTTTATTCTTAGCAATATTGCTATCTTTCATTTTTGCTCTTAGATGCGTCAATATCGAGAAAAATACGAAAATATGAAAATTTGATGAATTTCGTTATTTTGCTAGTTAATGGTAATACTCGGAAAATGGAGAATGCTATAAAAAAACGTTGAGAATAAAAGTTGTTGCAAATTTTATTCTTAACAATATTGCTCTCTTTCATTTTTGCTCTTAGATGCGTCAATATCGAGAAAAATACGAAAATATGAAAATTTGATGAATTTCGTTATTTTGCAAGTTAATGGTAACACTCGGAAAATGGAGAATGTTATAAAAAAACGTTTAGAGTAAAAGTTGTTGCAAATTTTATTCTTAACAATACTGCTATCTTTAATTTTTGCTCTTAGATGCGTCAATATCGAGAAAAATACGAAAATATGAAAATTTCAAGAATTTGTTACTTTTGCAAGTACTTAATGGTAACATTCTGGAAACGAAGCATGTTATAAAAAAACTTTTAGAACAATAGTTATTGCAAATATTATTCTTGACAATATTGCTCTCTTACACTTTTACTTTTAGATGCGTCAATATCGAGAAAAATACGAAAATATGAAAATTTGATGAACTTGTTGCTTTTGCAAGAACTTAATGGTAACACTTTGGAAACTAAGCATGTTATAAAAAAACTTTTAGAACAAAAGTTATTGCAAATTTTATTCTTAACAATATTGCTCCCCTGCAGTTTTACTCTCAGATACAGAGAAATCGAGAAAAATACAAAAATATAAAAATTTGATAAATTTCGTTATTTTGCAAGTTAATGGTAACACTCGAAAAATGGAGAATGTTATAAAAAAACGTTTGGAGTAAAAGTTGTTGCAAATTTTATTCTTAACAATACTGCTATCTTTCACTTTTGCTCTTGGATGCGTCAATATCGAGAAAAATACGAAAATGTGAAAATTCGATGAATTTGTTGCTTTTGCAAGTACTTAATGGTAACATTCTGGAAACGGAGCATGTTATAAAAAAACTTTTAGAACAAAAGTTGTTGCAAATTTTATTCTTAGCAATATTGCTCTCTTGCAGTTTTACTTGTAGATGCGTCAATATCGAGAAAAATACGAAAATGTGAAAATTCGATGAATTTGTTGCTTTTGCAAGTACTTAATGGTAACATTCTGGAAACGGAGCATGTTATAAAAAAACTTTTAGAACAAAAGTTGTTGCAAATTTTATTCTTAGCAATATTGCTCTCTTGCACTTTTACTATTAGGGGCGTCAATATTGAGAAAAATACGAAAATATGAAAATTTGATAAACTTGTTGCTTTTGCAAGTACTTAATGGTAACATTCTGGAAACGGAGCATGTTATAAAAAAACTTTTAGAACAAAAGTTGTTGCAAATTTTATTCTTAGCAATATTGCTCTCTTGCACTTTTACTATTAGGGGCGTCAATATTGAGAAAAATACGAAAATATGAAAATTTGATAAACTTGTTGCTTTTGCAAGTACTTAATGGTAACATTCTGGAAACGGAGCATGTTATAAAAAAACTTTTAGAACAAAAGTTGTTGCAAATTTTATTCTTAGCAATATTGCTCTCTTGTACTTTTACTATTAGGGGCGTCAATATTGAGAAAAATACGAAAATATGAAAATTTGATGAATTTGTTGCTTTTGCAAGTACTTAATGGTAACATTCTGGAAACGGAGCATGTTATAAAAAAACTTTTAGAACAAAAGTTGTTGCAAATTTTATTCTTAGCAATATTGCTCTCTTGCACTTTTACTATTAGGGGCGTCAATATTGAGAAAAATACGAAAATATGAAAATTGGATGAATTTGTTGCTTTTGCAAGTACTTAATGGTAACACTTTGGAAACGGAGCACGTTATAAAAGAACTTTTAGAACAAAAGTTATTGCAAATTTTATTCTTAATAATATTGCTCTTTTGCACTTTTACTGTTAGATGCGTTAATATCGAAAAAAATACGAAAATATGAAAATTTGATGAATTTGTTGCTTTTGCAAATACTTAATGGTAACACTCGGGAAACCAAGCTTGTTATAAAAAAACTTTTACAACAAAAGTTGTAACAAATTTTATTCTTAGCAATACTGCTCTCTTTCTCTTTTTCTCTTAGATGCGTCAATATCGAGAAAAATATGGAAATTCGATGAATGTCGTTATTTTACTACTTGTGGCTAAACCCGAATGTTTCTAGTTCTAGATCTAGTGTTATAGCCGTAGTGTTAGTTCAAGTTTTAGTTGTTATTCAGCGTTAGATTGATGTATAGTTTTATCCGTTATTCAGAGCCAGGATGTTGTATATTTTTCTTGAACTAACACTAGATCTAGAAGTACACACATTCTGCTTTAGCCGCACCTCTCTTAAGACTTTATATTGCTAGTTCTAGGTGTAGTGTTAGTTCTAATACTAGTGTTTTCCGTATTAGTCCTTTATATCGAGGTTTTACTGTAATCAACCAAATTAAATTAAATTAAATTAATAATAACCCCCCCATTAACATAAACGTAATCCCAACTAATCGCGCCGACAACCAATTTACGTACCTTAGAACTTAGTTAACACCGAATCAATTTACCACTTCACCTTAAACGACCATAGTCGCATTAATCGTAATTACCAACGTTGCGTTGGTCAAAACAATTATTCTTGGAACAAACCTGAATACCCTTAAATGGATTCACCATCAATTATCATTCTTGCGAATAGAATCGGATTTAATTTATTTTCAAAAAGTTGATATACGCGATTTATGTACAAATGTGTTATTCGCATGTCGTTTTCAATATAAACGTCCTCGTTTAGTTAACGTCCAGAACGAAATCGGGGCGATTCTTTTCCCTTATAGCTTTGGGTAGTTTTCCTTTATAAAGGGGTGGTTTTTCCCTTGCGGCAATAGAAAACGATGCCTACCGCGTATAAACGGAAAATGGCGTGATAACGTACAATCATGTTCGCTCCTTCAAAACCTCCCTTTCTTACGAAAGAAAATGGCAAAATTGCAAATGATTTAAGGTGAAAAGTTTGTGGCGTGTTATACACTAATGAATGTTATTTTTTGTGTATATTTGCGTTTTAAAAGAAAGTATTAAAAAGGAAACAAATTATTACTGTTGAATAATAAAGTCTTCATAATCCAAATCGAAATATATTAAATTGGAAAACTTCATGTTGATGTGTATTTACATCTTATAAATCTTCTCTTCATTGATAATGTACCGAACAAGAAGCGGATCGGTCTTAAAAGTTCTTCGGCGCGGCTCTTTCGATGGTGTGTGATTTATACCCGTTTTACGATCGCTTCATACGGCGTCCGTTCGCATGAATTATTTATTTGCCAAGTTTTAAGAGCGCAGAGAATCACCAAGCATACTGTGGGAAAACGATTTCTATACTTATTCTTGGTATTTCAATCATTGTCACAAAAAAAATCCAATCGAAAAAGTTTTGCATTCAACTTCATATCAACACCTTTACTTCCATCTTTATAACAACACAAACAGAATCATGGTTATGTATTAACTAACAATGAGTTTGCTTCTAAATGTTTTTCATTTTATAAAGATATATCAAATGGTTTTTGAGCTTTTTAAAGATGGATGCCATAAAAAACTATTTAGTTTCTCGAAATCTATTTAATTCTCTATTAATATAGTGTTGATGTAGCGCATCGGCCGGAAGCAACCTCGACTTAATTAAACAACACATCTTTAAGAACTGTTTGGGTTTTGTATTGATATAGAATTGCATTACTGCCTCGGCCGCAAACAACCTCAATTACGCTGTGCGCTCTTGGCATATTTTTAGATTTTTATAAATATGGTGCCGATGTAGCCCCTCGGCCACATGCTACCGTAGCTTAATTGAACAACACACCTTTTAGATCTGTTCAGGTTTTGTATCAATATGGCAATACTGCCGCAAGCGACCTCGGCTTAATTACGCCGTGCGTTCTGTAAATTTATTAAGATTTCTATAAACTAATGCAGCGCCTCGGCCACAAGCGACCATAACATTATTAAACCGCACATCGTTGAAAATTATTGGGTTTTGCGTCGATATTGTTTCGATGTAGCGCCTCGGACGCATGCTACCGTAGCTTAATTGAACAACACACCTTTTAGAACTGTTCAGGTTTTGTATCAATATGGCAATACTGCCGCAAGCGACCTCGGCTTAATTATGGCCGTGCGTTCTGTAAATTTATTAAGGTTTCTATAAATATGGTGTTAATGCAGCGCCTCGGCCACAAGCGACCATAACATTATTAAACCGCACATTTTTGAAAATTATTGAGTTTTGTGTCGATATTGTGTCGATATTGTTTCGATATAGCGCTTCGCCTGCAAGCGACCTAGGCTTTATTAAATCATACATATTTGATAACATATCGATATGGCATTGCTCTACTGCCTCGGCCGCAAGCGACTTCGGCGTTATTACGGCGCACGTCTTTGATATGCACTTAAATTTCTATAAATATGGTGCCGATGTAGCGCCTCGGCCGCAAGCAACCTCGGCTTAATTAAACAACACATCTTTAAGAACTGATTGATATGGCATTGCATTACTGCCTCGGCCGCAAGCGACCTCGGCTTAATTATGCCGTGTGCTCTTGACATATTTTTAGATTTTTATAAATATAATGCCGATGTAGCGCCTCGGCCGCAAGCTAGCGTAGCTTAATTGAACAACACACTTTTTAGAACTATTCAGGTTTTGTATCAATATGGCAACATCGTGCGTTCTGGAAATCTATTAAGATTTTTATAAATATGGTGCTAATGTAGCGCCTCGGCCGCAAGCGACCTTGGCTTTATTAAACCATACATATTTGATAACATATCGATATGGCATTGCTCTACTGCCTCGGCCGCAAGCGACTTCGGCGTTATTACGGCGCACGTCTTTGATATGCACTTAAATTTCTATAAATATGGTGCCGATGTAGCGCCTCGGCCGCAAGCAACCTCGGCTTAATTAAACAACACATCTTTAAGAACTGATTGATATGGCATTGCATTACTGCCTCGGCCGCAAGCGACCTCGGCTTAATTATGCCGTGTGCTCTTGACATATTTTTAGATTTTTATAAATATAATGCCGATGTAGCGCCTCGGCCGCAAGCTAGCGTAGCTTAATTGAACAACACACTTTTTAGAACTATTCAGGTTTTGTATCAATATGGCAACACCGTGCGTTCTGGAAATCTATTAAGATTTTTATAAATATGGTGCTAATGTAGCGCCTCGGCCGCAAGCGACCTTGGCTTTATTAAACCATACATATTTGATAACATATCGATATGGCATTGCTCTACTGCCTCGGCCGCAAGCGACTTCGGCGTTATTACGGCGCACGTCTTTGATATGCACTTAAATTTCTATAAATATGGTGCCGATGTAGTGCCTCGGCCGCAAGCAACTTCGGCTTAATTAAACAACACATCTTTACGAACTGATTGATATGGCATTGCATTACTGCCTCGGCCGCAAGCGACCTCTGCTTAATTATGCCGTGTGTTCTTGACATATTTTTAGATATTAATAAATATAATGCCGATGTAGCGCCTCTGCCGCAAGCTACCGTAGCTTAATTGAACAACACAGCTTTTAGAACTATTCAGGTTTTGTATCAATATGGCAACACCGTGCGTTCTGGAAATCTATTAAGATTTCTATAAACATGGTGCCAATGTAGCGCCTCGGCCGCAAACGATCTCGGCTTTATTAAACCATACATCTTTGATAACATATCGATATGGCGTTGCTCTACTGCCTCGGCCGCAAGCAACCTCGGTGTTATTACACCGCACGTCCTTGATATGCACTTAAATTTCTATAAATATGGTGCCGATGTAGCGGCTCGGACGCAAGCGACTTCGGCTTTATTAAACCATACATCTTTGATAACATATCGATATGCCATTGCTCTACTGCCTCGGCCGCAAGCGACCTCGGCGTTATTACACCGCACGTCCTTGAAATGCACTTACATTTCTATAAATATGGTGCCGATGTAGCGCTTCGGACGCAAGCGACCTTGGCTTTATTAAACCATACATCTTTGATAACATATCGATAGGGCATTGCTCTACTGCCTCGGCCGCAAGCGACCTCGGCGTTATTACACTCCACGTCTTTGATATGGACTTAAATTTCTATAAATATGGTGCCAATGTAGCGCTTCGGCCGCAAACGATCTCGGCTTTATTAAACCATACATCTTTGATAACATATCGATATGGCATTGCTCTACTGCCTCGGCCGCAAGCGACCTCGGCGTTATTATACCGCACGTCTTTGATATGCACTTAAATTTCTATAAATATTGTGCCGATGTAGCGCCTCGGACGCAAGCGACCTTGACTTTATTAAACCATACATCTTTGATAACATATCGATATCGCATTGCTCTACTGCCTCGGCCGCAAGCGACCTCGGCGTTATTACGCCGCACGTCCTTGAAATGCACTTAAATGTCTGTAAATATAGTGCCGATGTAGCGCCTCGGCCGCAAGCAACCTCGGCTTAATTAACAACACATCTTTAAGAACTGATTGATATGGCATTTTAATACTGCCTCGGCCGCAAGCGACCTCGGCTTAATTATGCCGTGTACTTTTGACATTTTTAGATTTTTATAAATATGGTGCCAATGTAGCGCCTCGGTCGCAAGCAACCTCGGCTTTATTAAACCACATATCTTTAAAAATTATTGAGTTTTGTGTCGATTTTGTTAAACTTTGAAGTAATAATTTTTTATATAATAGCTGTACATTAATTTTTTTCTATTTTATTTCAGTATTACGAAATGTCGTACGGCCTCAACGTAGAAATGCACAAACAGGTAAGTTCCATTATTCCATTAACAGCCGTCCCTTTGGAGGGTTGCTTTTGAATACTTCAAACCCCCTTTCCATTGGAAAATGTTTTTTTTTTTACCTTTTAACTTTTCACCCTCCTGTTTAGTTGATCAAATATTAAAATTATAATTTCGTCTAGACCTTTCCGATATGAATTGAATTTTCCTTATTTAAATCATCCCCTTTGTTCATTTATTTAATTACAATTTACGAATTAATGTTGTCTAGCAAATAAAAGTGCAATCAAAAAATAAAGAGTAGTAGTTTTAGTAATGTTATGGTGGTGATATCTATAAAGTGGTTGGTCATAAATCTCGAAAGTTCGAGTTACGAGAACGTTTAGAGGGTGGGTGTGGGTAGGAAGAGAGGAGTAGAGCATCAATTTGCCCGGCACGATTTAATTTAGCGATAAAACCGTTTTCTCCCCTACCGCCGTCGTCTCGAAAAACGAAAGGGGCGCGCCAGATGCCGCTATACATAATTTTCGGGACCCTCTGGGGGTGGAAAAAAAAGTTATTGCCTTTTTTCTAGGGGTATAAGGTAAAAAAATTTTAATTTATAATTGATACCCATCGATATGGCCGCGCGTCCCAGCTCGTCGTTGGGGTGAATTTTAATGAAGGGGATGATAACGTCGGGGCGGAATGGAAAGTCCGGAAGGCACGTGCTCCGGGTATTAACGAAGGGGTCGATTAGCATAACAGAGATTGCGTACCACCGACCAAGTCTCGACTCTACGTCCCTTTGTTGTTGTTGTTTTTGTTCTTTTCTTTGCATATATAAAATAGGGGATGAAACGGAGATAGAAAGTAACTTTTTGCTATCCGGGTCTTACCCCCTACTGAATTATTTTCGTGTTTACCTACGCGAGTGTACGAGAGGGATGTTCTAAAAATCCCTGCGAAACCCCAGCACGTTACACTGCCACCTGGCGGCAACTTTTCATGCCACCCCCCCTAAATTCCCGTGTCGTCTCTAAGCCTGGTAATGTATTCAAAGGGATTACTCCCCGTAGGCCGTAACTTTTCCCTTCTACTTCAGCAGTCTCGACTAATGACACTATTGTACGCAAAGCCCCCGGACGGTTTTAAATAATTGAAAGGGGACGAGAGCGATTACGTTCACCCGGTTTGACATTCTTAATATTTCATTACTACTTTTTCAAAAAAAACTTTCATTTTTAAAACCCGATTAAAAAATACACCAATCGCTTTGAATGTATTACAACCCCTACAATAAAACTCACCCTGTTTTATTTTATGCCCAGGGGAGATATTCCCCTAGATATCATTGACACGAAAAACCCAACCAGGTGTTAGAGGTATCATTTTCTCCCTTTTTAATCACACATTCTCAATATACATTATCTAGATTAACCTAATTTTTTTTTCCACCTTGAGGGTGGAAGCCGAATCATAAACATGCCGAGAACTAGAATTATTCGGATTTAGCCGCACGTTTCTTAAGATGGCTAAACCCGAATTATTTTAGTTTTAGGTCTTGTGTTAGTTCTAGTGATAGTGCTAGTGTAAAACTAGAACTAACACTAAAACTAGAACACTAAAACTTAAACTTTCTAGTTCTAGGTCTAGTGTTAGTTCTAGTTTTAGTTCACTAATAATACACAACCTAGCACTATCTACTGCTAATTACCGCTACGTAACACTGTTACTAGTACTAACACTAGACGACAATGAAGAAACTCCCATGATAACAGCATTCCTTTACCTACATTGTATGCTGCACTACGTAACTTGCTGTACGTAGCTTAATGTCCTTTATACTGATTTCAATCAACCAAGACCATCTTCAGGTTAGTTTTGAATCATTATTAAAGTAACAATTGCTCCAATTCCCTTTTTTTTCAAGGTGTCCAATAAATGTTCAATTTTTGATTTATCATCAATTTCTTATCTATTCAATCTTCTTCTTCTCCAATGGCTTTACAACCTGTTGTCGGATTCTAACATTCCTCAATTTTTGCCTCCAAGCCTCTTTGTCCATGACCTTGAGGTCACCTTCAGGCGCATCTGAGACGCACGGCTAAAATCAAAACTTTCTAGTTCTAGATCTAGTGTTAGCTCTAGTTTTATTTGAATAAAAATATACAATAATCGCTGAATAACAACTAATCGCTGAGCTAGAGCTAACACTACCACTAATACTAACACTAGACATAGAACTAGAATTGAAAGAATGGAACTTGAGAATTCGTCACAATGACCAATGTTTTGTTTTACCAATACAATATCACCAATTTCTGGATTCGCGGTGTCTCTATGCCATTTCCCTCTTTGTTGAAGAGTAAATAACTAACAAAAAATAAAAATTAAAATTAACATTTTGACTCTTGTTCTTCGCTTCAGGGTGCATTTAAAAGATCTAAAAAAATCCACACATAGTTTTCGTAACCTCGGAGTGGTAATTGATAGTCACTTGACATGGGGCAGGCACATTGAAAGTATATTAAGAACTTTGAGAATATTACTGTATAAATTCAAATATCTAAGCTCCATACTCAATGCTTATCACTTAAAGACATTGTATCATTTTTTGATAGAGTCGACGCTGCTCTATGCAATTTTGGCAGGAGGTTACCTATACGATACTCATTTAAAACCATTGGAGGTAGGTACTACAGAGTAGGATTATTAAGAAGATATTAGGAAAGGAGCATTTATACCCATCAACACACCAAATTTATTTATATTCGAGGTTATAGCTTATACATGCAAAAATAGACATCTGCTAAGAATGTGGAATACCAATACTGTCAGTA
Organism: Onthophagus taurus; assembly: GCF_000648695.1. Classification (NCBI taxonomy): domain Eukaryota; kingdom Metazoa; phylum Arthropoda; class Insecta; order Coleoptera; family Scarabaeidae; genus Onthophagus; species Onthophagus taurus. The sequence goes on from NW_019280398.1 coordinate 55,176, forward strand.
ACCCTGGTGACCATTAGGGCCTCCTCAACCTCAATCTTGTCAAACTGCATCTAACTCAAAGATTGGAGAAGGATCAACAAAAACTGAAGAAAAGAAATCAGCGAACATACTCCGACATCGTCACCGACAATAGTTTCATTCCATGACATCGTAGAAGGAATGACATCTGCATGTTTCTTAGACTTAGTAAAAGCCCAAAACACCTTTGGGTCAGATTGGATATTGCTTTTAGCTCTTCTAACATACTCCATGTAATTAAGATGGATTAGATACTTTGCACGACTCCTTAGAATTTAAAAAGTGAGCAATACTAATACTGTGATATTGGTTGCATACTTGCAATGATTACGTCGGGTACGATAATTAATAAACACACTGTATATGGGGTCACTACTGATCCCAGTGGTACCATAAGTTGTATTGCATAAGAATTGCTTATAGTTATTCCAAAGAGTTTGAGAATCACTGATATAAAGTATTTGAATGGTTTTCATTGGTGGCACAACCACCATAACCACTTGAATGCGGTCGCCCGCACGGCCAGTATTAACATTAACATATGTAGTTCGAGCGCCGACCGCGCCGGCGCTACTATCACCACCGCCGCCTCTGATTTACGCTCGCTAATTAGTCGCCCGCCAGAGCCGGCTCGATTTCGGTGCATTAAGAGCGGGCGGTGGTAACTCGGTTAAAACGGGGGGGTTGTAGAGGGCGCTGTGGCGTTAACCTACAAGTTCTAGTCGCTTTTGTTACGGAGACTAAGGGTGGGGTGAGTTTATAAGGGGAGACTTTAAAGGTGGAGGTTGATTGTGTAATTAAGACGCGGAACAATTTTTTGTAAAATTAATATAGGCAACCCATTTAACGTTAAGTTTTGATGCATTATTTTACGAGTTTATTGTACTAAACATAAAATTGAAATAAGGTAAATTTGGCAAAACAACTTCAACGCCCACATAACGACGACGACCATTAACGTTTACATCCTTGTTTATGTTCGTCGGGTAATAATAACACAACGAAACGGTTAAAGTACACGGGTTAAGTTGCAAAACAATAGGTTCATTCTGCAACGTTGGCACACACAATTCTACAACATCATCAATATTGAAAAACTTTATTTTAACTCTAACTTCAACTATCTTATGTAGAAAATAAGAAACTACGAGACATGGCACCCGTCCATTCGGGTATATGGAGTCAAATATTGACATAAGAGTTGGGTGGCGTGCTCACACTTGTCCTGGGGAAAAAGGGGGGGATGGTGCCTTCTGTGCAAACGGACGCCCCCTGAGAACGCTTCTTCTGTACACACATGTACACAGAGTGGTTCCCCCTTTCCTTTTTGGGGTCGCACGCCATTGGCCCGTACAAATTATTTGAGTTGCCGACTAAACTAACAAAACTAACGGGCGCCCTGTTTACTCATGGTATTACCAATGATGAAAACATGCACCGACGTGGTTTATCAACTAAAATCATTTTTTTTAAATTAAGGCTTAGAATGACAACGTAAAAAATGCGAAAGTAATCCGAGGAGATGAAAGATACGTTGGAAATAATATCACCCCCATTTTATCCTTTCTTTTTTTGGGGAGAAAATCCGGTCTCGTCACGTCCGACACCACAAAAAGCGGACCACGTCGTCCGGAAAATCTTGATATGTTTGTCGGGTTTTATCGGATCAAGTGGGGTCTCCCCCTCTTTACTTTCCGTTAAGGGAGTATAAGAAAAGTATAAGTTTACTACTAGGGTGAAAAAATCAAAAATGTTTTTCTGATGATCTCTTAAATATCGTTTACATTTAACCGTGATTGTTACGAGACTTTTTTTTGGATCCAACACCGTTTACAACCAATTTCTTTCATTAGCGTAGCTTTCACACACTCAATTTTTTATATAAGAGCATTTAATATTATACCGGTTTCGAAAAAAAGGTCATCTTCAGCTTTAATTTGAGATAAAAATCACTTATAAAAAAAGGATTAAAGTCGCACTTTAGTTAGCACAAGATATTACTACGTTGTATATTTTTATTGAAGTAAAACTAGAACTATCACTAGAACTATTTAATGAAGAACTTAAGTTAGAGGTACTTAATGGTAACACTCGGGAAACGGAGCATGTTACAAAAAAACTTTTGGAGCAATAGTTGTAGCAAATTTTATTCTTAGCAATATTGCTCTCTTGCACTTTTACTATTAGATGCGTCAATATCGAGGAAAATACGAAAATATGAAAATTGGATGAATTTATTGCTCTTGAAAGTACTGAATGGTAACATTTTGGAACCGGAGCATGTTATAAAAAAACTTTTAGAACAAAAGTTGTAGCAAATTTTATTCTTAACAATATTGCTCTCTTGAATTTTTGCTCTTACATGCGTCAATATCAAGAAAAATACGAGTATATCAAAACTGGACGAATTTGTTGCTTTTGCAAGTACTTAATGGTAACACTTTGGAAACGGAGCATGTTATAAAAAAACTTTTAGAACAAAAGTTGTAGCAAATTTTATTCTTAACAATATTGCTCTCTTGCACTTTTGCTCTTACATGCGTCAATATCAAGAAAAATACGAGTATATCAAAACTGGACGAATTTGTTGCTTTTGCAAGTACTTAATGGTAACACTTTGGAAACGGAGCATGTTATAAAAAAACTTTTAGAACAAAAGTTGTAGCAAATTTTATTCTTAACAATATTGCTCTCTTGCACTTTTGCTCTTACATGCGTCAATATCAAGAAAAATACGAGTATATCAAAACTGGACGAATTTGTTGCTTTTGCAAGTACTTAATGGTAACACTTTGGAAACGGAGCATGTTATAAAAAAACTTTTAGAACAAAAGTTGTAGCAAATTTTATTCTTAACAATATTGCTCTCTTGCACTTTTGCTCTTACATGCGTCAATATCAAGAAAAATACGAGTATATCAAAACTGGACGAATTTGTTGCTTTTGCAAGTACTTAATGGTAACACTTTGGAAACGGAGCATGTTATAAAAAAACTTTTAGAACAAAAGTTGTAGCAAATTTTATTCTTAACAATATTGCTCTCTTGCACTTTTGCTCTTACATGCGTCAATATCAAGAAAAATACGAGTATATCAAAACTGGACGAATTTGTTGCTTTTGCAAGTACTTAATGGTAACACTTTGGAAACGGAGCATGTTATAAAAAAACTTTTAGAACAAAAGTTGTAGCAAATTTTATTCTTAACAATATTGCTCTCTTGCACTTTTGCTCTTACATGCGTCAATATCAAGAAAAATTCGAAAATATAAAAATTTTATAAAAGTTTCTAATTCCCAGTCTTGTGTTAGTTCTAGTTTTACATTAGCACTATCACTAGAACTAACACAAGACTCACAACTAGAATCATTCGGGTCTTCAGACGCACGGCTAAATCCGAAACTTTCTAGTTCTAGGTCTAGTGTTAGTTCTAGTTTTATTTGTTTTATATTATTATATTTTTATTGTACTTAGCAATGTTCCTATTTATTTATTCTTAGCTACACTGCTCTCTTTTACCGTAAATCGGGGTTACGTTGGCCTACTTTGGCAGTTTATCAAGAAAAGTATAAATTTACTACTAGGGTGAAAAAATCAAAAATGTTTTTCTGATGATCTCTTAAATATCGTTTACATTTAACCGTGATTGTTACGAGACTATTTTTTTTGATCCAACAGATGGGGATGTAATTAAATGTCGGTTAGTCGAAGAGCTATTCGCATTTCCAACACCGTTTACAACCAATTTCTTTCACTAGCGCGTTCGCGTGTCGTAAAAACGAACTCGGATGGCGAAGGAGGTAGTCAAAGGGGGTGGAAAATTTTACTTTCCGAGTGTAATTTAGATCGCGAACTCGACCCGCCATAAACCGATTTATGGTCCCATTCGTCGTCAACGTTCCAACGGACGTTGTTAATGTTATATTACCTCCCTTATAAAACTACCCCCCTACATAAAAAATAATAAATAATTTTAATTATTTCATTTTGATTAATAATCAATATTCGCAAGTTTTATGTCGAAAATTTCGTTTCCCCACTTATAACTGGGCGATATCTGCAAATCCGGGACACAAAGGGATACGAACGTCTGCGCTCGAAGTAAATAAAATGTAGATATCAATCAGAAGCCCCCATTTATAACCCGGCACCCCCGTTTCGTCTTTTATAAGATCCGGAGTCAGCCAGGCGAGTAATGCTTAAGGAATGATACTTTTACAAAGTTGTTTTGTGAAAGTTTTAGGATCCTTTCGTCGTGATGATAAATAGTTTGTGTATTAATATCGATTTTTTTTCTCGACATGAATTTATTTAAAATTCTGGATCCGTTCCTGTGCTTCTCAGGATTTCATTTCGTCCGCCATCGGCGATTGATCTACGGGAGCAGGCAGTTGGCAGGGATTTGTCGGGATAACTCCCGCGGGATATTACCCGAGTTTTCCCCCTTTTTCCTCTCGCTAGGGGGAGAGTCGAAGCTCGTCGCCCTCGGGGGGCCTTGCCTGGAATAGACGGCCGCATACATATATAATAAAGTTATTGGCGAGTTTCGTACGGTATAGGAAACCAGCATCACTTCCCAAGCTTTTTCCCGGGTGCTTTTCTCAAATTCCCTTCAAACCCAACCCCTTCAAGCCTTGGTTTTCCACTTACTGTCGAGAACTGCATTGGTGTCATTGAATAAAATATCCGATGAGCATGCAAAATTGTTATTACATATTTTGTTTGAAGCTTTCTTAAAAATTTTTATATAAAAGCATTTAATATTATACCGGTTTCGAAATAAAAGGCCATCTTCAGCTTTAATTAAAAGAAAGACTAAAGTTGCACGCTAGTTAGCACAAGATATTACTACGTTGTATATTTTTATTGAAGTATTACTGGAACTAACACTAGACCTAGAACTAGAAAGTTTTTTTTCAAGTTGTTAATGGTAACACTCGGGAAACGGAGCATGTTATAAAAAAACTTTTAGAACAAAAGTTGTAGCAAATTTTATTCTTAACAATATTGCTGTCTTGCACTTTTACTATTAAATGCGTCAATATCGAGAAAAATACGAAAATATGAAAATTGGATGAATTTGTTGCTTTTGCAAGTACTTAATGATAACACTCGAGAAACGGAGCATATTATAAAAAAACTTTTAGAACAAAAGTTATTGCAAATTTTATTCTTAATAATATTGCTCTCTTGCAGTTTTACCATTAGACGCGTCAATATCGAGAAAAATACGAAAATATGAAAATTCGATGAATTTGTTGCTTTTGCAAGTACTTCATGGTAACACTCTGGAAACGGAGCATGTTATAAAAAAGCTTTTGAAACTAAAGTTGTAGGAAATTTTATTCTTAACAATATTGCTCTCTTGCACTTTTACTATTGGATGCGTCAATATCGAGAAAAATACGAAAATATGAAAATTGGATGAATTTGTTGCTTTTACAAGAACTTAATGGTACCACTCGGGACACGGAGCATATTATAAAAAAACTTTTAGAACAAAAGTTGTGGCAAATTTAATTCTTAGCAATATTGCTCTCTTGCACTTTTACTATTAGATGCGTCAATATCGACAAAAATACGAAAATATGAAAATTGGATGAATTTGTTGCTTTTACAAGAACTTAATGGTACCACTCGGGACACGGAGCATATTATAAAAAAACTTTTAGAACAAAAGTTGTGGCAAATTTTATTTTTAACAATATTGCTCTCTTGTAGTCTTGCTCTTAGATACGTTAATATTGAGATAAATACGTAAATGTGAAAATTTGATGAATTTGTTACTTTTTCAAATTGTTAATGGTAGCACTTGGGAAACAAAACACCATACAAAAAAACTTTTATAACAAAAGTTGTGGCAAATTTTATTTTTAACAATATTGCTCTCTTCCAGTCTTGCTCTTAGATACGTCAATATTGAGAAAAATACGTAAATGTGAAAATTTGATGAATTTCGTTGGTTTACTAGTTGTTAATGGTACCAATTCGGAATTGGAGCATGTTATCAAAACACTTTTAGAACAAAAGTTGTGGCAAATTTTATTCTTAACAATATTGCTCTCTTGCACTTTTACTTTTAGATACGTCAATATTGAGGAAGCTAAGAAAATATGAAAATTGGATGAATTTGTTGCTTTTGCAAGTACTTAATGGTACCACTCGGGAAACGGAGCATGTTATACAAAAACTTTTAGAACAAAAGTTGTAGCAAATTTTATTCTTAACAATATTGCTCTCTTGCACTTTTGCTCTTACATGCGTCAATATCGCACGGGAGTTATAATTTGACACTAGCACTATCAGTAGAACTAACACAAGACCTAGAACAAGAATCATTCGGGTTTAGCCGTCTTAAGAGACATGCGGCTAAATCCGAATGTTCGTCTCAGTTTTAATTTGAGAAAGAAATCACTTATAAAAGAAGGATTAAAGTTTAATTTATTGAAAATTAAGATTTATCAATAATATTTTAAGAGACATATTCCATGTACCTGCTATGAACCAGGTTGAGCAACCAAACTTCTGCATTGTGTTGAATAAAAGGCTTTCTGAATGCCTAAGGATTAAGAAGGGGTGAGATACGATGGTGGTTTGGTGCGCTTTCCGGAAGGTTAAAAGATATGAAAGCCGGAACTGAATTGGGGGGTTGAGTTCCTTTTGTGCTATACACCCCTTATTCTCTACTTGCGGTAAGCGAAGCGGAAATAACTCTGGAAATTCGATTATTTCGTTTTATTTTTATTTACGAGTTGGCGAACTAAGAGGGTGTTAATAAAGTCGGAAAAGAATAAATGTTACCGCAACTCAGTCACGATAACGACCCCGAAAGGGCAAATACACGAAAGGGCACCGGGGAAGGGCATCGAATCGAGTTCTCGAAAGATCGACCAGCTTACGAACAAGGGAAACACCACCCTCGTAAGCAGTAACCGAGCTCAATTACCCAGCAAGTGAACCTGGGTTACGTCTACTTTAAGGGTCACAAGGCCAGCTTTAAATCTTCCCAACAAGTAAGAAGATTTTTTTAGAGATTATAAGCGTTAATGTTATTAAATCATTAAAATAAACAACCCCTATTATAATTGCGCGATAAACCATACCGAAATATTCCCTCCGCAAACACTTCCAGTTTCCAAACAACACCCTTCAAAGTTACCTCCCATTTCATACATTTCATATCAAGCCTCCCTTTCCTTATACATATTTCCGCATTCAATCCCTAACACACACTCGTAACCGTGCGCGCTTTCAGTATGGATATTCCACGATTATGTGTACGTTGAGGGTGGGGTAACTCACCCCATTTCGACCCTTCCCGGGTTTGTTTAAGTAAAACACACGGACCGAAACTTTACAACCCCTTCTCGCTCGGCTCGAAACATTACGCTTACATATACAAATGTGAGAGAGCGTGACTGCTAAAATGCCGCCACCTCACACCCCACAACCACCCCCGTACCCTCCCCTTTTCGGTCTGTTTGCGCTGTGCCCGCCGGGCAATTAACACACCCTTCATGTTGCACACGCAAATACACGACGGAACGACGACTCCCCCGGACCTCAAACACCGGAGCTTGATGGGGTTGGTCATGTATTTTATCACCCTCTACATCAGCTGAAAATTCTAACGTGTATTTATAAATAATTTATAAACAAAGATTTTATTTTTTAACCGCCTTGTAAATGCGGGACTCTCGGTTTCTTTTTTACTCTTTGAGAAAAAATCCCTTTGCACCGGCGGCATGTTTACGATTCGGCTTCTACCCTTCGTGTTTATTTTATTTTCGATGTTTACCCCCTCGAAACGAGACGACGACATTCCGAGGTCAAAAGCTCGGAAATTTGCATTCATTTTCAAGTTTTAAGACGTTAAATAAACCCGAAAAAAAATTTGGTTAATCTAGATAATGTGTATTGAGAATATGTTATTAAAAACGGAGAAAATAATGCTTTTTTAAGGTATTAATGGTAACACTTGGAAAATGGAGTTATAAAAAAACTCGAAAATTCGATGAATTTGTTGCTTTTGCAAGTACTTAATAATAACATTCTGGAAATGGAGTATGTTATAAACAACCTTTTAGAACAAAAGTTGTTGCAAATTTTATTCTTAACAATATTGCTCTCTTGCACTTTTACTATTAAATGCGTCAATATCGAGAAAAATACGAAAATATGAAAATTGGATGAATTTGTTGCTTTTGCAAGTACTTAATGGTAACATTCTGGAAACGGAGCATGTTATAAAAAAACCTTTAGAACAAAAATTGTTGCAAATTTTATTCTTAGCAATATTGCTTTCTTGTGCTTTTACTATTAGAGGCGTCAATATCGAGAAAAATGCGAAAATATGAAAATTGGATGAATTTGTTGCTTTTGCAAGTACTTAATGGTAACATTCTAGAAACGGAGCATGTTATAAAAAAACTTTTAGAACAAAAGTTGTTGCAAATTTTATTCTTAGCAATATTGCTCTCTTGCACTTTTACTATTAGGGGCGTCAATATTGAGAAAAATACGAAAATATGAAAATTGGATGAATTTGTTGCTTTTGCAAGTACTTAATGGTAACATTCTGGAAACGGAGCATGTTATAAAAAAACTTTTAGAACAAAAGTTGTTGCAAATTTTATTCTTAGCAATATCGCTTTCTTGTGCTTTTACTATTAGAGGCATCAATATCGAGAAAAATGCGAAAATATGAAAATTTGATGAATTTGTTGCTTTTGCAAATACTTAATGGTAACATTCTGGAAACGGAGCATGTTATAAAAAAACTTTTAGAACAAAAGTTGTTGTAAATTCTATTCTTAGTAATATTGCTTTCTTGTGCTTTTCCTATTAGAGGCGTCAATATCGAGAAAAATGCGAAAATATGAAGATGGGATGAATTTGTTGCTTTTGCAAGTACTTAATGGTAACATTCTGGAAACGGGGCATGTTATAAAAGAACTTTTAGAACAAAAGTTGTTGCAAATTTTATTCTTAGCAATATTGCTCTCTTGTGCTTTTACGATTAGAGGCGTCAATATCGAGAAAAATGCGAAAATATGAAAATTGGATGAATTTGTTGCTTTTGCAAATACTTAATGGTAACATTCTGGAAACGGAGCATGTTATAAAAAAACTTTTAGAACAAAAGTTGTTGCAAATTTTATTCTTAGCAATATTGCTTTCTTGTGCTTTTACTATTAGTGGCGTCAATATCGAGAAAAATGCGAAAATATGAAAATTGGATGAATTTGTTACTTTTGCATGTACTTAATGATAACATTCTGGAAACGGAACATGTTATAAAAAAACTTTTGGAACAATAGTTATTGCAAATTTTATTCTTAACAATATTGCTCTCTTGCACATTTGCTCTTACATGCATCAATATCGAAAAATATACGAAAATATGAAAATTGTATAAATTTGTTGCTTTTGCAAGTACTTAATAGTAACACTTTGGAAACGGAGCACGTTATAAAAAAATTTTTAGAACAAAATTTGTAGCAAATTTTATTCTCAGCAATATTGCTCTCTTTCACTTTTGCTCTTGCATGCGTCAATATCAAGAAAAATACGAAAATATGAAAATTTGATGAATGTGGTTATTTTACTACTTGTGGCCCTCTTAAGAGACTGTCATTCCTAGTGTTGAATAACAGAGAAAAAAGAAAGGGAATTGGAGCAATCGTTACTTTAATAATGATTTCAACCTAACCTGAAGATGGTCTTGTTGGATTGAAATCAGTATAACGGACATTAAGCTACGTACAACAAGTTGCATAGTGAATCATATAACGTAGATAAAGGAATGCTGTTATTATAGGAGTTACAAAAACAATTTTGTCATTTATCTATAGTAACGTACATATAGTAACAAAAGTAGTTGTTTATTGTGTTTGGGAGTAAACGTGTCGTATTATCCCAAAAAATATTAATAGTCGACCCAATCTCCGTTGAACATCTGCATTGTTCCCCCCGCTCCCCGTCAATCCGGGCGTATTTTATACCGTCCCGATAATCGTTATATCGGATTTATGCCCATTGTTCACGTAAATTCCCCCCATTCACCGCCGTTTTACGATTCGCTCGCGCCCATAAATACGCCGAGCTCAGGGCCAGACCGTTTTACAGCGTCCTATAAACCCGGGGCGAGTGCCTTTTTTGTCATATCGCCCGTTTATGCGGCCCGTTTATTTTTGATATTCCCCCTTTTTCCCCCATCACTTCATATCTAAGCGCGAATTTTATCGCGGCCGTATAAAATCGGCGAGTTACTTAAACTTCATTATTTTTAATTGATAATTTTTTTTTATGGAAGCGTCGCGTCGGATGGACATCGCGTGTCATATATGATTAACCGCAGACAGTGGTATTAAACCGTTCGTTCCAATCATCCGTATCGGTCGTGCCAAATGCAATTTCGATGTCGGATCTATGAATCTTGGATTCGCAGGGACGGAAATCTACGTGTATCGTATTAATTTCGCGCTTGGACACTCGTGCGGTCGACGAAGCCATCGAATTTGCAATTGTGATTTACCACTTCACTCACCCGAAGAGTTTATTAACCGCGGTGGACGAAACGATCAATAATAACCATTAAATCAATTTATTTTTATATCAATGTTCCAAATAAACTCTACATTAACCGTATCAACAGCTGTTTCGACCAATTTTGGAGGCGCCTCCGTCGAAATTTAACGGCCCATTTAACGAGGCGGTCTCATTATAACGCAATGTAGGAAGCACGGAGCGTCGCATCCATAAATTAACCTTCCTCGTTCCTCGTCGTATCGTCCGCATGGATCTTCGCTTTTAGACGTCGGACATGGACGCACACGTATTCCATACTTCTCTCCCTCTCGCTCTATGTATGTTCCTCTTGACTAGTCGTGGCTTGTCGAACAGGATCGAACCGTCCGCTACGGCACCATCTGATCGCGCGCGCCAACGAATTAACATACAAATTGGTTCGTGATTATATGGGCCCCTTGTAATAGATCGTACATTAATGGGTTAAACACGGTCCACGAGAACGTGATACCATCATGTTAGGAAACGAGATGTAGGTGCTGGATATCTATGTGTAAATATAATTGGACCGCGTTATACATCACTTGACTAAGCGACAAATGAATAATTTTGAGAAAATACTCTAAAAATATAAGACTTCTCAGAGTAGACTGGCTCAAACTATTGAAAATTGATCAGTTTCGGCCCTTGGCCATCTTCAAAAACTCTACAAATGGATTAATATCTCTCATCTTATCCATTTTACAAACAAGTTTCTTTTTATTTTGTTAAAAAAGATCACATATCAATGTCGAAATCAGATTATTAGTTACTAATTTACAAAATTAAAGTTTAAAATCTAAGAACGCTCTTTTTTAACAAAAGAAATATTAAGAAACTTGGGAAAAATTCAAGAATCATCATGTGGCTTAAAAATCGACGATTTTTTCTAAGCAATGTGAAATGGCCCAAAAAATACGTTAAAAATAAAAAGAAAGTGCGGAAAAGTAACTAACACTAGATTAACTTCAGTTATAAAACTTCTATTGTATGATATTTTGGCATATTTGTAATCTTCATTAAAAATCCTTTAAAATGAGTACAAACACGACATATTTATCTTCAATATTTATGAAGTTATGGTCAACTTCCGGTTAAGAATGTCAACGTCAATTTTGACATTTTCTTAATTTTTATAAAATGTCTTCATATCTATGACAAAAACAAAAAATATAATAAAAAAAAAATAAAATAAAAAAAATAAATAAAAAATTAAGGTTGGTATTAATATTTAAAAATTAAATTGCTATCTTCATTGTTGCTAACTTCGTGTTTAATGGTTTTTATTCTAACTTTTTTGTTTTTTGAGATAAGTGCGTCATGTTTGGACTCATTTTAAAGGTTTTTTTAATAAAAAATACATCATGAAAGAACACCATGAAGTTATACATTTGTCTATTATATGATAACTAATTTCAGGTTTAAAATGTCAACCTCAATTTTGACATATTTGTAATCTTTATTAAAAATCCTTTAAAATGAGTACAAACACGACATATTTATCTTCAATATTAATGAAGTTATGGTCAACTTCCGGTTAAGAATGTCAACGTCAATTTTGACATATTTGTAATCGTCGTGAAAAATCCTTTAAAATGAATCCAAACATGATATGTTTAATTCTAATATTACTCGAGATATAAGCAACTTCCGGTTTGAAATGTCAATGTCATTTTGACATATTTTTAATTTTTATAAAATGTCTTAATGTTTGTCACAAAAACAAAAATATAATAAAAGAAAAATTAAAAATTAAGGTTGGTACTAATATTTAAAAATTAAATTACATCATGAAAGAACACCATGAAGTTATCCATTTGTCTATTATATGATAACTAACTTCAGGTTTAAAATGTCAACCTCAGTTTTGACATAATTGTAATCTTCATTAAAAATCCTTTAAAATGAGTCCAAACATGATACGTTTAATTCCAATATTAATGAAGTTATGGTCAACTTCCGGTTAAGAATGTCAACGTCAATTTTGACATATTTGTAATCGTCGTGAAAAATCCTTTAAAATGAGTCCAAACATGATACGTTTAATTCCAATATTACTCGAGATATAAGCAACTTCCGGTTTGAAATGTCAATGTCATTTTGACATATTCTTAATTTTTATAAAATGTCTTAATATTTGTCACAAAAACAAAAATATAATAAAAAAAAATCAAAAATTAAGGTTGGTATTAATATTTAAAAATTAAATTGCTATCTTCATTGTTGCTAACTTCGGGTTTAATGTTTTTTATTCTAACTTTTTTGTTTTTTGAGATAAGTGCGTCATGTTTGGACTCATTTTAAAGGTTTTTTAATGAAGATGACAAATATGTCAAAATTGACGTTGACGTTTCAAACCGGAAGTGATTGTATTTCCATTAATATTAAAGTTAAATATGTCGAGTTTGGACTCATTTTAAAGGATTTTTTATGAAGTTGACAAATATGTCAAAATTAAAAGTTGAAAGTTCGAACTTTTTGGTTTTTTGAGATAAATGCATCATGTTTGGACACATTTTAAAGGTTTTTTTAATAAAGAATACATCATGAAAGAACACCATGAAGTTGTCCATTTGTCTATTATATGATAACTAACTTCAGGTTTAAAATGTCAACCTCAATTTTGACATATTTGTAATCTTCATTAAAAATCCTTTAAAATGAGTACAAACACGACATATTTATCTTCAATATTAATGAAGTTATGGTCAACTTCCGGTTAAGAATGTCAACGTCAATTTTGACATATTTGTAATCGTCGTGAAAAATCCTTTAAAATGAGTCCAAACATGATACGTTTAATTCCAATATTACTCGAGATATAAGCAACTTCCGGTTTGAAATGTCAATGTCATTTTGACATATTCTTAATTTTTATAAAATGTCTTAATATTTGTCACAAAAACAAAAATATAATAAAAAAAAATCAAAAATTAAGGTTGGTATTAATATTTAAAAATTAAATTGCTATCTTCATTGTTGCTAACTTCGGGTTTAATGTTTTTTATTCTAACTTTTTTGTTTTTTGAGATAAGTGCGTCATGTTTGGACTCATTTTAAAGGTTTTTTAATGAAGATGACAAATATGTCAAAATTGACGTTGACGTTTCAAACCGGAAGTGATTGTATTTCCATTAATATTAAAGTTAAATATGTCGAGTTTGGACTCATTTCAAAGGATTTTTTATGAACTTGACAAATATATCAAAATTAAAAGTTGAAAGTTCGAACTTTTTTGTTTTTTGAGATAAATGCGTCAAATTAGACTCACTTTAAAGGTTATTTTATGAAGATTACGAAAATAATAATAAAATTAAAGTTGATTCAAGTTGTTTCACCTTTACCTACCAGACAGCATGAAAATCTCTAAAAACGATAAAATGTCGCTTAGTTAAGAGATGTATAACGCGGTCCAATTATAAATCGGAACAACAAAAACCGTATCTTTTTTACTACACTAATAACATGAAAAATCGAACGCATTTTTCGGCTTTATCTCGAACCTGAAATAGGCGACGATATATTCTCTTTTTATTAGAAAACAGATACCGGGGACTTTACGGTACCAGGAAATTGTTATGGACGCGATTTTACAACCGCCTTAAAAATAAAAAAATACCGTTACCGATTTACGATCTATTCATAGTATTTATTTCGATGTAAACGGTTTTTATTCGGCGATAACACGATAAATGTAAGGATTCTAATCCGGTTAAATATGACCATATTTGCGCACCCTTTACCAATTCGGACGAGTTTTTTTTTCCTAACCCAATTAAGCTCGGAGTTTGCACAAAATGCGGTCTTTGCAGTCTCCTCGTTTTGAGGGGTTACGAAACTCCATCCGACGAACCGGAAAAACAAACACCGAGGAAACATGTTGTTTGCTTCGGGATCACGGGTAACAAACATCAGTCAGCGAAAACGCCCCTTCTACCAAAATCGAAAGCAAAAAATCAATAGAGTATAACAAAAATATTCTTCTTTTATTATCTCAACAATTCATTTATTAACTTATATTAAAAAATACAGTGTATATTAATTATCGTAACCGACGTCATCATTGCAAGTATGCAACCAATATCACAGTATTGGTATTGCAATACGCAAATCGCGATATTGGTTGCATACTTGCTATGATGAATTCGGGATAATTAATTAACACACTGTGTATTAAGTTGCTGAGATGGTCTTTAGACAATAGCAACAAATAGCAGAGGAATAAATACGGACAAAAAGTAAGGTTTCGAGCAATTGCTAGCTACTCTTTTTTAGAACAAAAGTTGTAGCAAATTTTATTCTTAACAATATTGCCCTCTTGTACTTTTACTATTAGATGCGTCAATATCGAGAAAACTACGAAAATTTGAAAATGGGATGAATTTGTTGTTTTTGCAAGTACTTAATGGTACCACTCGGAAAACAGAGCCTGTTATAAAAAAACTTTTAGAACAAAAGTTGTAGCAAATTTTATTCTTAACAATATTGCTCTCTTGCACTTTTACTATTAGATGCGTCAATATCGAGAAAAATACGAAAATATGAAAATTGGATGAATTTGTTGTTTTTACAAGTACTTAATGATACCACTTGGGAAACAGAGCATGTTACAAAAAAACTTTTAGAACAAAAGTTGTAGCAAATTTTATTCTTAACAATATTGCTCTTTTGCATTTTTACTATTAGATGCGTCAATATCGGGAAAAATACGAAAATATGAAAATTTGATGAATTTATTGCTTTTGCAAATACTTAATGGTACCACTCGGAAAACAGAGCATGTTATAAAAAAACTTTTAGAACAAAAGTTGTACCAAATTTTATTCTTAACAATATTGCTCTGTTGCACTTTTACTATTAAATGCGTCAATATCGAGAAAAATACGAAAATATGAAATTTGGATGAATTTGTTGTTTTTGCAAGTACTTAATGGTACCACTCGGTAAACAGAGCATGTTCTAAAAAAACTTTTAGAACAAAAGTTGTTGCAAATTTTATTCTTAACAATATTGCTCTCTTGCACTTTTACTATTAGATACGTCAATATCGAAAAAAATACGAAAATATGAAATTTGGATGAATTCGTTGCTTTTGCAAGTACTTAATGGTAACATTCTAGAAACGGAGCATGTTATAAAAAAACTTTTAGAACAAAAGTTGTTGCAAATTTTATTCTTAGCAATATTGCTCTCTTGCACTTTTACTATTAGGGGCGTCAATATTGAGAAAAATACGAAAATATGAAAATTTGATAAACTTGTGCAAGTACTTAATGGTACCACTCGGGAAACAGAGCGTGTTATAAAAAAACTTTTAGAACAAAAGTTGTAGCAAATTTTATTCTTAACAATATTGCTTTCTTGCACTTTTACTATTAGATGTATCAATATCGAGAAAAATACGAAAATATGAAATTTGGATGAATTTGTTGCTTTTGCAAGTACTTAATGACACTTAATGGCTCCACAACCTATAATCGAGCCCTAGCATTCCTAAATTTTGCCTGCAAGCCTTTTTTCCTGACCATTTCACAGAAATCATTAAAGTAGTATAATGGTGTTATAGAAAGTGATGTCAAGGACACAAATTTTAAAATAATATACAACAGTTTTTTAATAATATTTTATTAGAACTCAAACAATGGTAATACTAGGAATACTAAACTACACACATAAAATCAACTAAAATAAATTTTTGGATGCTTTTCCAGCTCAAATACTAAATTGATAAATCTAAAAAACACTTAATCATCATTATTATCTGTTCTTTCGTGCGGTAAATTAAAATAAAAGAAGTGGTAGTCTTGATTCAGAGCTGGAGGTTTGGTAGTAAACAGTGACATTAAATCCTTGTATTTTCTTTCAGTGATTTCTTTTTACAGTCTACTCTTTTAAAATGCTTTTCTGTAAATTATTTCTTAAATTCAAATTGAATTTCCTTTCCAAACTGAAATTTTCTGGAATAGTACCGGTTTCTTTTCAGTGTCCACTTTCCTTATTATCATGTGATTATCGGCTACATCTTTCCTTGTCAAAAAAGTCTTTGCATGCATCTTGTATGGTTTATGTCCACTCTTTCTAACATGAACTTTCCAACAATGAAATCACATTCCATTTCATTGTGGCAAAACTAAACTTCAATGCTTTTTAAATGTTTTACTTTTTGTACAACATAATACACATCGCTACAACATGCTTATTTAAGTTTTGACCAATCCAACGGTCACTGAAAGATCTGATCTCTTCTATTGATTCAGGAAGAGATTGAAAGTATTTAAAAAGCAGGCTAGCTACTTCACAATTGCCTCTTCCTCCTTCTCCTTCATGCCACATAAAGCAATCTCCTTCAGTGGTTGTTGAATTTTATAAATTGTGAATCGTTATTGGTTGGGTCACTCGTACAAAGCAAGACTTGTTACAAATCAAAGTTGCAGCTCAAAACATTTTCACCTGCAATAGTATCTTCCTTATCTTGCTTCTTAGCCTCTCTCGCCTCTTGTTTGGAATTTTGGTGAGTTTCCTTTTAGTCTAATAACCACCAATAATTGGTCCGATGCTTACGTCATTTTTTGGATAACAAAGAATGTTGCAGTCCTTTTAGATTCTTGCTGTCAAGTTAAATATTTATCTATAATTTTTTTAGTATGGTTAGATCGACTCGATGGGTATCAAGCACGCAAATTAACCTGGCGTGAAAAATACGTTTTAGTATAAATATTTTCTCTAATATGATGTTGTACCGGCTCCTCCACCAAAATTATTTTAATTAAAATTAACTAAAATAAATATACAATGATGAATATAAGAATAGAAAAACATAGCAAATCGTGTAGTTGTCGGTTTTAACCGCAAGGGACGTCAGTGACGTGGACGGGGGGTTGGCTACAAGACAAAACCGCACCTATGCGAGAGAGATATATGGTCGTAATTAGATAAAGTTCCGTCGGGCTGCGGCGGAGTTAATCTGACGGTCCAACTACAAACTCCCGGATCTGCGATAGGAATGTATTATACATCGGGGTGGTTTTCCAACGTTCCCCAGTGGCGTGCACCGGGGTGAGGGGTGAAAACCGTCCCCCAGAAGCCACTCCGACGTCCTTCGCTGCCAATTAGACTAACTGCGTCCGGACGCCTAATGGGGGAGGTCATCTGGATAGCTTTAATACTGATTGGATCGATTTTTAATTAAAAAAAAAACTGAATTATTAAAGAATTAATTATTTCGTTTTATTTTCAGACTGAAATTGCAAAGAGACTGAACGCAATAATAGCCCAGATTTTACCATTTTTATCGCAAGAACACCAACAGCAAGTAGCCGGAGCGGTTGAAAGAGCGAAACAGGTTACGATGACGGATCTCAACGCGATCATAGGGGTGAGTAAAAATGAAATAATCGAATCAAAAATATTTAATAGGTATTAATTTCGAGCTTTATAACTTTTCGACTATTTATTTATAATATTTGTTTATGTATAAATTTGCGAAGCCGCATTTTCAATATTTTCGCATCGAAATATTATCAAATTTTACGAACGTGTGTACCGAGTTGTGTGCAATTCGCCGGATAAACCGCCGACACATTTTCAAACTTGTATTACTACCCGTGTTTGGATCGAATGAGTTTTAGATTATTTTATATTTATATAAAAACTCGAATTCGATACAAGGTTTACCGACAAATTTGTTCGTAATACGCGTTGGCCCTACCGTTAAAATAAAATATTTATTTTTGTTCAATGGCATTTTGCTTTTAATTACTTTTCGATAAAATCACAAAGCACTCGAATATTATAAATTTATATCCACTAGATAAAAATAAAATACTTTACAACTTATTTAAAATATTATATCGCGTTTTAGTGGGGGAGAATTAAATTTTAAAACTTGATTTTCAACTTTATCTATATAAATATTATTATATACATACAGGGTGTATCTGAATGACTGCAACAAACTTCAAGGGGTGATTCTTTAGTGAATTTTAAGGGTACTTTGATATATGAACCATGGGCGACTTCGTCTCCCCTAACGAGCTATTTGTTTTTCTCAAAAACCATAAACGTTAGGAAAATGAAATTTGGGGAATATGTTTAACTCATAATAGGGCATGTTTTGACCCTACTTGTACTTTCAACCTACCCTTCTAAACTACTAAACGTAACCACCCCCTTTACATTTTTGCTAATATTTTTTTTATGCAGATGATAAATACATTAAAAAAATTTTATCTAGGTAGATGAAAGTATCCTAAAACTTTTTTGTCTCTCTAAAATTTTTCCAAAAACGACTAATTTTTGAGAAAAAAAATAATAAAGCAAACACTGCACGTTAAACAACGGGGTTGTCGATCAAAAGTTGGAATGAATTTTTAATGAAAAAATCTTAGTAGGCTTTGCAATCTTTGTCAGAAATATTTTTGACGTTTAAATGTCAGTGTTTTTCTTACTATTATTATTGTTTTTCAAATTAATTTTTGAATAAAGTTCTATCGCATTTACGCTCGTTCACTCGACGTTTCAAAATTTTAAATAAAACAATAATAATAGTAAGAAAACCACTGACATTTAAACGTCAAAAATATTTCTGACAAAGATTGCAAAGCCTACTAAGATTTTTTCATTAAAAATTCATTCCAACTTTTGATTAACAACCCTACAGCTTAACAGTTAGTGTTTGCTTAATTATTTTTTTTCTCAGAAATTATTAAATTTTCGAAGAACATCAGAGAGACAAAAAAGTTTTAGAATAGTTTTATCTATCTAACTGAAATTTTTCCAATGTATTTATCATCTTCATAAAAAAAATCTAGGCATAAATTGAACGGGGGTGGTTACGTTTAGTAGTTTAGAAGGGTAGGTTGAAAGTACAAATAGGGTCAAAACGTGCCCTATTATGAGTTAAACATATTCCCCAAATTTCATTTTCCTAGCGTTTATGGTTTTTGAGAAAAAAAAATTAAACCAAAATTTTCCGCCATTTTTAAAGGGGTGTAGCTCCTTAGGGGAGCCGAAGTCGCCCATGGTTCATATATCAAAGTACCCTTAAAATTCACTAAAGAATCACCCCTTGAAGTTTGTTGCAGTCATTCAGATACACCCTGTATAATATACAGGGTGTGTTAAATGTGTGGAATATAGCCAATAACTTCACCATTTGTGATTTTAAAGAAAAATGTTTCAAATACAAGAATTTTGTCGGTATTTGCTTGTTTGTATTGTTATTTGTTTCGTTGCTATGGCAACAAATATTGTTATTTTAAATGGCATTTGTTTAAATTGTCAATTTTTTTGACATTTAAAGCTGTCAAATTAGGCGCTATTTTGGCGCCTACTTTGATTGTAATTTGCTGATTTATTATTTTCACAGAACGCATTTTTTTTCGATTTTTTTCTTATACAATCATACGATTTTATATGTTCATCGCGTAGAGGGATTTATCTTCTATCAAAATATGCAAAAAAACATATGAATCCCATAAAATTCATTAAAATAACAATGTTGGTTGCCATAGCAACGAAACAAAAAACAACGTAAACAAGCAAATATCGCCAAAAAATGCGCCACAATTAATAAAGAAACTTTTATTTGAAACATTTTTCTTTAAAACCACAAATGGAGAAGTTATTGGCTATATTCCAAAAATTTGACACACCCTGTATATACAGGCTGTTCGGAAATGACGTAAAAGACCACAAGTACTGACCAAACATATGATGATTTAACTCAACTTATCTATATACAAAATTGCTTAGTTTAGCCGCTAGAGGGCTTTAAAAATAATATTTTTATTTAAATTTGTATAAATAAGTCGAAAAATCCTCCATGGATTTTATTCATTTTTTGTATTAGTAGTTTGTATCAGTAGACTACAGCTATTTGTGGAATAAACTTTAATTTCGAAAATTATAGGGTGTTTAAAAACTTTGTCACAATAAATTATGCAATCATATCTTTTTAACCCCCTTTATAAACACTACCATTTTAATTTAAAAACTATTTTCTCTCTTACAAAATTTCAATTGGGTGAACGGTTTAGCCACAAAAGTTTTTTTAAAAGTTGGCTAGGTATAATTAATTTCAAAAACAAAAACAGTTTGTCACTTAAACTTACAGCGGTATTCGTATTTTTCGTTTTATCTTTGATTCATCATGAATTTTTAAAGCCCTCTAGCGACTAAACTAAGCAATTTTGTATATAGGTAAGTTGTGATAAATCATCATATTTTTGGTCAAGGTACTTGTGGTCTTCCGTTGTACACGTCATTTCCGGACAGCCTGTATAATATACAGTTATTAATATCCCCTCACTAAACCGTTTGAAAAAGAAAAAAATGTTTTATACAAAAGTTGTTTAACTCACCACTTTCTATCACATAAAATTATTTTCACTTATACAGGGTGTTCCATTTAGACGTAACGGAGAGTATGTAGTTTTTTTAATGGAACAGCCTGTATATTTGATCATATTATGAATAAAATTAAATTTATTTATACAACCGTATATGTTACTAACTCATAGCGTTCATAGTTTCTGAGATATTCAATTGTTTTTCCAAAATGTGTCCATTGCAGGATCTTTTTTAAAACGATGTAAAAACGACATTTTTTCCAATTTTGCCTTGAAACTATGTCAGATAATAGTCAAAGCAAGTAGGTATATGATAGTATACAAAGATATTAGATACGCTATACAGCGTGTTCATAAACTTAGTTCCTTTTGATGTTTTTCAAATGACTTCAAAACTTTAGTACTTTTCCTGATATTTAGAATTTAAAGAATAAAGTGTAATAAAATATGCGTTATTGTACTTAATATTATATTCTGTCTATAGTTTCTTGCTGCATTTCTTTCAAATTATTTGGTAATTAAAAAAGGGATTTATTGTTCTGCCATTTAATTGTATTTTTTGTATTTTTATCACGTTTTGATTACTTATTTATTAAAGTTTTCTTTTAATTGTATTTTAATATATTATTAATTTACAAATGACAGACAAACAAAAAGAAAGCGTCAAAAAAAGGACAGAATATATTACATTCTGTAACTTTTTTAAGTACAATAATGACATTTTATTACACATTTTGTTTTAAATTCTAAATATCAGGAAAACTATTAAAGTTAAACATATGACGTACTTATCATTAATTAAAGGAAACTTGACGAGCAATTCAACTAGCACATAATATACAGTGTGTTCCATTTAAAACATTTAAGAGAAAGCCATTTGAAAAACATCATATACACCATGACAGTAACTAAGCGTTATAAACACCCTGTATAGTGTATCTAATATCTTTGAATACTATCATCTACCTACTGGTTTTGAGTATTATCTGACATAGTTTCAAGGCAAAATTGGAAAAAATGTCGTTTTTACATCGTTTTTAAAAAGATCCTGCAATCGGCACATTTTGGAAGAACAATTGAATATCTCAGGAACTATGAACGCTGTGAAATAGTAACATATACGGTTGTATAAACAAATTTAGTTGTATTCATAATATGATAAAATATACAGGTGTTCAATTTAAATAAATTGACGTACTCTCCGTTACACTTAAATGGAACACCCTGTATAAGTGAAAATAATTTTACGTAATAGAAAGTGATGAGTCAAACAACTTTTGTATAAAATATTTTTTTGATTTTCAAACGGTTTAGTAAATATCGACCGCAGGGATACTAATAACTCACCCTGTATATAATATACAGGGTGTCACACAAAAAACGCCCCAACTTTGTTATTTACATTCCGATTTTCATGACCTAGGTATCAAATGAAATGGTTTTATAAATACTACGATTCATGCTACAAATAAATTTTTTCCAATGCCATATTTAATTTTAAGCGATTATTAACTTTTGTTTTTTAAATTGCATTTATTTTATAATAAGCGATTTGCGATTTGCAATACCAATACTGTGATGTTGGTTGCATACTTGCAATGGTGACGTCTGATACGATAATTAATTAACACACTGTAGATCAAGAACTAGAAACAATCGGATTTAGCCGTCTTAAAAGACGTGCGGCTAAATCCGAATGTTTCTAATTCTAGATCTAGTGATATTATAAATTTATATCCAAATATATTCAAGTATTGTATCGGGTTTAGTGGGGAAGAATGAAACTTTAAAGGTTGCTTTTCAACTTCATCTATTTAAATATTATTATATACATGAATATATAAAAAAATAACACAAAAAACGTTTTGATTTAAGTTGTAATTGAGCAAATCATGGCACGGAAGTAATCGTTATCTTTTCATTTACCATTTTCCACCATCTCCGTTCCAACCACCTCCATTCCAACCACCTCCATTCCAACCACCTCCATTCCAACCACTTGGGTGCCATGCTGTTCCTTCTTGGATTACTTTTGCGTTGAATCCGCCTTTATCAGCTTCGTATTTGACGATTCTTCTTGTTCCATCGGCTTCTTTTAAGGAATATTGACCCTTAACTGCGTCTCCTACACGTTCTTCGGTTTGTTCTTTTCTATCGCCTGTATGGCCATCGGAAACTCCATAACCAAAGGAGTATTTAGCTGGAGCCCAATCGTCTTTTCCGTCCCATCTTCCATCATCTCCTCCCCAACCTTTTCCACCACGTCCATCATTCCAACCTCCATTCCATCCACCATTCCATCCACCATTCCATCCTTTATTCCATCCTCCACCGTTCCAACCACCTCCCCATCCTCCAACTCCACCCCATCCCCTTCCACTATTACTTTGCCAATCTCTTCCAGTCCATGATCTTGCGTCCCAACAATGAACCGAACACAAAATAAATGCTAATAGGAATATCTTCAACATTTTTGTAATACTTGGATTGGTTCTTAACTGTTTTAGTTCTGGATGTGAACTGAGTCTCGATGTTTAACACTGGGGATTATATACCAGTTGAGATAATGAAAATTTCACGTTCACTGCATCAAAGTTTTGCGTTTGTGGGGAATTTCAAAAAAATTCTCGCCCCATGCGAGAATGTGTTGTGTTGACCATGTGCACGTTCTATTCGTTGTAACCGACGCGATTTGAAAATTCTGATCGCTTTCGTAACAGTTTGGAGGTTGTCCACTACAAAACTACCGGTTTTGCATATGTGTGTAACGAAAAAAATTATTATGCGTGTAACCTTAAATTAATTATTGCATCTAATTAATAATGAGAGATTGTTTTTGTAATTTATTAGTTATAAATTAATTAAGATGTTCTGAATTAAAAAAAAACATCTTTGTGACCGCACCCTACTTATTAGAAATGTCTCACCTAGATATTTATTATCTCAAATTCGAGTAATTCAAATTCCAACGGTTATTACGCAAAATATTTGTTGTTTATTAATCGAGGTCTTAAAATAGAACACAAGTTGGGTAACGAGGAAACGGCAGCAGCTTTTGTAAACCAAGGCTAATGCTAATTTCGTTAATTTGTAGGTTAGATAATTTATTATTAACTCGGTTTGCTATAGAACATTTAGTACAAAATTGCTTTTAGGAGTTACGTTCCGTTTCGAACTCAACAAGATGCTAATTTAGCCAATTTGTAGGCCGCGTTTCTGCGGTAACTACCGACACCGACCCCCTGGGTCGTTCGGGGGGAGGGTCATAGGTCAAGGGTACTTACTCGAAGTGCTGCCATCTCGCCCGGTCAGTTAGCCAGCAACGTATCGAGCACATGTTTGCCCATGTAATTACCCCATAACACAACCCGGTAGCGGTGTGATATCCCGCCCTGAATTCACATGGTAGATTTACCAATTTACATATGCGTCTCGTATTATGATTATATTAACATAATTAAGCAAAAATTTTATTATTTCCGCTTAATTTAACCATACACAAAAGCCCTCTACGGTTAATTGTGTTCGTTCACTTTACAACCTTGCCAATTTTTTATAAAACTCCCTATATAAACTCCTTCTAACTTGAAACATTCATCACATTAAACCAAAACGATAAACCAATAACACCAATATGTTAAAAATATTCTTTTTGGCTTGCATTATTTGCTGTGTCCATTCATGGGATGCTAAATCATGGACCGGTAGGGATTGGCAAAGTAATAGTGGACGCGGTTGGGGTGGGGGTGGTTGGAACAATGGTTGGAATGGAAATAAATGGGATGGTGAAGATGATGGTAGCTATAAAGGTGATAATTATAATGATGGCGATGATGGTAAATGGAATGGAAATGGAAATGGAGGATGGGGTGGGTGGGGAGGAAATAATGGTGATGATGGTAAAGATCAATGGGCTCCAGCTCAATACTCATTTGGTTATGGAGTAGCTGATGGTCATACTGGAGATAAAAAAGAACAAACTGAAGAACGTCTTGGTGATGTTGTTAAAGGACAATATTCATTAAAAGAAGCTGATGGTACTAGAAGAATCGTCAAATATGAAGCCGATAAAGGAGGATTTAATGCTAAAGTTATCCAGGAAGGAACTGCTTGGCATCCACAAGCTAGAAGTTGGGGAGGTGATGATGGAGGATGGGGTGGAAAAGGAGGATGGAATGGAGGTTGGGGAGGAAATGGGGGATATGGAGGAAATAGAGGTTGGGGTGGAAATGGAGCTTGGGGAAAAAACTGGTAAAACAATCCAATTTTGGTGCCATAATTCTTGTACATTTTTAATTATATCTATCCTAGATTTTTATTACATAAATAGACGTTAATTTGCATTATTTATGGTTTTCCTTATTTAACCAACCATTTTGATTCATTTTCCACAATTATATTTTACTTCATTAATTACTCATACGTTTAGAGCGTAATGAATAGCTCAATTAAATTATAAATTAATTAATTCCGTTTGTAAACGGATTTAAAACTACCAATTAATTATTATACAAACACATAATCAAATAGATTAATGTCAAGCCTAAATAAATAATAGTTTACTTTGTATCTTATCATCTCCTCAACGCAATTTCAGACATTCTGTTGCAGTCCATATTTTAGATTTGTTTTTGAAGTTATCCCATCTTCATGAAAAAACGTGGAGTAATTTTAAAAATGCATCATGAAAACGAATCTCGAATTGCTAAATGCTAAATGTAATGTTTAATGCAATTTAAGACTTTTTCTTGCAATTGGAAGTTAGGCAATGTTTGAAGCATTAATCTTCTATACATTTTTCACCACTTAGAGTTTGATTAATATAATTCCAAGATTTTTCTTGCAACATGGCATCCATCTAATGCAATTTCAAAGAATTTGCTTTATATTTCGAGCATTGTCAGTGTGGCCAGACTTCTTTTTGTAGTCTAAAATGCAACTAATACAATTCCAGACTTTCTCTTGCAATTTAATATTAATATTTGGACCTCTGCCTAATCTCATTGTTGTGGTGTATCTAGTCGTTGTGATTTTAGACTTCTTTTTGAAGTAATTTCAAACACTACCTTACAATTTAAAATCTATCCAATGCAATTACAAACATCTTCTTGCTGTGTAATTCCAAAATTCATCTTAAATCCTGGAGAATAAATCCAGATCTTTTCTTGCAGTTTGAAGTATGACCAGAATAAATGCTATGTTTTTTTTTAATTTAGAATCATACCAGTACAATGTCCAGAATAAATCCAGACTTTTTCTTGTAGTTTGGATTTTGGCCAGAATAAATCTAGTATTTCTCTTAAAATCTAGAATTATACTAATAGAATTTCTTGCTATTTAGAAGTTTGTCGATGCAATTCTTGCTATCTAGAATATGTCCAATGTAGTTCCTTCGATGACTAACATCTTCTCAGAACAAATTTTTTTGCAGCTTATCACTGCGAAGCCCATCCTGAACTCAACCTGAACCCAACACGAATTCAACCTGAACCCAAGTCCAACCCAACCCAAAATCAACCCCAACCCAAACCTAACACGAACCCAACTGAATTGCTTTTAATTAACTGTGTTAAATCTGAAATAAATTTGATTGATTTAATTCCAAGATGTATCTTGCAATATATCTAATGCAGTTTCATAGAATTTTCTTTATATTTCGAGCATTGTCAGTGTAGCCAGACTTCTTTTTGTAGTCTAAAATGCAACTAACACAATTCCAGACTTGCTTTTGTAATTTAATACTCCAATAGTTGCATGTCATCTAAGAAATAACGTAGACAGTCTGCCTGGACTAACCTGTTAATACTTTTGCATCATAGAAAAAAATATATACATATTTCTTCACTATTTTGGTATATCTAGTCGTTGTGATTTTAGACTTCTTTTTGAAGTCTGGAACCTGACCAAGGAAATTTCAAACATTACCTTACAATTTAAAATCTATCCAATATAATTACAGAAATTTTCCTGCTGTGTAGAATCAAGTCGATGTCGTTCCAAACATTTTCTTCCAGTTTGGAATTCGTCCAACATTTTCTTGCAATCTGAAGTCTGTCCAGACTTGTTGTTGAAGTCTAGAGTCACATCAATGTAATTCCAGAGTTAATCTAAAACCTGGAGTCTTGTCCTGGAGAATAAATCCAGACTTTTCCTTGCAGTTTGGAGTCTGACTAGAATAAATACGATTTTTTTTTAATTTAGAATCATACCAGTAGAATGTCCAGAATAAATCCTCCAGACTTTTTATTGTAGTTTGGAGTTTAGCCAGAATAAAAGTATTTCTCTTAAAATCTAGAATTATACTATTAGAATTTCTTGGTATCTAGAACTCCGTAGATGCAATTTTTGACTTCCCCTTGCTATCTAGAATATGTCCAATGCAGTTCCTTTGAGGACTAACATCTCCTCAGAACAAACTCGAACTTTTTTGTAGCTTATCACTGCGAATCCCATCCTGAACTCATCCCAAACCCAATTCAAACCAAATCCGAACCCAACCTCAACCCGAACTCAACACAAACTTAAGACGCACCCAACTGGAATTCTACCTGAACCCAAGTCCAACTCGACCCAAACTTAATCGGAAAATAACCCAAACCTAATACGAACCCAACCTGAATTGCTTTTAATTAACTGTGTTAAAATAAATAAATTAAAACTCGCAAGTTTTGAGGTTAGAATAGAAATTATCATCAAAAAGCAGCTTTGAGAGTTTTTCTCAAAGTTATTTTACAGTATTGTCAATTTAATTCCAGAACTTATCTTATAATATAGCATCTATCCAATCCAATTTAACCTTTTCACAAATATTTGAGAATTGTTGCTGATATGTTGTGCGCCTAAATGCTAAATGTATTTAATTCAAGAATTTATCTTGCAGTGTGGAATTAATTGACTATAATTCCTAATTTTTTCCCAATGTTCAAAGTTTTGCCAGAATCGTTACAGACTTTGCTTTGAAATCTACAATATCATTAATCTAATTCCAGACATTTTTTACAACTTGGAGTTTATTAATATAATTCCAAGATTTATCTTGCCATATGGCATCTATCTAATGCAATTTCAGAGAATTTTCTTTATATTTCAAGCATTGTCAGTGTAGACACAGACTTGTTTTTGTAGTCTAAAATGCAACTAACACAATTCCAGACTTCCTCTTGCTATTTAATATTAATATTTGGACTTCTGCCTAATTTCACTGTTTTGATGTATCTAGTCGTTGTGATTTTAGACTTCTTTTTGAAATCTGGAACCTAACCAAGGTAATTTCAAACATTACCTTACAATTTAAAATCTATCCAATAGAATTACAGAAATTTTCTTGCTGTGTAGAATCAAGTCGATGTCATTCCAAACATTTTCTTCCAGTTTGGAATTCGTCCAACATTTTCTTGCAATCTGAAGTCTGTCCAAGCTTGTTGTGTTCAAATAAAAGCACCCTCCATTGAAAGCAGAACTATTAACCTCAAAACAGAAACTAAATACCTAGGGGTAATACTTGACAGTAAACGAAACTGGAACTCACACTTAGATAAGGTGAGGAAAAAGGCCATCATGGCAAACCAGATCTGCCGCAGGCTCCTAGGAAGGAACTGGGGTCTCAAACCACGAATGGCTCATTGGGCCTACGTAGCAATAATCAGACCCATGGTCGCCTACGCCTCATTGGTTTGGTGGCCAAAAACAAAACATAAGACAGCTCAACAACAGCTGGCACAAATCCAGCGGTTAGCATGTCTTAACATAACGGGTGCAATGAGATCCTGTCCGACGGCTGCTTTGGAAGCCCTACTCGGTCTCACACCGCTCCACATATATATACAAAAGGAGGCAGCCTTAAGTGCCTTATCACTGAAAACAGTTTCTTCACTCAAGTTGATGCAGGGTAATCTCAGAGGACACCTCGAGATCCTCAAAGACCCATGTCTAAATCACCTGATTGAAATTAAAACGGACCTTATACCGACGGAATACAATTTCAACCAACCGTATAAGGTCATATTTAGTAGCAGGGATGATTGGGCGAAAGGAGGGCCTCAACTAAAAAGAGGAGCCCTAGCCTGGTACACCGATGCTTCAAAGACAGTAAGATCTGGAGTAGGCATGGGCATCAGTGGACCAAATAGCCACATCAAATTGCCCCTCAGCTCGGACTTAACAATTTTCCAAGCAGAAGTTCTTGCTATAAACTTCTGCACCGCTTTGAACCTACAGAAGGGACAAAAAGGTGCATCCATAAACATTTTCACAGACAGTCGGGCCGCCTTAAAGGCAATTCAGGCCTACACGTGTGGCTCCGCACTGATCAGAGAGTGCACCAACAACCTGAGAGAACTCGCTAGGGGCAATGATGTTACCCTATGGTGGGTTCCAGGTCACAGCAACATTGAGGGCAATGAGAAGGCCGACAAGCTGGCCAAAGAGGCAGCAAACACGCCCTTCATTGGACCCCAACCTGGATGTGGACTACAAAAAAGCCACCTAAAACAAATAATCAACAACTGGGAGGCTTCAAAGATAGCCTTACGCTGGAAAGAACTTCCAGGTCACAGACAAGCGAAGAGTATGATAACTCCGTCGCAAAACAAAACCAAAGAGGTTTTATGCCTCAGCAAAGGGGATCTAAGAACGCTCTCAGGCTACCTAACCGGCCATGTGCCCCTAAAATACCACCTCTTCCACATTGGACAAGCTGAGGATCAAACTTGTCGACTATGCAACGACGAGTCAGAAACTGCTGAACATATACTGTGCAATTGCGTCGCCAGAGGACGTCTAAGGCACAACGTCTTCGGTAAAACTCCCCTGTTACCTACCGACATAAAGGTTCAAGACCTCAGGACAATACTAAGGTTCATTAAGGACCTACATTTGCCCTGCTTGTTGTTGAAGTCTAGAGTTACATCAATGTAATTCCAGAGTTAATCTAAAACCTCGAGTCTTGTCCTGGAGAATAAATCCAGATTTTTCCTTGCAGTTTGAAGTCTGACTAGAATAAATACGATGTTTTTTTAATTTAGAATCATACTAGTCATAATTTAGAATGTCCAGAATAAATCCTCCAGACTTTTTCTTGTAGTTTGGAGTTTAGCCAGAATAAAAGTATTTCTCTTAAAATCTAGAATTATACCATTAGAATTTCTTGCTATCTAGAACTCCGTAGATGCAATTTTTGACTTCCCCTTGCTATCTAGAATATGTCCAATGTAGTTCCTTTGATGACTAACATCTTTCCAGAACAAACTTTCACTTTTTTGCAGCTTATCACCACTAAGTTCATTCTGCACTCAATCCAATTCAAACCAAATCCGAACCCAACCCAACCCTAAGACGAACCCAACACGAATTCAACCTGAACCCAAGTCCAACCCAATCCAAATTTAATCTTAACCCAACCCTTAATTGCTTTTAATTAATTGTGTTAAAAAAATTATATAACTAAGACGGTTTAAGCGCAACTCGCAAGTTTTGAGGTTAGAATACGAATTATCATGAAAAAGAAGTTTTAGGAGTTTTCTCAAAGTTATTTTGCAGTATTGTCAATTTAATTCCAGAACTTATCTTGCAATATAGCATCTATCCAATGCAATTTTAACCTTTTCATAAATATTTGGGGAATTGTTAGTGTAGTCACAGACGTTTTTGCACTCCTATATGCAGTATGGAATTAATTGAGTAAATTTCTAGCTTTTTCCTAATGTTCAGAATTTTGCCAGCATCGTTACAGACTTCGCTTTGAAATCTGCAGTATCATTAATCTAATTCTAGACATTTCTAACAAGTTGGAGTTTGATCTAATGCAGTTTCAGAGAATTTTCTTTATATTTGGAGCTTTGCCAGTGTAGCCAAAGACTTCTTTTTGTAATGTAAAATCTTACTAATACAATTCCAGACTTGCTCTTGCAATTTAATATTAATATGTGGACTTCTGCCTAATTTCACAGTTTTGGTGTATCTAGTCGTTGTGATTTTAGACTTCTCTTTGAAGTCTGGAAAAAAAAAAATTAAAATCTATCCAATGCAATCATATCGGAGTCATTCCAAACATTTTCTTCCAGTTTAGAATTCGTCCAACATTTTCTTGCAATCTGAAGTCTGCCCAGATTTGTTTATGTTATGCAATTCCAGAATTCATCTTAAATCTTGAAGTCTTGTTCGAGCTTTATGTACTTGCAGTCGGATTCAGGAGTTTGGTTAGGATTCAACTGAAGTAGCCTAAGTATGGATACTTCTTACAATATTACAAGATTTGGGGATGTAGGTACATCAGAATTGCAATAATCTTCAACAACTAATTGTGTATTATATATTTGTGGAAAATAAAAAAATAATTATACTTCATAAATATCTATTTAAATATTACATAAACACTCACAATTAAGTACATGAGGAGTATGAACAATAATTACAGTGAAAGAGGATAAGAAAATAATAAAGATGAAAATGGCAACATGAAGTAATCGTAATCCTATCTATCAATTTACTTGTAATCCCATCAGATTTGACCCTTACCATTTTCCACCTCGACCCCAATCATCCCCATCTCCTTTCCAATCGCGTCTTCCAGCCGGATGCCAAGCTTCGCCCTCACGGATTACCTTCGCGTTAAATCCATTTTTATCGTCAGCTTCGTATTTAACAATTCTCCTAGTACCATCAGGTTCCACCAATGAATATTGTCCAACTACTCTATCTTTAACACGTTCTTCGGATTGTTCTTTTTTATCCCCTGTTTTTGCATCGGCTACTCCATAATTAAATTCGTATTTTGCTGGTGCCCATTCATTTTTACCATCGTCCCATCCACCATCATTTCCTCTCCAACCACCATTATTTCCTCCCCAACCACCATTATTTCCTCCCCAACCACCATTATTTCCTCCCCAACCACCATTATTTCCTCCCCAACCACCATCATTATTTTTTCCCCAACCTCCATCATTTCTTCCCCATCCTAGACCACCCCAATTTCCTCCACTATTGCTTTGCCAATCTCTTCCAGTCCATGATCTTGCACCCCAAGAATGAACGTGACAGATGATAAAAGCTAATAAAAAGATTTTCAACATGTTGATTTTTAATGCTTTTGATAGTATGACTATTGAGTTGAATAAGTCTGTGTTAACTGACTTGTAAATTTCATGGGTTTGGTTATTTATATACTCATGGTGGCGCTACTTTGGCTCGTTCATGCGGAACGAAATTTTCGTTAATTTGAACGTTTCGAAAGGTGGCGTTTGAAAGGTGGGAGTTGTTAAGGTCTTTAGTTTCTTTGTTTGGTTCATATGTGGGGAATATTTTTTAACCTAAAATTTAATCGGCTTAATAACATGATTTATTATCTTTGACCATATGGGCTACGTTGAGATATTTCTTTGTGATTTGTATTCAGGATGTGTATCACCAAATTGTTTTACCGATTCTTTCCGTTTCAGTTTGTCTATTTGATCTATTTTTCATTTCCCCCCTTTTCTCTATCCGTTTATATTCGTTAGGAAAGGGACGTAATCGCGGATTCATCCGTGTGATTGTTAATTTAAAAACTGTCTGAACGGAGAAATAATAAACCTTTTTGATTTATTTTTGCGATGGTAATAATTATATCGAATTTAGCCGATTAATTCAATGTTCGCGTACATTATTAGCAATTATTTTCATTGTGGCTTGGTTTCGAAGATAATCTAATAATCCGAATAGCGGATTTCGGATTAAATTTTTAGGGCAAATGGAAACGCGATAAAACCAATGCGCCGAAATCGAATAATTTTGGGTGGGAATTATATTTGCGAACCGTCGGCAATAACGCACCGAACCCGGTTTAATTAGCGCCCGCGCATGGGATAATAGTAATAACAATGGGACGGTTCGGCGGCCGATCAGAATTTGTTTTAATGGTAAATCAAATCGGGCTCGGTCTAAATTCGGAAAGTATTTACGACCGAGCCCATTATTAATTTCGCGGGCATTGTGCGTGTAATGGGTAACGGTAGACGTTGAATTTGGTCTCTACCCAAATTCTATATCACGGAAAATAGATTTTCCCATTTCGACCATCGATTATTTATGTATGTACCGATGTTAATTGAAAGTATATGTTTACGTTGGCTGCTCTCGCTTCGAAATTAATACGCCTCGATGAATTATGACCCATCCGATTTATAATTAATACCATTTTGAAGTTATTAAATCAAAAAATTATTATTATTCTCACTTTTTCTTGCCATTGCTCCTTTTAGTCAGTATAAGTCTATCCACAGTAACTCCAAAACTTTTCTTGCAGCTTGGAGTCTGACCAGAACAAATCCAAGTTTTTTTTTTAAATCTAGAATCATGCCAGTGGAATATCTTGCTATCTCGAATACGTTCAGTGCAATTCCATACATTTCCTTCATTCCTAGAGTCTGCCCAGAACAAATCCAGACTTTTTCTTGCAATTTGCACTTTGGCCAGAATTGACCAGAATACCAGAATAAATACGATGTTTTCTTTTAATTTATAATCATACCAGTACAACGTCCAGAATATCTCCAGACTCCAGACTATGTATGTATGTATGTATATATGGATTACCACACTTAGGCCCCATTGGACCTCTTGTGCATCCTCCCATCACACACTCTGGTTACATCAACCAGCCTAAGGATTTGCCAAAGACTAGGACATCTCCCAGAGGTGTGTTCCTGATATGATGAGGGGTAATCACCAGAGCCACGACGTTTCGGGCTGTTGATGTCACCATCTGTATAGAGCAGCGAACGGGTTATAGCGTAGTAGTAACATGCTTTTACCGAGCACATCGCTGTGCCGCAACGTATCGATACTGGTTGAATGCTGGCCCATATAAAATTTGGGGGGTTCTCTGCGGTACAGCGTTCAATACGTGTTTGGCCGATTGTCTGACTAAAACTCAACCAGTGGCGTGGTATACTATATATGGCGTGATGTGGTCCATGTGGCCCGAGTCTCTACCGTAAGGCGACGAGCCGGCAATGAGTTGCCCGACAACGTCGCGGCTCTGGTAATCACACAAGATGTGTCTGACCTTGATAAGAATAAGATGTTCCTGAATAAAATAATGAATAGAATCATACCAGTAGAATTTCTTGCTATCTAGAACCCTATCGATGGAATTTTTGACTTCCCCTTGATATCTAGAATATGTCCAGAGTAAATTCGGAGGTTTGCTTGCAGTTTGGAATTTTACCAGAATAAATCCATTCTTTTTCTTAAAATGTAGAACCATACCAATAAAATTTCTTGCTATTTAGAACTTTGTCGATGCAATTCTTGTCTTTCTCTTGCTATCTAGAATATATCCACTGCGAAGCTCATCCTGCACTCAACCCGAACTCAATTCAAACCAAATCCGAACCCAACCTCAACCCAAACCCAAAACGAACCTAACTGGGATCCACCGTGAACTCAACACGAATTCAACCTGAACCCAAATCCAATCCAACCCAAACCTAACGCGAACCTAACCTGAATTGCTTTTAATTAATTGTGTTAAAATAATTATATAACTAAGATGGTTGAATCACATCAATGTAATTCCAGAGTTCATCTAAAACCTGGAGAATAAATCCAGACTTTTCCTTGCAGTTTGGAGTCTGACCAGAATAAATACAATGTTTTTTTTTAATTTAGAATCATACCAGTAAAGTGTCCAGAATAAATCCATAGTTTTTCTTGCAGTTTAGAGTTTAGCCAAAATAAATCCAGTATTTCTCTTAAAATCTAGAATTATGTCAGTAGACTTTCTTGCTATTTGTCGATGCAATTCTTGTCTTTCTCTTGTTATCTAGATTCTTCCAATGTAGTTCCTTTCACGATTAACACCTTCCCAGAACAAATTCCAACTTTTTTGCAGCTTACCACTTCGAAACTTATCCTGAAATCAACCCGAACCCAACTCAAACCTAAGACGAACCCAACTGGAATCCAACCTGAACCCAAGTCCAACTCAACCCGAACTTCGAGTTGAGGTTCACCCACTGCAACTGTTACTTTTCAAAAACGATAAGTATATGTTTACGTTGGCTGCTCTCGCTTCGAAATTAATACTCTTCGATGAATTATGAGCCATCCGATTTATAATTAATACCATTTTGAAGTTATTAAATCAAAAAATTATTATTATTCTCACTTTTTCTTGTTATTTGCTCCCTTTAGTCATTGTAAGTCTACCTACCGTAAATCCAGAACTTTTCTTGCAGCTTGGAATCTGACCAGAACAAATCCAGTGTTTTTTTTTTAAATCTAGAATCATACCAGTGGAATGTCTTGCTATCTAGAATATGTTCAGTGCAATTCCAAACATTTCTTTCATTCCTGAAGTCTACCCAGAACAAATCCAGACTTTTTCTTGCAGTTTGCAGTTTGGCCAGAATTAATCTCACTTCATTCTTGCAGCTTGGAATCTGACCAGAATAAATACGATGTTTTCTTTTAATTTATAATCATACCAGTACAATGTCCAGAATATCTTCAGCCTTTTTCTTGCAGTTTGGAATCTGACCAGAATAAATCTAGTGCTTTTTTTTAAATTAGAATCATATCAGTAGAATGTCTTGCTACTAGAACTCTATACACGCAATTATTAGCTTTATCTTACTATCTAGAATATGATGAAGGCAATTCCAGACGTATCTTTCATTCCTGCAGTATGCCCAGAATAAATCCAGACTTTTTCTTGCAGCTTAAAGTCTAACCAGATCAAATTCAGTGTTTTTTTTTAAATCTACAATTATACCAGTAGAATATCTTGCTACCAAGAACTCTATACACGCAATTATTAGCTTTATCTTACTATCTAGAATATGTTGAGTGCAATTCTAGACATTTCTTTCATTCTTGCAGTCTGCCCAGAATAAATCCAGACTTTTTCTTGCAGTTTAAAGTCTAACCAGATCAAATCCAGTGTTTTTCTTTTAATCTAGAACAGTGGTTCTCAAACTATGGTACGCGTACCACTGATGGTACGCGTACCACTGATGGTACGCGAGAAGTTCTCAAGTGGTACGCAAAACAGTTTATATTTGCATTATCATTATTGTTTTTTTTTGTTCAGTGGTACTACCTGATTTTTAAAATAGCCTTAGTGGTACGCAAGGATATAAGTTTGAGAACCGCTGATCTAGAATCATACTAGTAGAACATCTTGCTATCTAGAACTCTATACACGCAATTATTAGCTTTATCTTACTATCTAGAATATGTTCAGTGCAATTCCAGACATATCTTTCATTCCTGCAGTATGCCCAGAATAAATCCAGACTTTTTCTTGCAGCTTAAAGTCTAACCAGATCAAATTCAGTGTTTTTTTTTAAATCTACAATTATACCAGTAGAATATCTTGCTATCTAGAACTCTATACACGCAATTATTAGCTTTATCTTACTATCTAGAATATGTTCAGTGCAATTCCAGACATATCTTTCATTCCTGCAGTATGCCCAGAATAAATCCAGACTTTTTCTTGCAATTTGCAGTTTGGCCAGAATTAATCCAGCTTTATTCTTGCAGCTTGGAGTCTGACCAGAATAAATACGATGTTTTCTTTTAATTTATAATCATACCAGTACAATGTCCAGAATATCTTCAGCCTTTTTCTTGCAGTTTGGAATCTGACCAGAATAAATCTAGTGCTTTTTTTTAAATTAGAATCATATCAGTAGAATGTCTTGCTACTAGAACTCTATACACGCAATTATTAGCTTTATCTTACTATCTAGAATATGTTCAGTGCAATTCCAGACATATCTTTCATTCCTGCAGTATGCCCAGAATAAATCCAGACTTTTTCTTGTAGTTTGCGGTTTGACCAGATTTAATCCAGACTTATTTTTGAACCTGAACCCAATCCCAAGTTTTCGCAAGTGTTACTTTTCAAAAAAGATTTTGAGTCTGTATTATGGAAAGATGATGATAACTACAGTTTGGGAGTGCTACGTTTTTTAATGAATATTAAAAATGCAAAATAAACCGAGTTGGTGAAAGTTCGGTGTCAACTTGAGAATATGAGGCATGCTTTAAAAGTTGAGAAGGGATTTTGGGTAATATATGATATACAGGATTTTGGGTTAGTTTCATTAAAACGAGCAGATTGAGGACTAATCCCAGATACTTAATGGTAATTCTGACGAAGGGAATTGATTTTTTCGCAATTCATGATATTTTCTTGATGTTTGGACTTCTGCCTAATTCTAATTCTTTTTCTGTATGATGTCTAGTCGTTGTAAATTAAGTCTGGAGTCTCACCAATGTAATTTTAACTTTAGTCATAAAGCTTGGAATCATCTTAAAGCTGTCCAGAATAATTGTGGACTTTTTTATGCAATTTGACATCTCACCAGTACAATTCCAGATGTTATGTTAAAATTTGTAGTCATTGCTGGTTAAAGCAAGCTTCTTCTTGTACTTTATTATAGAGGTGGTTAAAAAAGATTACTATTATTATGATAACTTTTTATTATAATCTAAGAAACAACATAATAACAATTTTAATATTTAATTTTTCCAATCGCGTCTTCCTTGTGGGTGCCAAGCTTCACCTTCACGAATCACCTTCGCATTAAATCCATTTTTATCATCAGCTTCATATTTAACAATCCTCCTTGTACCATCAGGTTCCACCAATGAATATTGTCCAACGACTCTATCTTTAACACGTTCCTCCCATTGCTCCTTTTTATCCCCTGTTTTTGGATCTGCTACCCCATAATTATATTCGTATTTAGCTGGAGCCCATTGATCTTTTCCTTCATCCCATCCACCATTATTTCCACCATTATTTCCACCATCATTTCCACCATCATTTCCACCATCATTTCCACCATAATTTCCTCCACCATTTCCACCCCAATTACCACCACTATTACTTTGCCAATCTCGTCCCGTCCAAGATCTAGCTTCGTAAGAATAAACCGTGCAGAAAATTGTTGCTAATAAAATCAATTTAATCATTTTGAATGTGTTAAGTGTGTTAACTCAATTAAGATGAAAATTGAATTGATTCGTTGAGATTGGAAGTCTTTATTTATATAAATACGACTTTCACTTAACACTTAATTAATCAATAAATAAACATTTATTTTCGGCACGGCCTTGCAATTCTTTTGGTATTTAGACCGGAAAATATGAACGATTGTTGAAGAAAGTCGCCTACATGCACCTCTTGTTGTATAACATATAGCAAAAGCTTATGTAATTCCTTTATCAATTTCGTAGTTTAAATGGACAACATTCTGGTGGAAAGGAGGCAGAAAAATGCGAAATTCGCTAACACTCAAAATCAATAGGCGTAAAGAAAATATTTCGTTACGGTTCGTTAGGTTTTAATGCCAAGCAAACGTAATATTTATATAAATTTCACCATCACCTATAAATTTTCGTCATTAAATTATTAAATATGCTTCAAATAATTGTTATTGTCATTAATAACGGATAATTAGATTAAAATTTCCTTTCGCAACTTAATTTAACATATACGACGTAAATATACGCTTCGGATTGATTGCAAGGGCAATTAAATTTTTTATTAAATAACGTAATATGATCCGCACGCATTTACGGTCCGTTAGAATGAAAATGATAGCTATTACTTTAACCGAACATTATAATTTATTATCCACGTGATCATTAAATAGTAATGTCAGTTGCATTATCGTGTGTAATCAGTAAACAGGTACAAACCCTGACTAAGTAGTTAATGTATAATTCAGATGTTATATATACAGGATGTTTCAGCATTTTTAATCTCCAAAAGTCCAATAAATTCATCCAATTTTCATATTTTTCTCAATATTGACGCATCTGAGAATAAAAGTGAAAGAGAGCAATATTGTTAAGAATAAAATTTGCTACAACTTTTGTTTTAAAAATTTTTTTATAACATGCTCCATTTCCAGAGTGTTACCATTAAGTACTTGCTAAAGCAACAAATTCATCCAATTTTTATATTTTCGTATTTTTCTCGATATTGACGCATCTAAGAGCAAAAATGCAAGAGAGCAATATTGTTAAGAATAAAATTTGCTACAACTTTTGCTCCAAAAGTTTTTTTGTAATATGCTTCGATTCCCGAATGTTACCATTAGCTAATAGTAAAACAAGGAAATTTAGTAAATTTTCATATTTTTGTATTTTTCTCGATATTGACGCATCTAAGAGCAAAAGTGCAAGAGAGCAATATTGTTAAGAATAAAATTTGCTACAACTTTTGTTCTAAAAGTTTCTTTATAACATGCTTCGATTCCCGAATATTACCTTTAATAGCATAAAAAAGCAAATTCATCAAAATTTCATATTTTTGTACTTTTCTCGATATTGACGCATCTAAGAGCAAAAGTGCAAGAGAGCAATATTGTTAAGAATAAAATTTGCTACAACTTTTGTTCTAAAAGTTTCTTTATAACATGCTTCGATTCCCGAATATTACCTTTAATAGCATAAAAAAGCAAATTCATCAAAATTTCATATTTTTGTGCTTTTCTCGATATTGACGCATCTAAGAGCAAAAGTGCAAGAGAGCAATATTGTTAAGAATAAAATTTGCTACAACTTTTGTTCTAAAAGTTTCTTTATAACATGCTCTGTTTCCAGAGTGTTACCACTAAGTACTTGCAAAAGCAAGAAATACATCCAATTTTCATATTTACGTATTTTTCTCGATATTGATGCATCTAAAAGTAAAAGTGCAAGAGAGCAGTATTGTTAAGAATAAAATTTGCTACAACTTTTGTTCTAAAAGTTTTTTTATAACACGCTTCATTTCCAGAGTGTTACCATTAAGTACTTCCAAAAACAACAAATTCATCCAATTTTCCTATTTTCGTATTTTTCTCAATATTGACGCGTGTAAGAGCAAAAGTGAAAGAGAGCAATATTGCTAAGAATAAAATTTGTAACAACTTTTGTTCTAAAAGTTATTTTGTAACATACTCCATTTCCAGACTGTTACCATTAAGTGTTTGCAAAAGCAACAAATTCATCCAATTTTCCTATTTTCGTATTTTTCTTGATATTGACGCATATAAGAACAAAAGTGAAAGAGAGCAATATTGCTAAGAATAAAATTTGCTACAACTTTTGTTCTAAAAGTTTCTTTATAACATGCTCTGTTTCCAGAGTGTTACCACTAAGTACTTGCAAAAGCAAGAAATACATCCAATTTTCATATTTACGTATTTTTCTCGATATTGATGCATCTAAAAGTAAAAGTGCAAGAGAGCAGTATTGTTAAGAATAAAATTTGCTACAACTTTTGTTCTAAAAGTTTTTTTATAACACGCTTCATTTCCAGAGTGTTACCATTAAGTACTTCCAAAAACAACAAATTCATCCAATTTTCCTATTTTCGTATTTTTCTCAATATTGACGCGTGTAAGAGCAAAAGTGAAAGAGAGCAATATTGCTAAGAATAAAATTTGTAACAACTTTTGTTCTAAAAGTTATTTTGTAACATACTCCATTTCCAGACTGTTACCATTAAGTGTTTGCAAAAGCAACAAATTCATCCAATTTTCCTATTTTCGTATTTTTCTTGATATTGACGCATATAAGAACAAAAGTGAAAGAGAGCAATATTGCTAAGAATAAAATTTGCTACAACTTTTGTTCTAAAAGTTTCTTTATAACATGCTCTGTTTCCAGAGTGTTACCACTAAGTACTTGCAAAAGCAAGAAATACATCCAATTTTCATATTTACGTATTTTTCTCGATATTGATGCATCTAAAAGTAAAAGTGCAAGAGAGCAGTATTGTTAAGAATAAAATTTGCTACAACTTTTGTTCTAAAAGTTTTTTTATAACATGCTCCGTTTCCCGAGTGGTACCATTAAGTATTTGCAAAAGCAACAAATTCATCCAATTTTCCTATTTTCGTATTTTTCTTGATATTGACGCATATAAGAACAAAAGTGAAAGAGAGCAATATTGCTAAGAATAAAATTTGCTACAACTTTTGTTCTAAAAGTTTTTTTATAACATGCTCCGTTTCCAGAATGTTACCATTAAGTACTTGCAAAAGCAACAAATTCATCCAATTTTCATATTTTCGCATTTTTCTCGATATTGACGCCTCTAATAGTAAAAGCACAAGAAAGCAATATTGCTAAGAATAAAATTTGCAACAACTTTTGTTCTAAAAGTTTTTTTATAACATGCTCCGTTTCCAGAATGTTACCATTAAGTACTTGCAAAAGCAACAAATTCATCCAATCTTCATATT
Source organism: Onthophagus taurus (assembly GCF_000648695.1). Taxonomy (NCBI): domain Eukaryota; kingdom Metazoa; phylum Arthropoda; class Insecta; order Coleoptera; family Scarabaeidae; genus Onthophagus; species Onthophagus taurus. The sequence continues at coordinate 96,345 of NW_019280398.1, forward strand.
TCCATATTTTTCTCGATATTGACGCATCTAATAGTAAAAGTGCAATAGAGCAATATTGCTAAGAATAAAATTTGCTACAACTTTTGTTGTAAAATTTTTTTTATAACATGCTCCGTTTCCAGAGTGTTACCATTAAGTATTTGCAAAAGCAACAAATTTATCCAATTTTCCTATTTTCGTATTTTTCTTGATATTGACGCATCTAATAGTAAAAGCGCAAGAGAGCAATATTGCTAACAATAAAATTTGCTACAACTTTTGTTGTAAAAGTTTTTTTATAACATGCTCCGTTTTCAGAGTGCTACTATTAAGTACTTGCAAAACCAACAAATACATAGAATTTTCATATTTTCGTATTTTTCTCGATATTGAGGCATCTAATAGTAAAAGTGCAAGAAAGCAATATTGCTAAGAATTAAATTTGCCACAACTTTTGTTCTAAAAGTTTTTTTATAACATGTTCCGTTTCAAGAGTGTTACCATTAAGTACTTGCAAAAGCAACAAATTCATCCAATTTTCATATTTCCGTATTTTTCTCGATATTGACGCATCTAATAGTAAAAGAGCAAGAGAGCAATATTGCTAAGAATAAAGTTTGCTACAACTTTTGTTCCTAAAGTTTTTTTATAACATGCTCCGTTTCCAAAATGTTACCATTAAGTACTTGCAAAAGAAATAAATTCATCCAATTTTCTTATTTTCGTATTTTTCTCGATACTGACTCATCTAATAGTAAAAGCGCAAGAGAGCAATATTATTAAGAATAAAATTTGCTACAACTTTTGTTTCAAAAGTTTCTTTGTAATATACTTTATTTCCCAGGTGTTACCATTAACAACTTGAAAAAGCAACAAATTCCCATCCATTTAAAATAACATAATTGCATAAATTAATCGCTTTTGGTAAACACCCTGTACAATAACATCGAATAGTACTAGCGGTGATCGAAAGACCCAAGCTTTATTTATCGATATGCCAAATTACAATCTTTAATATTTAATAATAATGCTTATAATGAATTTTAAGTGATCACATGAATTTTCAAACATTTTCGCTAAATAATTAATAACTTGGCAACCTTGCATTCAAAAATTTAAGCATTTAAGACATCCAATCAGCATATCTAAAAAAATACATAGGGATTCATTTAAAAAAATTAAGTTGAGTGCGGTTCTGGAATAGTGAAACACCCAGTATAACTAGAAATAATTTGAATCGATGCAGCTTTGATGGAACAATAAAGCCACTATTTTCCGTCCTCGGATTATTGACTCACCCTGTATATACAGGGTGTTCAACAGCACATTGTAATTGTCGATGAAATTCAATTAGGGCAAACTTTTTAATTATTAATGTAAATAATAATATATATCAACGATAAATAGAAATACAAGCGGTTATAAATTAAATAATTAAATACACTTGTTAAATACGACGAGACAAGTACAATACATAATTAATATAATTAATAAAATAGGTCGAAACAAAACGACGAGTGGGAACGGGGCAACAACGCGTACAATAATTTAATTGCGCGTCCGGACGCAATTTCCGCCGTTGAATTGTACGACTAAAACTTCTGCGTACAAACGCGCAATTAATACCAAAATTACCCCGGCTCGGCGCAAGTACGAACGAATTTCCAACCGCCCTATTTAATTTTACACGTCCCAACAAATTGGTTGCAATCTTTCATTCTCGTCCGCGTCGGAGCTTTTCAAAATTTCCGCGGCAAACCAATTATTAGCGGAGAACGAAATTGATTATTAGTTCGCGTGCGAGTCGCAATTATCACCACCACCCTCTAAAATAAACCGTGTATAAACAACAACGACCATCATCATCATCAAAAACCCCCTTTACTCCCGCTTTTCGCTATTAATTAATTGTCATCGAACGGCTATTAATTAATTAATCGAACGATTTTCACCACTGGGACTATTCAAATTTCATTTGGCTATTTTACCATATATATAGGTGTCCCAAAATTCATTGCACAAAATTTATTACTCCCTTTACGTCTTGTGATGCCAGAATATTTATATTTGTTAATGTATGAGCCTCTGCAGTTTTTGACGCATAAAAGTTCTGCTTTATGTCGAGATTGTGGAGTGAAGTGAGTCGCTATAGTTTATTAAAGAGGAGTATCTCCATATCAGTCCAGAGTGCCACGTGGAAATGGCTAAGTAAAAAGAATAAACAGAATTATAATACCATGCTTGTCGAAATTATGTGAGAATAAACCTAATAATTGATATAAACATCTAAGAAGACTCCAAGAAGCTATAAACAGCACATATCATAGAAGTGTTAACACAACACCATTTGACTTAATGTTTGGAGTAACCATGAGAAGAAAAGAGGAAATCAGATTAAAGGAAATAATCCAACAAGAATATCAAAAACAATTTACTGAACATCGATAGAAGTTACGAGAACAAGCAAAACAACAGATAGGAAAAGTACAAGAAGAAAATGTAAAAACTTACAACAAAAACGAAAACCGGCAAGCCTATATGAAGAAGGTGGCATCGTAGTTATAAAAAGGACGCAATTCCAAGGAGAATCGAAATTGTTGCCTAAATTTATGAGTCCATACCGCCATACTAAAGCGATAGGTCAGGATCGTTATGAATTAGAAAAAGTTGGCGTGCAAACTAGTCCATTTCGAACGAAAATGAACATCACCAATAGATTCGACACGGAAAGAGAAATAAACTTTTTCCGATATTGAAGTGAATCACTATTGGACGACTTTAAACAGTTCCCGTGTGGTTAATATAAACATTTTGGAAAAATTTTATTAGAAAGATCGCTTCAGAATAATGTATCCTACAACCGTATAATGCTCTGATGCAGAAGATACGGGACACCTGTATACCTTTTTTGCCATAAAGACAACCTCAATATATAGTTTTTTACGTTTTGTTTCATCATGTTCAAAATACATTTAGTTACATNAGATCGCTTCAGAATAATGTATCCTACAACCGTATAATGCTCTGATGCAGAAGATACGGGACACCTGTATACCTTTTTTGCCATAAAGACAACCTCAATATATAGTTTTTTACGTTTTGTTTCATCATGTTCAAAATACATTTAGTTACATGAATACTTTAGCGTTAAATCCTTTCAAATGCCTAATGTAAGGAGATATATTATAAAAACGAAAATTGTCATAAATTTTATGACAGCGCGCCCGCTCGAAGGTTAATAAGGTTAGTACAACAAACATAAGAAGGTTTGTTGTGCTACGTTAGCAATAAGTCTAGTATAAATATAGCGTAATTAATTGTGAGAGATATAGTTGAAAGGAGTCAAATAGAAGTTAAGACAACGATACAGTCTTTAATTATTAATTGGTTATCTTTACCAAACTACCAAAATACGCGATTTACGTATTGCAATACCAATACTGTGATATTGGTTGCATACTTGCAATGATGACTATATTGATGTCTATATTTAAATTTTTTTAACGATTTCGATTTCGTATTTTCAATTTAGTGTAATTGGAGGTTCGACACCCCGCGTAAAACAAATAAAACCCGCTACAGGTTCGCTGTCCGCCGCTTGTCAATCGCCGTTTAAAAACGCGCTCTCATATTTTCGACACGCTCAACAGCCCTTCTAGTTAATCAATACTGGTTCGTTCGGGACGATGAAAAATGGCCCGCCGTTAAAAAAAAGTTGTAAAAAAGTCCTGCTGTAACGAACGAACGTACGGCAATTGTAATAAAACGGCGGGCGCGAGCAGCAATAATTGAATGGGGTACTTGATCGCGGAGGGCCGCGCGTTGCTGGATTATGCAGTTTTTCGGGGGCGCCACTGCGAACATGTCAACGAGGTACCGAGTACGTCACTTGCATCGCCAACTAATTGGATTATGATGGTCGGGGGAGGCTTTTTGCGTCCCGCACCAGATGGCGTTATTCGAGCTTGGGGGAACGAGGGTTGGTAGTAACGGTGGTAGCGCCCCTTTTGTGCGAATTGAGGGGGCGGAGGCGCGCACGCCGAACAAAGCGTCCCGGCACTCGAGCAAATTGAAAAACAGAGCGGGGGAAAAAAGCGCAGCGGCAGAGCTTTACGGGCCGGCGGGCTCGTGTTTGCTGAAATAAAGCTTTTTTAAATTCGGTGGAGCGCCGCTTTTTCGTCTCACCGCCCCCTATCGTCTACTCTACACACCACCCGCCGCTCCGAATGTTCTGCGCGCGTCGCTCTCTGCTAACGCCGGACGAAAATTTAATTTACGGTGGCGTAAAGGACGTAATGGGAAATAGGGGGAACGCTTTTGCAAATTGTGATGCGGGCTTCCCATCCCCATTTTCTTTTCCAACCCATCCGACATCACGAAAAAAAAAGAATCCAGAGCCTCTTTTGAGTAAAACTCTAATTTTAGGTTTTAAGTCGCGTAAGTTTGGTTGCATAAACCGAAATCCGAAGAAACCCCTCTGACAGACAATGTCTTTGGAATCGGGGATTATCCGAACGAGCCGACGTAACGGTAAATATTTCGCGGCTCGACGAGAAATCCTAAAATCCAGAAATCCGGCCGCGAGCTCGGGTCGCCTAGAGATCTCTCGGATCGGCTTAGACGCCCTCTTGGCTTTGACTTGAATCTACAGACTAACGCTGACTTATGAAGTCGAAATGACGTGGAGATATAACGTTCAACATTTCTATCACACATCATTTCATTTTTCTTTGTTTTCCAATTACTTATTTATTTTGACAGATTTAGAGAAATTGGAAAATGTAAACATTACGTTTCCATAGTTACGAATATATACAGGGTGAGTCAATAGTGCGGGGACGGTTTTATGTCATCATATCGAATCATGCAACGAAAACTGTTGTAACTCATTTTTAACAGAGTTGAGAAAAACGCTGCTCAAGTTTTTTTTTTGCAATATCTAGTGATATAGAAAATATTGTATATGTTTTAATTTTTATGTAAATACAAATTTGTATGTGAGTACATATATCAGAAAATCAAGCAAGGTATAAAAATCTTATGCTAACTAGCGCTATCTACCATTGTCACTAGAACTAACATTAGACCTAGAACTAGAAACTTTCAGGTTTAGCCACACGTCTCTCAAGACGGCTAAACCCGAATGATTCTAGGATAAAAAAGAATAAGTCCACGATAAAAAAGAATTAATACTGACCATGATGAACCTGGAGGCTACAATTGCAGAATGATTCTAGTTCTAGGTCTTGTGTTAGTTCAGGTGATAGTGCTAGTGTAAAACTAGAACTAACACTAGACCTAGAACTAGAAAGTTTTGGGTTTAGCCGTGCGTCTTCAGACGCACGGCTAAACCCCATACTTTCTAGTTCTAGGTCTAGTGTTAGTTTTAGTTTTAGTTCAATAGCAACATAGAATCTAGCGCTATCTTGTGCTTACTAGCGCTACATAACACTGTCACTAGAACTACCTAATACTGTCACTAGAACTAACACACGACTTAGAACTAAAATCATTCGAGTTTAGCCGTACGTCTCAAAAGACGGCTAAACCCGAATATTTCTAGTTCTAGCTCTAGTGTTATTTCTACCTTTAGTTCAATGTAAAATATTCAACAATCTAACGCTGAATAAGGACTAAAACTAGAACTACAGACTTTGATTTAAAATTAAATTATTTATTTGAGATAGTAATATTAATACTTAGTAGTAGTCTCTGATGATGGCAGTAACCGAAACTAGTTAGACAACAAAAATATATAAAAGTGTATAAATCTTTGTAAACTTTGTAAACCCGATGTTTTAGTTCGTTAATAATATACAATCTAGCATTATCTACTGCTTACTAGGACTTCCTAACAGTGTCACTAGAACTAACACTAGACCTAGAACTAGAAACATTAGACTAGACTAGAACGTCTCAAAAGACGGCTAAACCCGAATGTTTCTAGTCCTAGGTCTAGTGTTAGTTCTAATTTTACTCTAGNATAATATATTCGTAACCATGGAAACGTAATGTTTACATTTTCCAATTTCTCTAAAACTGTCAAAATAAATAAGTAATTGGAAAACAAAGAAAAATGAAATGATGTGTGATAGAAATGTTGAACGTTATATCTCCACGTCATTTCGACTTCATAAGTCAGCGTTAGTCTGTAGATTCAAGTCAAAGCCAAGAGGGCGTCTAAGCCGATCCGAGAGATCTCTAGGCGACCCGAGCTCGCGGCCGGATTTCTGGATTTTAGGATTTCTCGTCGAGCCGCGAAATATTTACCGTTACGTCGGCTCGTTCGGATAATCCCCGATTCCAAAGACATTGTCTGTCAGAGGGGTTTCTTCGGATTTCGGTTTATGCAACCAAACTTACGCGACTTAAAACCTAAAATTAGAGTTTTACTCAAAAGAGGCTCTGGATTCTTTTTTTTTCGTGATGTCGGATGGGTTGGAAAAGAAAATGGGGATGGGAAGCCCGCATCACAATTTGCAAAAGCGTTCCCCCTATTTCCCATTACGTCCTTTACGCCACCGTAAATTAAATTTTCGTCCGGCGTTAGCAGAGAGCGACGCGCGCAGAACATTCGGAGCGGCGGGTGGTGTGTAGAGTAGACGATAGGGGGCGGTGAGACGAAAAAGCGGCGCTCCACCGAATTTAAAAAAAGCTTTATTTCAGCAAACACGAGCCCGCCGGCCCGTAAAGCTCTGCCGCTGCGCTTTTTTCCCCCGCTCTGTTTTTCAATTTGCTCGAGTGCCGGGACGCTTTGTTCGGCGTGCGCGCCTCCGCCCCCTCAATTCGCACAAAAGGGGCGCTACCACCGTTACTACCAACCCTCGTTCCCCCAAGCTCGAATAACGCCATCTGGTGCGGGACGCAAAAAGCCTCCCCCGACCATCATAATCCAATTAGTTGGCGATGCAAGTGACGTACTCGGTACCTCGTTGACATGTTCGCAGTGGCGCCCCCGAAAAACTGCATAATCCAGCAACGCGCGGCCCTCCGCGATCAAGTACCCCATTCAATTATTGCTGCTCGCGCCCGCCGTTTTATTACAATTGCCGTACGTTCGTTCGTTACAGCAGGACTTTTTTACAACTTTTTTTTAACGGCGGGCCATTTTTCATCGTCCCGAACGAACCAGTATTGATTAACTAGAAGGGCTGTTGAGCGTGTCGAAAATATGAGAGCGCGTTTTTAAACGGCGATTGACAAGCGGCGGACAGCGAACCTGTAGCGGGTTTTATTTGTTTTACGCGGGGTGTCGAACCTCCAATTACACTAAATTGAAAATACTAAATCGAAATCGTTAAAAAAATTTAAATATAGACATCAATATAGTCATCATTGCAAGTATGCAACCAATATCACAGTATTGGTATTGCAATAACTAAATCGCGTATTTTGGTAGTTTGGTAAAGATAACCAATTAATAATTAAAGACTGTATCGTTAACTTCTATTTGACTTCTTTCAACTATATCTCTTACAATTAATTACACTATACTTATACTAGACCTGCTGCTAACGTAGCACAACAAACCTTGTTATGTTTGTTGTACTAACCTTATTAACTTTCGAGCGTCATAAAATTTATGACAATTTTCGTTTTTATAATATATCTCCTTAGATTAGACATGTATTTTGAACATGATGAAAAAAAATGTAAAAAACTATACATTGAGGTTGTCTTTATGGCAAAAAAGGTATACAGGTGTCCCGTATCTTCTGCATCAGAGCATTATACGGTTGTAGGATACATTATTCTGAAGCGATCTTTCTATTAAAATTCTTCCGAAATGTTTATAATAACCACACGGGAACTGTTTAAAGTCGTCCAATAGCGGAAAAAGTTTATTTCTCTTTCCGTGTCGAATCTATTGGTGAGTACACGTGCGAAACTAGTTTAGAACGGCGCGGTGGACCGGCCGGGGGTGAGACCGATTGTCTGAGTGTGATTTACGAACTCCGAAGGCGTTTCCCTTCCGAAGCTATAAAAATCTTATGCTAACTAGTGCTACCTACCACTATCACTAGAACTAACATTAGACCTAGAACTTGAAACATTCGGGCTAAGCCGCTCGTCTCTCAAGACGGCTAAACCCGAATGATTATAGTTCTAGGTCGTGTGTTAGTTCTAGGTTTTGTGTTAGTTCTAGGTAGTGCTAGTGCAAGCCGCCTTTTGAGACTTTCGGCTAAACCCGAATGTTTCTAGTTCTAGGTCTAGTGTTAGTTCTGGTTTTACACTAGCACTATCTAGAACTAACACTAGACCTAGAACTAGAATCATTCGGGTTTAGCCGTCTTGAGAGACGTGCGGCTAAACCCGAATGTTTTCTAGTTCTAGGTCTAATGTTAATTCTAGTGGCAGTGGTAGGTAGCGTTAGTTAGCATAAGATATTACTATGTTGCATATTCTATTTGAACTAAAACTAGAACTAGCACTAAACTTAAAACTAGAAACACTCGGGTTGAACCATCTTGAAAGACGTACGGCTTGAAAACTCAAGCTTTTTCCAAGCAAAACTTTTCCTCTGCAAAACTACTCAATACCTGTACTATTAAGCTATGTTACATTTTATGTGGAACAGTGCAAGTGCATAGTAGTTTCGTAGCTATGGTTACTGCTTTCATACAGTGTGTTAATTAATTATCGTACCCGACGTCATCATTGCAAGTATGCAACCAATATCACAGTACTGGTATTGCAATACGCGATTTGCGTATTCAGATATATTCAGTGTGATATTGGTTGCATACTTGCAATGATGACACTCGGTATGTAGTTTATAAATGTTGTTAGATTTCAAAAATTAATCGATTTCATTTTATGGTCCTAATACTTGTATGATATAAATGAAATATTTTTACTCTTAAAAATAATGCAATACTTATTAATACGGACCTGATGTAATAAAATTTATGAAACGCGCCCGCTGGTGTTATAAAAATCGGATGGTCGAAGGTTAAGTAACGTTTTCATCCACAAAACCGAAATCCAATATAAACGTTTTCAAACATCATCTCTTTTGGTCGAAATACACCCTCGAGACTTCGCCCTCTTGAACCACCCCGTAACCACCCGCGACTCCCGTCTCGCATTATTAAAATCGAAATATTCATCTTATTATTCAGATGGGGTTCAAGTGAATAGTCGAGGGCGATATTCAAGTTCGGCCGAGCGTGAACTCTCGAGGGTTGGCGTCGTTCTTCGGGTCCCCGGCGCCACTCGAGCCGCCCCTTTGTGCCCCTTTATGCTGCTCGAGGCCGTATTTATAGATCTCTCGAAAAACCGGTGGCCGCGGGGATTCGGCGCGAAAATAAAGCCCCAGATTAGCATTAAAAATGTACCCGGTCCCGAAACTGCGGTGGAAAATTTGCACGGGAGCGGATTGTAGGGTGAAGCCGCCGCCCCCGGCCGAGATCTCCTTTGTTATTCATGCACCGGTGGAAAACGCTTTTCTCGCCCGCCTCGCGCTCCTTTTTCCACTTCTTTCACCACCGCCGCTTACTCCCGTATCTACCCTTAAATCTTCCGCTCCCAACTCCCCGTGGGGGATTTCGTCCCCGGAAATTTCCACTTTTGTTTCACAGGGAGAGACTCGGTTTTAAATATTGACGTCGTGCATCCATCTTGGGAACTCACCCCTTGCATTTTTCACGCCTTTAGACAAAGCTGTCGAGGTTTCCCAGTGATGATGGGATCGTGAAAAGAAGTTTAACTTTTTGCTTTTACTAAAATACAAAATTTTTTTTTAGTTTCAGATTTTTATTAAACCATATTTTCTTGGTTTTATAATGTTTTATGAAATAACGTTTTTAGCGATAAAATAACTCTCTCTACGTAGAGTATTTAGTGTATTTCTATCTCTGTTTTTGTTTGTAGAAAAAGTTTCCCGATTCTATGATCCATCACGTCATGTTTCAGGTTAGTTTTAGTTTTCTGCTTCTCACACCTGCCCTTTTCCGCCACTTTTTGCGATCACTCACTGACTACCTCACCATTTCTTCTGCGGCTTTGTCGCTTTTTCTTATTAAACAAAACTAACCCTGAAACTACTAAAACCCTTTTTCTAACATCCGGCTTTGAATTTTTTTTATGAGAAAAAAATAAAATTATATTTTCTATTATTTTCAGCAACAAAGGCCGGATCTTCCGAGACTACTACAACAAATGCACGCTCAACAATTACCTGCACACGCCGCTGCGCCCCCTATTTCAATGATGCCACATCCTGGTTTAGGGGCGCCACCCCCAAGTACGGCTGCTAGCATATTGGGGCTTTCTTCACTTGGTGGAGGACCTGCTCATAATCCATTAGCGATGTTAGCTAAACCAGATCTTCATCGATCCGATGACGTCAAATCAAATAGTGGTAAGAAATAATTATTATTTTGGTATTACTTATAAGCATTTTATTGTTTTTTAACCCTTCCTCTATAAACCTGGGTATTTCCTGTCCGACCTACAACTGTTTAGGCAAATAATTTCTTCATTTCATATAAAAAAATATGTATGCAAAAATAAATTTTTCGTTTACAGACGAAGGGTTAATATTTACAATTTTCCCTTCTACTATACAGGGCTTCCCAAAACTCCCAGGACGGAGCTATAAGTTTTAGAACAGGTTAGAACTTCCATGCCTACATTTTTAAATAGGTAATGAAAAAAGAAACACAATCCCATAAACCAAAACCCAATATCTTAATTCTTTTAAGAATTATGAGGTTTTCTTTCAACTATTTTCAACAAACTTATTTTCAAAATTTTACTTTTGATCATTCATGGCATTCATGACATGTTTTTTAGTTTCACTACACACCACCAGATGGCGCCACATTCATTTCAAATTTCCCGCGCTGTGACGTCACTTCCTGCGCGCGCACGTGCAGACGTCACAGGGGGATTAGGGGGATTAACTTCCGGTCGGGAACTCTCGTTTTTATACTACTATTAACTCCAAAAATAGCACAAAAACTAGCCGAAAAAGAAAGAATCACTCTTTTAATGATTCGTGGCTTTGGGGATAGAACAAGATCTTACGATGAAGTGCGGCACGTGTTCAATGATTTTTTTTGATCACCGATCACCGATTTCTAAATCAACTGTCGAAAGAACTGTTCGAAGATTTCAAGAAGAGGGAACTGTAAAAGATCTTCCGAGAACTGGTAGACTGAAATCTGCAACAATTCCAGAAAAAACGAAGAACTGTCCTTTATTGCAGAACCTTCAAGTTTCTTACTAAAAGGGTTCACAAAATTTNACCAGATCTTCATCGATCCGATGACGTCAAATCAAATAGTGGTAAGAAATAATTATTATTTTGGTATTACTTATAAGCATTTTATTGTTTTTTAATATTTATAATTTTCCCTTCTACTATATATTCTACTATACAGGGCTTCCCAAAACTCCCGGGACGGAAAATTTGGGGATCACTAAAGAGTAATAAAAATAACATTCTTAGACAGTTTAGAACTTCCCCTACATTTTTAAATAGCAACCCCTGCCGAGTTTTACCTTATTTTATAGGTAATGAAAAAAGAAACACAACCCCAAAAACCAAGACCCAATATCTTAATTCTTTTAAGAATTATGAGGTTTTCTTTCGACTATTTTCAACAAACTTGTTTTCTAAATTTTATTTTTATTAACTCCAAAAACGGCGCAAAAACTAGCCTAAAAATCACTCTTTTAATGTTTCGTGGTTTTGGGAATAGAACAAGATCTTACGATGAAGTCCGAGACGTATCAATGATTTTTTCCATTATTTACTACTCACGTCGTGTAACCTTCATTTCAGGTCACGTACAAGGTCAATGTCATGGTTACAATTAAGGTTGACTTCAAGGTCTCCGTTGAGGTCAAAGTAAAAGTCATTGTTCAGGTCAAGGTTACTGATCAACGTGATGGTCACTCAACGTGATCTTGACCTGAGGTGAGCTCAAAGTAAAGGTCATTGTTTAGGTCAAGGTTACTGGTCAACGACTCCCTTTGCAATAGCCGATTCTGGAACCTCCTCCCAGAACCTCAGGACAAGGTCAAGGTCATGGTCACTCAGGTCAAGGTTACTGGTCAACGACCCCCTTTGCAATAGCCGATTCTGGAACCTCCTCCCAGAACCTCAGGACAAGGTCAAGGTCATGGTCACTCAACGTAACCTTGGCCTTGACCTTGACCTGAGGTTCTGAGAGGAGGTTCTAGAATCGGCTTTTATCTACTACTACCGACCACCGATTTCTAAATCAAGTGTCGAAAGAACTGTTCGAAGATTTCAAGAAGAGGGAACTGTAAAAGATCTTCCGAGAACTGGTAGACTGAAATCTGCAACAATTCCAGAAAAAACGAAGAACTGTCCTTTATTGCAGAACCTTCAAGTTTCTTACTAAAAGGGTTCACAAAATTTTGAAAAGAAATAAATATTTCCCCTGTAAGTTTCACCTAGTTCAGGAATTGAACGAAGGTGACTTCGAAGGAAGGTTGGAATTCTGCGAAATTTTCTTTTGAATGTTGTTTTCTCTGATAAGGCTACTTTCTACTTGAATGGCAAGGTTAATAGACACAATTATTGATATTAAAGTGACGAAAATCCACGTTTAATAAGAGAAGATCATCATCAAGACCGCAGAAAATTAATGTATGGACTGCACTGAGATCTTATATGTAACTGAACATTCCTTAATAATAAACTTTCCTTGAACTCCAATTGTTAATTTCAAGTCAAGTAACCAGAAACATTTTATGGACTGTTGTAAATAATCTTCCACCCTACCAAATTATAGAAAACATATGTGAAACAAAAATAAAATGTTAATAAAAATAACAATATGTTTATGAGAATTGTGAGGTTATAATTGTAGGTACAGTAGAGACTTGAAACTATAGCTAAATTCAGGTCGGTACATCCAACATGTCTGACTTTCTGATTACCCCCACCACCACCACATACGCACTCTAGATTATATATAAGATCTCAATGATGGATTGGTATTATGGGAGAGAATGTAATTGGTCCATTTTTTATTAATAGAAATTTGGACGGAGACAGATATCTGCAACTAGTAGAAAATCAAGTAATTTCAAGTGTTCCGTATACCCTAATGGTATTGACAATAAGTGGTTCCAACAAAGTGGTTTAGTCGTGCAAGCCTCACGTTTCCAAATCGTTGGATTTGTAGAAGAGTTGAAATTGAGTGACCACCAGAATCTCCTGATCTAACACCACTCGATTTTTTCTTTTGGGGGTTTCTGAAAAGTAAAATGTATGCAACAAAACCAGAATGAATAAATGATTTGGAAAATCGCATACTTGAAGAAACCACCAATATCACTAGAAATAGGCTCCTGATGGTTCAAAATCCCATTTATGAGCGTTTGAGTCATTGCGAGACCGAAGAAGGTCGACAATTTAAACATTTGTTATAAAGATCGTAATAAACGTGCAAAAAAACATGAAAACATTTTATTTTCCCATTTGGTACCCAACCCAACCCCTCATCATTCTTGATAGAATTAAGATATCGGCTTTTGGTTTATGGGGTTGTGCTGCTTTTTCATTACCTTTAAAATAAGGTAAAACTCGACAGAGGTTGCTATTTAAAAATGTAGGGGTAGTCCCAACCCAAAACTTTTCCTTCGCTCGTTCAAAACTTATAGCTCCGTCCCGGGAGTTTTGGAAAGCCCTGTATATATATACACCTCCAGATCTTCTACACTCCTCCCCCTTTCCACCCCTTCGCCTCCTCGCCCCATCACCTCCCTCATCCATCTTTTGTATTCGCCCCCCTCTCCCAAAATCTGCTTCCTATCCATTGCCTCCTCCCTTAGTTCACTACACCCCTCTCCTCATTACCATAGCGAAATCTAGTCTCCAATCTCTTCCCTTCATCATCCCCCTCGATCAACAAATATTTTGGCAGTTCCTCTGTCACTATCTCCCCATACCTTTCATTGTATCTCCCTTTTCGTATCTGTGACCTTCTTTCCTGCCTCTGTATATCCCTGTCCCTATCTCTCAGTTTCACCAATACACATTTCACCTCTTTCCGCTGTTCTGTTTTCGATCTCAGTTAGTGAGTATCCCACTCTTCTATAATATTCTTCCCTGTGTCTTTGCCCATAGATCAGCCTCCTCTCCTTAATTTCCCTCCAGCACTCTCCCAGGATCCTGCAATGTGGTCTTGTTTCTATCATTTCCTCATACTTCACTGCTCTTCTCCCCACCTCCATCCATACTGCCTCCACCTTAACCTCCTCCCTCACTACATACCCTTTTTTTTTTTTACGAGGTTGGGGAAAATCTGCGAACAGACATCTGACCTGGGATCTTGAGCGGTCAGATAGTGTGGGGTTAAGGCACAAAAGCCCCGACCCACTAAAAACGAGCTTTCTTCGGAGTATTGTTAATTCATTCTTTCTGCCATTGAACCTTCTCCTCCCTTTCCTTTGTTACAACCACCTCCCTTACAAACTCTTCCACAATCTTCCATTTTTCTTTCAATTTTTTCCACATTTCCTCACATATTTCATTCCATCTTTTACAAGCAAAAAATGTATGCTCCACATCATCTATTTTATCTTCACAATAATCACACATTTCTTCCTCTCTTCTCTTATGTTTGTGTAAGTAGGCTTTAAAGCAACCATGACCACTCAAGAATTGGCACATACCCTGGGGTCTCCCTTGCCAACCCTAGTACCCATCTCCAATATCGTGTTTGAATATCGTCCAGCAAACTTTGTGCTCTCCATCCCCACACTTCTGCGCCGTACATCATTGTGCTCTTTACCAAGCCATCAAACATAACCTTTCTTTTTCCCACGTCCCTCTCAAAAGTTCTTTCTCCCCATCACCCTGTTCGCTCTTTTTTCCATCGCCCTCACGTGCGTCTCGACCTTATTACTTTCCGGGAAACCATATCCCAGGTACAGTCATGTTCACGGGAAATGCACACTCATGGTCAAGCGCTGTTGTGAGATCCGACATGCCGCTGGCTCGGCTGGCTAAACGGACTAAGCCGAACGCCCACGAGCTACGAGCTTGGTGTGCGCTCGGCTCAGCTCGTTTAGCCAGCGGCATGTCGGATCTCACAACAGCACTTGACCATGAGCGCGTAACCTTGAGCGTGCATTTCCCGTGAACATGACTATACGTGTACTCTTTCACTTGCTCTATCTCTCTTCCCTGCCACCTCCTCATTATCTTTTTTGTATTCTGGGTGTTTACCTCCAACCCCTTCGCTTTAAAATATCTTTCCAGAGCCCTTTCTCGAACAACAACCACCAAATCGTCCGCGTACGCCAAGGCGTGCACCTTTGTTCCTCCTATCACCCATTTTGGTATTAATAAATCATTTAATAAAGTCGATTAACACCCTTCGTAGTTATAGGTCATGACCTTATCGAGTGCTTACCACGAACCCCCCACGTTCATATTCGACGTGTAAACAGGGCAATAAAACATCAATACCGTTTACCGCGACCGGCACTGCCTTTCCGTTTCCACTCAGGGGCAGATTTCTACCCCGGGGGTTCACCCCGCCCCCCTCTTCGAGCTACTCGACATCGTAACTAAATTCCGAATCCAATTTCATTTCCTACCCTCTCGACTCGACGGGGTAATATATTCCGCCCGATTTCGCCCGCCCGGATGGAAATTCTAAAAATAATGCATCCAACCCCCGGGAGCAAATCTGCGGAAATCTGTCGAGCAGGTCGTCGCAGAAATGAGGGGCGAAGAGGGCGATTTTTAGATTTAGAAGGGGCCGATCGCGAGTGTGATGGATTTTGAGCGAAGAAAATCTTTCGGCTCCTCAAAATCCTTCGATCCCTTTCGTTGGGTTGAAATGGAAGGGGGGAGGTTTGAGGATGAACGGAGCCGGAATTTACGAGTCGTTATTAGGTGACTGGAGGGTTCCGTTTCCGCCCCTATAAATCGGGGGCGAAATTAAACTTTTTCACTTCGTTTGCCGTCCCGTTGGCACTCCTGCTCTTGAAGCTCCGAATAAATCATGTGGTGGGGAAGTTTTACAAGAAAGTTTAAGGTCCATTTGCCCTGTCAAAAGTGTAAACCTCAAGTTGAAAATGTGAAAAATTCATTTTATATCATTTTTATTCGATTTAGTTTCCTTATCGAGTAAAAACCCTTTTTTCGTTCATCTCATTAGTTCTCCGGTTAAAAAGAATTAGCACCGGGGTCGAATTTCCCCCCATAGAGACGTGGTCTCAAAGAACTTCTCTGCACAAGGTCGGATCTCTAAACGGCAATAAAACCGTTTTACGACCTCCACCGCCGGCGCACCACTCCATTATTCCACGAGGCCAGTAATTAGATTCTCCCCCGGCGAATCCAACCACCCCAACTCTCCCTGTCCTCCAACTCGCCCACTGAGATTTTAATTTCTCGGAGAGGCTACTTATACGCCTCGTTTTTATTCCGTCCCTTTTCTTTTACTTACTCTTCTCTATCTTTCCTTTTCTCACTTTTTCCCTTCTTTCTTTCATCTTGCCGGTTCTTTCCTGGTTCGTGGTGAGTAATCTCTTGAGACTACGAGATCTAAGGAGAAAAGAGAGAGAGACCTAAATCGATAGCACGGCTCTGGAGTTGTCTTTGCAACGATCAGACCTAGGGATAAAGAGGGCGGTTTAAGGGTGGATTCAAAAGGAAAGGGGATCTGGGGTTTGGTGGGATCGAGTTTGGGTGGATCCCTGATGGAGGCGCTGGCGTGTAAACTTCGCCCGTGGAAGTGTTCCGAACTGATTACACTTCGCTTGCGCAAACACGCGAGGCGTTAAGTTTGATCTTGCATCGTCGGGAAATTTCCTGCGGGTTACATCTTTTTTAAGCCCTTTTTAAGAAAGTATCGAATGTTTCTAGTTCTAGGTTTAGTGTTAGTTCTAGTTTTAGTTCAATAAAAATATGCAACATAGTGATTTCTTATGCTAACTAGTGCTACTTACCATTGTCACTAGAACTAACATTGGACCTAGAACTAGAAACATTCGGATTTAGCCACACGTCTATCAAGACAACAAAACCCAGATGATTCTAGATCTTGTGTTAGTTCTAGTTTTAGTTCAATAACAATATAGAATCTAGCGCTATCTAGTGCATGCTAGTGCTACCTAACACTGTCACTAGAACTAACACTAGACCGAGAACTAGAAACATTCGGATTTAGCCGCACGTCTCTCAAGACGGCTAAACCCGAATGATTCTAGTTCTACGTCTTGTGTTAGTTCTAGTGATATTGCTAGTGTAAAACTAGAACTAACACTAGACCGAGAACTAGAATCATTTGGGCTTAGCCGCATGTCTCTCAAGACGGCTAAGCCCGAATGATTCTAGTTCCAGGTCTTGTGTTAATTCTAGTGATAGTGCTAGTGTAAAACTAGAACAACCACTCTAGACCTAGAACTAGAAACATTCGAATTTAGCCTCACGTCTCTCAAGACGGCTAAATCCGAATGATTCTAGTTCCAGGTCTTGTGGTAGTTCTACTTTTAGTTCAATAACAAAATAAAATCTAGCGCAATCTAGTGCATACTAGCGCTACCTAACACTGTCATTAGAACTAACACTAGACCGAGAACTAGAAACATTCGGGTTTAGCCGCACGTCTCTCAAGACGGCTAAACCCGAATGATTCTAGTTCTAGGTCTAGTGATAGTACTAGTGTAAAACTAGAACTAACACTAGACCGAGAACTAGAATCATTTGGGCTTAGCCGCACGTCTCTCAAGACGGCTAAGCCCGAATGATTCTAGTTCCAGGTCTTGTGTTAGTTCTAGTTTTAGTTCAATAACAATATAAAATCTAGCGCTATCTAGTGCATGCTAGCGCTACCTAACACTGTCACTAGAACTAACACTAGACCGAGAACTAGAATCATTTGGACTTAGCAGCACGTCTCTCAAGACGGCTAAACCCGAATGATTCTAGTTCCAGATCTTGTGTTAGTTCTAGTTTTAGTTCAATATAGAATCTAGCGCTATCTAGTGCATACTAGCGCTACCTAACACTGTCACTAGAACTAACACTAGACCGAGAACTAGAAACATTCGGGTTTAACCGCACGTCTCTCAAGACGGCTAAACCCGAATGATTCTAGTACTAGGTCTTGTGTTAGTTCTAGTGATAGTGCTAGTGTAAAACTAGAACTAACACTAGACCGAGAACTAGAATCATTTAGGCTTAGCCGCACGTCTTTCAAGACGGCTAATCCCGAATGAGTCTAGTTCCAGGTCTTGTGTTAGTTCTGCTAATAGTACTAGTATAAAACTAGAACTAACACTAGACCTAGAACTAGAAAGTTTCGGGTTTAGCCGTGCGTCTTCAGACGCACGGCTAAACCCCATACTTTCTAGTTCTAGGTCTAGTGTTAGTTCTAGTTTTTGTTCAATAACAATATAGAATCTAGCACTATCTTGTGCATACTAGCGCTACCTAACACTGTCAGTAGAACTAATACTAGACCGAGAACTAGAAACATTCGGGTTTAGCCGCACATCACTCAAGACGGCTAAACCCGAATGATTCTAGTTCTACGACTTGTGTTAGTTCCAGTGATAGTGCTAGTGAGAAACTAGAACTAACACTAGACCTAGAACTAGAAAGTATTGGGTTTAGCCTTGCATCTTGTAATCACTCCTGTTCGAAGGTTAAGTTTTTTTATCCCCAGTTAACAATTATTTCACGAGAAGTATCGCTTTCGACACCTACAGAAAAGAGTGCTTCCATAGAATCTCCTATAGGAGCACTCGCCACTTCATCTCCATCGTCTCCTTTAAAATCCAATTAGGTACAAACTCGACGGCGTAGCGAGAACGGAGATAAAGCGCGCGAACGAGCTCCTCTGCATCCCGATCCTCTTGTGTCCTCTCGAGAACGCAAAAAAAAGGAAACCGCGGTCCCCCATTTCCCTTTAGAGTCGACTGAATTGAAAAGGAAGGGACGAGAAAGAAAAAAAAAGGAGTGGTTGGAAAGAGGATCTGAACGACCCTACACAAATATCTTTCCGGGAAATCTTCTTTTCTATTACATTTTTTTGAAAGCGAAAGAAATTAATTATTATTTCTTTATTTTCAGGCCTCAATTCAGCAGAAGAACGACACGTAAGTATTTATATGAGTGTTAATTAATTATCGTACTCGACGTCATTATTGCAAGTATGCAACCAATATAACAGCGCAATACGCGATATGCGTATAATGCGTATGGCGCTGTGATATTGGTTGCATACACACTGTACATACAAAGTTTCAATTTCAAAAATTTTCCGTCAAAATATAACCGTAACAACTGTGCTCAAATAACCGCGTCTCGCGCAAATAACCGTCTCGTTCCAAACGTTTCCAATCCGAAAACTCGACTCGAAAGCTCGATTTGGGGGTAAGTTGAACGGAGATGGAAGATAGAGATACAAAGACCTTCTATATAGGGGCTAAATCCCCCCTTCAGCTACCAATATTGGTTTCCCCCGGTTTCCGTCTAATCCGAGATTTGCTGACCGAGCGGCCACTTCGGCTCCCCACTAAAGGGACCGACGGCTGCTGGCGTCGCGACGCCCTCGCTTACCACCCAGCCACATCGCCTGGTAGTGGTCGACTTGCGAAGCTCTCGAGAGCCGGCTTTTATTGCCCTCTAGCGGAAACGATCCCGAACGATCGCAAACCGTCGCCTTTGCTTTTGGCCTTCTCCAAGTAGAAGATCCGGGCTTAATTGGTTGTACATTACACTCCTTTTTGCTCAAACGTGATTTAAAAAAAAATCAATCAATTATTACCACTAATTTGTGTTATTTACCCGATTAAGCGAAATATTGTCCCAATTAAGCGATACCACCATTAAAATTATAGTAATGAAGTAACTTTTGTTAAAAAAAAATGGTTAAATATTCGTATGGATATATGAAAAGTATCGATCTCCTCCTCACTGGCGGAATTGAAAAGCATCCTTTTCTATTCCGGGGGCGATAAATCAACACGACTACCGGGAATCGGTTGTGCCACGATACGAACGCGAATTTCCCTGGTAATCGTAACGGCAGTGGCAGCAACGGTCGGTTTCGTATTTTAGAAGCGATGTCCCGATAAGCTCTCCGTTTGAATTCGTGATTTTATTCTTTTTTTTTCGCTTCAACCGTTTCAATCGTATGCATATATGATTTCCTCTTCTGCGAAATAATCAAAATATTGCGACTAAAAGTAGTCTCTTCAAGTAGAATTGAACGTAATGAAAATAAATAAACAGTAATAAAAACTGTTCACGAATGGCAAAATAAACCGTGATGGTAGTAAAAAGGGGGTAGTGAAGAATAATCAATATCTAACTTGGTTATTATTGCTGCAGTATACGAGGTTACATGATGGTCTATAAAAACTTTGGTGTCGAAGACGACGAATAAGAGAGTGCGTACGAGTGGGCAATATGTCGTTTCGTCTCCGGTGAGGGTAGCTTACATAAAAAGAGTCATAAAATGTTCCCCTCTTTAGTTTTTAAGATGGTCTGTAAAGGCGACCCTTAGCGTCAAGGGATTTTTGACGGTTGATGGACACATATATTTCAAGGTTTTATGGTTCATTTTTTTTTTTTGGAGTGGTAACCTAAACCAACAAGAATTTTCTAATACCCTTTATTTGTACACGTTGAATCAACACAAATTTTGCATATGTTTATTATTAAGAGAAAATTATGCTGGTATCGGTTTTCTTAGATACTTTTTATGCTTCAACCAGATTCCAGATTCGGATTACTACCATTAACAACTTGAAAAAGCATATTTTTGTATTTTTCTCGATATGGACGCATCTAATAGCAAAAGTAAAAGAGAGCAGTGTAACTAAGAATAAATAGGAATATTGTTAAGTACAATAAAAATATACAACGATCTTGCGCTGTATAGCAAATAAAACTAAAACTAACACAAGACCTAGAACTAGAAAGTATTGGGTTTAGCCGTGCGTCTGAAGTGTAGGGCTTCCAAAGCAGCAGTCGGACAGGATCTTATTGCACCCGTTATGTTAAAACATGCTATCCGCTGGATTTGTGCCAACTGTTGTTGTGCTGTCTTATGTTTTGTTTTTGGCCACTAATAAGGCGTAGGCGACCATGGGTCTGATTATTACTACGTAGGCCTAATGAGCCATTCGTGGTTTGAGACCCCAATTCCTTCCTAGGAGCCTGCGGCAGATCTGGTTTGCCATAATGGCCTTTTTGCTCACCTTATCTAAGTGTGAGTTCCAGTGTAGTTTACTGTCTAGTATTACCCCTAGGTATTTAACTTCTGTTTTGAGGTTAATAGTTCTGCTTTCAAAGGAGGGTGCTTTTATTTGTAGCTTCCTTCTCCGAGTGAAAGGGAGTATTCCGATTTTATTTGGATTGATGCTGAGCCCATTCCTTCTACACCAAGTACTGGTGAGTAGTAGGGCTTTTTACATTAGTTGAGTTATGATTGTATCACACTTACCTCGGATTGTGATTACCAGGTTATCAGCATACCCCTGAATCTTGAATCCATTTCTTGTTAGGGTGTTCATGAAGTCATCAATTACCAGACACCATAATAGAGGTGAAAGCACCCCCGCTTGGGCACATCCTCTTAGCGCCTTTATAGTCAACGTCTCGCCTCCCAGACTGGCTGTGATCTGCCGAGTTTTTAACATGGCTATAAACCATTGCCTCCTCTAAAGTGCTAGTCAAAGCGTGGAGAGCAGTAGTTGTTGATTTTGCTTTCTGGTAAGCATGTTGGCTAGGGTGGAGTGGATTAGTGACAAACACTCCATTCCTAAAGGATCGATTACCTTTTCTATCTCTTAGAGGAGAAATGAAGTTAGGTTAATTGGTCTGTATGCCTTGGGGTCGGCGTTTGAACGCCTACCACCTTTAGGTATGAAGACCAGCTTCATTTTGCTCCATAATGTGGGTATATAGCTAAGCGGGTATATATTCTTTGCGGTAAACCTGTGGGTTGGTACAGCGCGGACATCAGTGCCCAAGCAAAGCACTTATTATCGTTATTTTGCACGTTTATTACCGCTCTCTTCCCTTTTATGGATGTCGGTAAGTCGATGTAGCTCGATGCTCTTGTAGGATTAAACTTGTTACAGTTCACTTCAAGATATAATATTTCCAACAAGGTCCAACCTGCAGTATTAACACCTTTAGTTTCGCATTTTACTACTTTTCTATTCTTATACTCTTACCTGAGTCCCGTTCTTGGAATTCCGACATTTTCACCATAATCTCGTCCATAAAGTCCTCGTATGTTTGGTACAAGTCTACGGCTACTGTTATAATTTTATTTTTTGTGTTGAATGATTTGATTTCCACTTCTTCCTTCGTATTTATGAAATACAATCCAAAAATTTCCGTATTCACTTTTAAACTACCATTTACATTCCTCACGGACTGTATCAAACTGATAACTTTTTCTCTAATTCGGTTACTGAATTCCTTCATGTCTACGTACTTCCGTTCATGATCGCTCACTCTAAAACTACATATTTTATCTCCAAATATCGAATCTATTTTTTCTACACCATCATCTATTATTACGAAGGCTTTCTGTTTATGTTTGTTGCTGCGCAGATGTGAGGAATAACATTGTCTGGTTACGTGTTCATCACATATTTCACACACTATAACATCTCCTTGTTGATCCTCTTCCACCTTTCGACGTTTCCCAATACATGCTGTGCGTTGATGTCTCACAAGATTATCTGGTCTAGTAAACTCTTTGTAACACACGTCGCAGGTCAACATGTTCACAACACTCTTACTTCAATACTGTTGAACACGATTTTCTATCTGCTATTTAAAGCATACCTCCTCCGAAGTGGGGTTTTCAATGAACTCACGTCGTGTAACCTTCATTTCAGGTCACGTACAAGGTCAATGTCATGGTCACAATTAAGGTTGACTTCAAGGTCTCCGTTGAGGTCAAAGTAAAGGTCATTGTTCAGGTCAAGGTTACTGATCAAGGTCATGGTCACTAAACGTGATCTTGACCTGAGGTGAGCTCAAAGTAAAGGTCATTGTTTAGGTCAAGGTTACTGGTCAACGACCCCCTTTGCAATAGCCGATTCTGGAACCTCCTCCCAGAACCTCAGGGCAAGGTCAAGGTCATGGTCACTCAACGTGACCTTGGCCTTGACCTTGACCTGAGGTTCTGAGAGGAGGTTCTAGAATCGGCTTTTATCTACTACTTGTAGTTGGCTATATATAGGCATATTATACTGGTAGCAGGTCTTCTAAGCCTTTTTGCAGAAAAATAGGCAGAATTCCATCTCCTCCACACGATTTTAGGGGCTTGAAATTAGAAATAGCCCACCTTACTCTGTTGGGTGTAAAAGTGTTCCCAGCTATGCTGCGAACTCTACCTGATGTACGGGTTATGTCCATTACTTCAGGGTCGACATCTGCGTGGGAACAGACTTTTGAGGAAGGGAAGTGTGTACTCAGTAGAAGCTCCAACGATTCCGTACCATCCTCAGTGCATTTACCGTCTTGTTTGCATAGGTGGCCTAGATCAGTGTTGTGATTTTTTGCCGATTTATATAGCCGATTTTATGCAACCAATATCACAGTACGCGTATTGCAATACCAATACTGTGATATTGGTTGCATACTTGTAATGATGACGTCGGGTTTTATGGTTCATTATTTTTTTTTTGAATAATAACCTAAACCAACAAGAATTTTCTAATACGCTTTATTTGAAAACGTGGAATCAACAAAAATTTTGCATGAAAGGGGAAGATCCGACCTTCTAGTTGTGGAACGAATAAGAGAAGGAAAGTTTCGCGACGCGGAATAAAAGCCGGCCGCATTCGCAAACAGTTCCCTCTCGGATACGTGTTTTGTTTCGTAACCGCGAAGTGAAGGAGTGGGGTGTGCTGCCCCCGGATCTAATATACATTCCGGTCGGGAAACCGACCAGACCGAGAGCGATTTCCACGTTCTCGACGGATACCCCACCTCCACCCTCTTACTCCGACCCACAGACGGGCGTATACATATTACACACATCTGTATGCTAAAACAAACCAATCTCGAGGCAACAAGCCGGCGTGACGGCGGCTGCAGAAGATGAGGCGGCTGGGAATTGTAGGGGTTGCAACCCTGGGGAGGTAAACTGAGGGGTTTTCATCCGCCCAAACACACTTGTACGTGCGGTGAAGCAAACACAACAGCTTCTAATTCCCATTAGGAATGTAAGACATATTCCTAAGACGTGTTAAGACTACATAGGATTAACTTAGCTATTTATTTTTAAAATTAAACTAATTTAGATATTACCCCCCAAAATTATCATCTCCAACAATAATCCCAATAATTCCATTGAAAATAAACTTTACCCTAATTAGCTCTACAACTTGGCCGCTTTAAAACAAGAGGGCGCTTTTACGGTTAAGATGAATAATGAATCCGCGAAGATCTCCCCTTACTTCAGGGTGCTTTTTGAAAGGGAGTAGAGGGGTGAAATTATTTCGACTACTCCGTCCTGAAAGAACTCCCAACACTCCCTAGAGAAAAGGGGAAAGGGAATGATGGAGAAAGAGGGTTGTTGAGGAGTTGGGTTGTGGGGTTGATAAGGAATGGTGGGTTGAGGGGGGGAAAATGAGTACTTCCGCGACAATAGCGCCACCGCCGCCGCCGTCGAGTTACCCAAATTAAATTTCGCGAAACCTCCGGAGAAGTCGGAACAAAAGGGGGCCGAGGTGGATGAGAGTCGGGGGTGGAAAGGGGATCGTCTCGCCGGCATAACTCACTTCCCCCTTAATTAAATTAAGAAAACTGTGCTGCCGTCGAGCTGAGGCGCTTGGCGGCCAACCTGCTTCTCATGCCCCACCCCCTCGTTTGCCTGCTTCTTTTCCAACACCCCCCCGGAAACCCCTTGAACTACCCCACGATTTTGCTCAATACCGCGGAAAACGCTCTAGGCGAGGGGTGGTGCAGCAAATTTATTTTTAGCCCGGTTTAATTTTCTTCTTTTTTTTTAATTTAAGTTTTAATTTATTTTATAATTTTATTTTTATACTAAATTTATTGGTTAACCCTTACTTTAACTTAAGCTTTCATTAACACCAATAACTTGAGTAATCCCTAAGCTGCGGCTTCGTAAGGGGTCGTTTTCCATCTCCCCCTCTTGAATAGGGGGAGGTTCAACATCCACCGCCCAAGGGTAACCTAATATGCATACATACGTATAGAATATCGATTCAACCACCCACACCACCCCCTTTATCCCTGGAACCGGTTCAAACACGTCTCGGCCTAAGCAGGCGGTAATAATGACGAGAACGCAATCAAATATTCTCTCCGTCGCCGTCTCCATTAACACAGCGATTACCAGAGTTAATTAAATGTGTGACTTCCTGAGGGAGGGTTGGAGGAAAAGGGGAAGTCTGCACACGGTAGAGCGAAGGGACTTTAATTACATTCCAACGGCACTGCATAACCGCCTTTCCCGCAACTGCAGAAGATGTCGTTCGCACTGGAAAGGGATGAAATTTCTTTTCTTAATGAGGGGTGGGCGACTCGGTGTTGATTGCGCACTTGAAATTAATGGTTTTTAGAAATAATTGAGGAAAAAAATAAATAATAAAATCTTATTTTCAAACAATTGACCTACATATACTATTAATGCCTTTCCATGGGGAATAAATTGGGGAAAACTCGGTGCTAATTAATTCTCCCCCGGCGCGCCGCGACGATGACGCCCTCTTTATGCCGCCGTTTCGGAGTTAATTAAATACGCCCCCGAACCGGTGTCGGCGCCGCCGCTGTGTTAAGATAGCGCTTTAGCAGATTGCCCCGGGATAAATGTTTTCCACCCTTTCTAACCCCGCTGATTTTTCCTCGTTTTATTTTCAAGCCGGATTTCTACAAAAGAGGAAAAAGGACTGAGCGAGAGGGAAAAGATATTAATTTTGGTAATGGGATTTGTTCATTAGGGGAGACCATTAAGAAGGGTTTTTTTGTTGAGGGGGTAAATAAGACATATTTATTAAGCGATTAAAAAATTATGCCTAACAAAATTTATTTCTACTTTAACCTTCGAGCGGGCGCGCTGTCATAAAATCACTAGAAACTAACACAAGTCCTAGAACTACAATCATTCGGGTTTAGCCGTCTTGAGAGACGTGCGGCTAAACCCGAATGTTTCTAGTTCTAGGTCTAGTGTTAGTTCTAGTTTTACACTAGCACTATCACTAGAACTAACACAAGACCTAAAACTAGAATCATTCGGGTTTAGCCGTCTTGAGAGACGTGCGGCTAAACCTGAATGTTTCTAGTTCTTGGTCTAGTGTTAGTTCTAGTGACAGTGTTACGTAGTGCTAGTATGCACTAGATAGCGCTAGATTCTATATTGTTATTGAACTAAAACTAGAACTAACACTAGACCTAGAACTAGAAAGTATGGGGTTTAAACCCGAAACATAAAACACTCTTATAAAAAACATTTGTAGCGCCTCGGCCGCAAGCGACATCGGCTATAATGACACGCTATCAGCAAAAAATGTCACTGCCAACCTAACCCAAGTCTTAATTATAAAGTAAGCTTAATATGTATAAAATATTTGTAACACCTTGGCCGCAAGTGATATCGGTTGTAATAATATGCTATCAAAAAACGTTTTTGCTATCTTAATCACTAATTGTATACCAAAATCACAATGTTTTATGTTCACCGATTTATATACAAAAGTCAAAACTGTAAATCGTAAAATGAGATTGATATACAATATGTTAATTAATTATCGTCCCCGACGTTATCATTGCAAGTATGCAACCAATAACGCGATTTGCGTATTGTAATACGAATACTGTGATATTGGTTGCATACTTGCAAGGATGACGTCGGGTACGATAATTAAATAACACAGGGCATATAAAATGTTATTCATAAAATGAAAAAGAAAAAAGAATTGTTTGTTTGAAAGCTATAGTTACACGTGGGGTGTGTAAATCGCACGTTTCCCTTCATCCCTTAGGCATTTTATTTATTCATCGTTGTGCAAAACAGAGTCTCGTCACGTACCGACGCCAAGATCGTTTAGGAACGTGCCCTGGGGCGTCGGACGCGTCTCCGGGCGTCGCCTGCATAATTCACCCCAACAGCCGGCGTCGGCGTCTCTTCGCCTTCTCCTGCTCTTTTTAAAAACATCTGCCCGGTTCCCAACACCCTCAAATTAAACATCCCCGGGGGTTCGACCGCCGCCACGAAGGGCTTCTCGGTAAAGTTGGGGAACAATGGGGAAGGATCGTGAAGCACGAACGTGCCAAATGAGACGTTTCAATTCGCGTCACGGATAAATATTTAAAATAGAGCATTTCAAACCGGGTAAAAGTGAGGGGTTGGTTTAGTGGAATTTCGAATTGGTAAATACTAAATAATTCGAAAAATAATTTCCTCCCTTCCCATAGATAGATCTCCCGTACATTCTCGTTTCTACACACGTCCGATGGTCAATTATGCGCACAACGGAATAATTAACGAATTTACACGCGGTATATCCGGTGTAATAACATGCGGCCAACGGTAGTCAACCCCTAACTCCACCCCCTACCAAATTGATTATCCAGTGGCGTACCGAATTGTAGTGGGGGCAACGGGGGTGGTGGAACTTTGCAGGATATCGCAACGCTGTTTGTGAATTTATGGCTGGTACCGTAAATTAGGCGGCTTTGACGGGGGGTTGGAGGTGGGGGTTGGCACCACTTGACTAACACGTGTTCACGACCGACTTCGACCCTTTCGCGCGCTCGCTAGGGCGTGAAAATTGGCTGCCACATTAACACTTTAGGGATCGGGTTAAAAACACATTTTCGGTCAATAAAAATATCCCACAATCAAACGCTCAATAACAAATAAAACTAGGATTAAGTTAATAGTTAACTTAACCCGCTGGTAAGGCGCTGTATTTGATATATCAATATAACATCGTCAGTTTTGGAAGATTTGGTCTTCTAGAAGCTGTATCCAGTCTTTTGGAAGCAGTATATAGTCTTCTAGAAGCAATATATGGTTTTTTGCAAGCAATATCTTATTCCGGAAGCAGTCTCTGGTCTTCTTCTAGGAATATTTAGTTTCTGCAAGCAATATCTAGTCTTCTACAAGCAATTTATAGTCTTCTGGAAGCAATATAATCTTTTGGGAGCAGTATCTACTCTTCTATAAGTAGTATTTAATCTTCTGCAAGCAGTATAGTCTTCTGGAGCAGTATATAGTCTTCTGGAAGCAGTATCTGGTCTTCTTCTAGGAATATTTAGTTTCTGCAAGCAATATCTAGTCTTCTACAAGCAGTTTATAGTCCTCTGGAAGCAGTATAGTCTTTTGGAAGCAGTATCTAGTCTTCTAGAAGCAATATCTAATCTTCTGCAAGCAGTATAGTCTTCTGGACCAGTATATAGTCTTCTGGAAGCAGTATATAGTCTTCTGGAAGCAGTATCTAGTCTTCTGGAAGCAGTATATAGTCCTCTATAAGCAATATCTAGTCTTTTCTAAGCAGTATAGGTGATTCTAGTTCTAAGTCTTGTGTTAGTTCTAGTGCTAGTGTAAAACTAGAACTAACACTACAAAGAGAACTAGAATCATGTGGGCTTAACCGCACGTCTCTCAAAACGGCTAAACAAAATACATAGTTACATGAATACTTTAGCGTTAAATCCTTTCAAAAGCATAATATAAGGAGATATATTATAAAAACGAAAATTGTCATAAATTTTATGACAGCGCGCCCTCTCGAAGGTAAAGTTCGTTTACGATCGAAACGGGTGGAGCTTTTCTCACTTTGTTAATGTTTCGCCGGGGAGGTTTACAGATTTACAACCTACGACGATAGTGTTTCGCCGTCTGGTGGCGACAAATTGAAAAGTGTCGTTTCATTTTATTGGTGTTACTTCGATTTACAACATTCTCGTTTTGACTATTTTGTAACAAAATTATTTTAAAATTAATTTAAAAAAAGTTGAGAAGCTAGTAGCGTTTGCAATTCAAAATCAAGCACCGTCGTCTAACTGCCACTTAATTCTTCCTAAACCCACGGAAACTACCTCGATTTTAATTGCACCCCGAGGGTATCGTTGCCGCCCCATTCTGGCGCCGGGAGAGAGATGTTCACACTCAACACAACCCCCCCGAGGGTATCCCCGACTCCATTTCCACCCTCCACTTTAACTCTCTACAATTTACTCTACAACGTGGTCGTCGTCGTGAGACTAGAATCAGAGGGGTTGTTGGAAAGAGAGAAAAGCGCTTTAGATGTAGGGAGAAGTCGGTGGTGGTACGGAACGTGGGGGGTGGAGCTCAGAATCGCTTCCTGGAGGATGTAATTGTGTAATTTATGTAAGGGGTCGGCGTCGGGTCGTGCCACCCCTAATTTCCTGCTCGCAAAGTGGGTAAATTGCGCTCGGCACGCCTCGGTGCCTCGACTACTACTACATCTGCACAGAGAGAGAAGTTGGTGGCGGCGGTTGTATAGTGCCCGAGGGTTGGGGGTGGTAAAGGGGATGGTCGAGGGCGGCGAGGTGTTGTGTGTTCTGCGGTTACGAGTGCGGTCGCGCCCTTTCCCAGACGACCGACTCTTTGGATGTTCTCTTTTGCTCCCAACAACCCCGCGAAAATACCGAGTTTGCAATTCGAAACGTTCTTCTATTCATAATGTGAATTATGTCTGTACTCACGTGTTAAAATTCTACACATCTATGAACAACGAAATATTTAAAACCATCCCCTTGTTCAGTATTCAGTGAAGCTCGTCGTGATATTTCAAGGGGAGGGAGGAAAAGCGTTCAAATTTTCAGCCGATTTCCCTACCGCAAAGGAGAACAAATGTACGACCGGCGATGGCAACATTCCCAATTCATTCACGTCCCCGGCGAATCCGGGATTTTCCGCACAGGGAAGCTCGCCTCGGGAAACTCGCGTCCCTCCCATAAATATTAATACGTATCCATTTGTACCGGTTCCGATGCGTTCACGAACCCTTCGATATTTCTTTCCATTTGTTTCAACAGTGTGAGTCTGTGTGTGTTATGTATGAGTTCACGTTACTCAGAATATATCAAAAAATTTACAACCAAAAAGTTTACAAAGATTTATACACTTTTATATATTTTTGTTGTCCAACTAGTTTCGATTACTGCCATCATCAGAGACTACTACTAAGTATTAATATTACTATTTCAAATAAATAATTTAATTTTAAATCAAGGTCGGTCTTTTGAAACGTACGGCTAAACCCAAGTGATTCTAGTTCTAGGTCTAGTGTTAGCTGTAGTTTTATTTGTTATAAAGCGCAAGATCGTTTTGTATTTTTATTGTAATTACCAATAGTCCTATTTATTCTTAGCTACGCTGAGCTTTTTTACTTTTGCTATCAGATGCGTCCATATCGAGAAAATTACAAAAAATATATTTTTCAAGTTATTAATGGTAATAATCCGAATCTGGAGTGAAAATTGTTAATCATAAAATGAGGTTGAAGCATAAAAAGTATCTAAGAAAACCGATGCCGGCATTGATTCGATAACCAATATTAATATGTCTCTTAATAAGAAATATGTGAAGCATTAATTGTAGCGCCTCGTTCGCAAATGACCTTGGATACAATGTCTTCCTATTAGCGAATAAATAGGCTTTGTTATCTTACTTATTAATTATATACCAAAATCACAATGTTTTTACTTCGCCGATTTAGATACGAAAGCCGAGGTCACTTCCGTGCGAGGCTCTACAGTCAAAACTGTTAATCGTAAAATGAGGTTGATATACAGAGTGTTTAGAAATTGACGGATAATGTACACGTAGCGACATTCTTCGTTCGATTCTAAAGTGAAAATCTTAAAATCTCAAAGTTCGGATAATTTGTCCATAAATAAATCATTAATATTTAATATCTGTTGATAAATAAGTTGTAATTTAGAATAAAAAGAATTTTGAAAAGTAGCTTTTTTTGTTAAAGTTATTTTTTTAGCTTTAAAGTTCGTTTTTAACATTTTATCATTATCATATCTTCATGAAAAACACATTTGGCAACATAGTAGAATAACATTTTAACAATAAGATTTTCGATTCAGAGTCGATCGAAGAATGTCGCTACGTGTACATTATCCGCCAATTTCTAAACACCCTGTATATAATGTGTTTGTAACACCTCGGCTGCAAGCGACATCGGCTATAATGACATGTTATCAGCAAAATATATCTCCGCTAACCCAACCCAACCCAAGCCTTAATCGTAAAATGAGGTTCATATAACCGTATAATGCTCTGATCCGGAAGATATGGGACATCCCGTATATAAAATATTTGTAGCGCCTCGGCCGCAAGCGACATTGGTTATAATGACATGCTATCAGCAAAAAATGTCTCCGTCAACCCAACCCAAGTCTTAATT
Source organism: Onthophagus taurus (assembly GCF_000648695.1). Lineage (NCBI taxonomy): Eukaryota > Metazoa > Arthropoda > Insecta > Coleoptera > Scarabaeidae > Onthophagus > Onthophagus taurus. The sequence continues at coordinate 127,716 of NW_019280398.1, forward strand.
GTAAAGTGCTAGGTAACGCTAGATGCTATATTGTTATTGAACTAAACCTAGAACTAACACTAGACCTAGAACTAGAAAGTATGGGGTTTAGCCGTGCGTCTTCAGACGCACGGCTAAACGCGAAACTTTCTAGTTCTAGGTCTAGTGTTAGTTCTAGTTTTATACTAGCACTATCACTAGAACTAACACAAGACCTAGAACTAGAATCATTCGGGTTTAGCCGTCTTGAGAGACGTGCGGCTAAACCCGAATGTTTCTAGTTCTCTGTCTAGTGTTAGTTCTAGTTTTACACTAGCACTATCACTGATGTTATAAAATTTATGACATGCCCCCGCTCGTAGGTTAATAAATCAAAAAAGTATATCTTTTTAGTTTTTTTACGGACTCAATCAAGATTTTTAGGTCACAAAAAAGAAAATAGAAAAACCGACACCACGCGCCAAAGTTATTAACTAAATTAATAAGGGGATTTTAATTCCGGGTCTCTCCCTCTGAAAGCCGTGCTAATTATTATTCGAGAGCGAAGCACAAAGGGCGACTCCGCGTAAAGGCCCCGGATATAAAAAGAGGAGCCGGGAAAAGAAAATACGTCGGCGGCAAAATTTGCTCCCGCGGCTTTTTTCTCTACTTCCCTTCAAAAAGCTTTTTTTTCCTCTCTACTGAAATAAAAAAAAAGTAAAAAAAAAGAACCCCGCTTAAAAAGAACACTTAATCATGTCTTTGGGGTGATATTTTGTAACCTTTTACAAACTTTTAATTCAAAATTTAGTTATGATTAGAAATTTATATATAAATTCGCATACGATGACATGTTTACACGTTAATTCCGGGCATGTACACGTATTTCGTTGACTCGCGCCGACAGATGGCGTTCTACGCTCGGAGACACGCGCAATTCCCGTAAATACGAAGCGTTCCCCCGGGATCCACCACCACCATAAAATATTCATGTATGTATCGTGCCGAGGCGACGGCATCGTCGTCTTTTGAAACAACCCCCAAGCTTTGCGGGGGCGAAATATGAAATATTTATACCCTGTACGGCTTTGTTCCTTTGAGATGTCAAAACTGCTACAGATAAAATGCACGATGTATTTTATTTCTCCACATCTCATTTTTTTTGTAACATCTCATTGATTTACTTTTTTAAATGTACAAAATTAAAAAATGTTCATTTTTAAATTGATAAACGTGACAAAAAAAGAGGGTTGGTTGTAGAGTCTTCTTGTAGGGAGTTTAACAATAGATTACGACACGTCTGGTCTTCGAAGCGAGAAAGCCGAAAGGCTTTTCCGGGGGAATGAATGCGAAAAGGGGTTGGTGGGAAGGTGAAGGGAGAAGAGGAATTGGGAAACCGACGGCGTGCCCCTGACAGAAAAATGTGCCCCGGGCCTTTCCGACCGCGTAAATTGATTAAGGGATGAAAACGGTCGTATTTTCCTTTTTTTTTTGGTTGTTTTTTTTTTTCGCGGAATTCCGCTTTTCCACCCCCTTTAACGCGACCTCATTTATTATGATTTTCGGAAACGGCGAAACTCATCGTTCTTTTTGTGCTCGTTTATTTACGTTTAAAACATAAATTGATAGTTTTATTTTCCAGTAAAGTGAATTTTTCAAGTAGCTTATTGATTAACCAAAAATAGGCCCCTTCAAACGAGTTGAAAGGATTGGGTTGGGTGGATGTTTACGATTTCATTACAACTTCCGTTGGGACTTCGAGGGCAGTAAATTCAGAAATCGGCAAAAGTTAGCGTGAAATCAGTAAGCCCGCCGGGGCCCTGGCAAGATTCCTAAACGTTCTCGTGATATTTCCGCATTTCCGGCGAGGAAATATACGTTTGGAAGCGTTCCAAAGCGACCACCCCTAGCGTGCGACGTCGACATAACATTCCAAACTCACCCCAACCACCCACGATTTCTTACTTTTCCCGAAACTCTTTTACAAGATTTACTCACAACATATCCAGTAAATAAAATCATTTTAAGAAGATTTCGTAATTCACATTTTTCAAAAAATATATAGTACAATATTAGTTTTTTATTTTCTCAATACAGATATTTGGAAATTTATATCTTCCCGAGTTCTTTCTGCTTAGAATTGCATAACTATCAAAAGCTTAAACCTTACGTTTTTGTTGCGAAAACTGTGACTAAAGATGAAATGTGAATAACGTTTTTTTCTAAATCATTCATTGTATGAAAGAAAGTGGGTTGAATAGAGCTGGGTTAGGTTGGGTTGGGTTGAGGAGAAAGAAAATCCAAATAGGTTGGACGATATGTAAGATATTGGATATAATGGTGCCAAGAGTGTGCTATTAATGCCACAAGCATGAGCATTTGGCAAGAGAATGTCTGGAAAAGGAAAAAAACGATCATCTATTGGTAGACTGTAAAGCAAATTCCTACTGTAGAGATTGTGATGAAGAGGGACATAGAATGGGAGGTATGACGTGTCCAAAATACCACCAATTGGTTAGCAATATGAAGAGGGGCAAAATAAGAGAGGAAGAGAAGGAGGATGGAAGGTCCATAGAGAATGAGAGGGAAGAGATAAGACGCCGGGGAGAAGGAAGGTGGTATTTTAAATCCATGTACATATCGGATATAGGTGGTAAGAAAAATAACGAAGAACGAAAACAAAAGGAACATAGTCACTCTACAATACCTCAGGAAGAAGGAACATCGGAAGAGGCCGAGACCATAGAGGTAAGCGAGGGTGGAAATGGATAGATTTCTTATACTAAACGTATATACTTCAGAAAAACCTAAACAGATGTCTAGAAGCAATGAATCTTGTAGAGGAAAAGTGTCAAATAGAAGAAGTGGATGTTGTTATAGTATCAAAGCCAAATAAGAAGAAGGTTAACGGTGCGAACTCATTCACAGACTGTGAGAGTGACGTCGCTATAAAGATTTTTAATAGAAGAAGGGGATGTAAAAGAGGAAAGAGATATGTTGCAGTCAGAGTACATCGGGATTGAATGCTATATGTCACCAAATGAAACATGGAAGCCTTTGAGGAAAGATTGGAAAAGATGAGGGATATGCTGGGAAAAGAGAGGGAAAAGTTGGATTGGGTTGTCTTGAGTTGAATTATCTAGGATTGGATGGAGTTGTCGTTTGGAGTAGGATGGTTTTGGTTGGATTAGATTAGGTGGGATTGGGCTAAGTTGTCTTGGATTGAGTTGTTTTGGGTTGAATTAGATTAGGTTAGCTTGGGTTGGATTGAATTGAGTTGGGTTGAGTTGACGTGAGTTGTTGTAGAATAGTTGAAGCTTCCAAATTGTTTTGGATTAAGCTGTGTTGTGTTGGGTTGGGTAGTTTTAGGTTATTTTCAGTTAGATAGTTTTAGGTTGGATTGGGTTGTCTTGAGTAGGGTTTGTCTTGAGTTGAACTATCTAGAATTGGATTGAGTTGTCGTAGGTTATCTTGATTTCGGTTGGAGTGGGATGGTTTTGGTTGAGTTAGATTAGGTGGGGTGGGCTAAGTTGTCTTGGATTTTTTTTTGAGATGGATTAGATTTGGTTATCGGATTTATTTGGGTTGAGTTGAATTGAGTTAGGTTGAGTTGCGTGAGTTATCGTAGAATAGTTGAAACTTCCAAACTGTCTTGGATTAGATTGTTTTGTATTGGGTTGGGTTATTTCGAGTTGTCTTAGGTTGGGTAGTTTTAGGATGGATTGGGTTGTCTGCAGTTAGATTGTCTTGAGTTGAATCATCTAGGATTAAATTGAGTTGTCATAGGTTGGGTGTGAGTGAGGTCGTTTTGGTTGGATTGGATTAGGCTAGGTTGCCTTGGGCCGAATTATTTTAAATTAGATTGGATTGGGTTACTTTGAGTTGAGTTGGGTTTGGTTGAGTTGGCGTTGTGGAAAAATGTACAAATCAAATACTGAAAGATTGTGTAAAAACCAATCCTAACGTGTTCCTAAATGTTTTTAATCGGAGCTTCGAAATAGAAGAATTTCCTGAAATGTGGAGAAGAGCGGAATTGGTGTTGATTGAAAAACCGAAGAAGGAAAATGAAGAAAACCAATACAGACCGCTATGCTTACTGAGTACAGTGAGAAAGCTATTTGAAACAATAATTAATGAACGACTCATAGAATACCTAGAGAAAAACAAGTTAATCTCCAACGTGTAATTCGGTTACAGGAAAGGAATGAGTACAGTAGACGCCATAATGAAGATAACGATTGACTCATCGTGGTTATAGGGTGATGACCCTATTAGATGTGGAGAACGCATTTAATTCAGAGCCTTAAAAGAAACTACTTAGAGCCCTTAAAAGTTGTGATGTACCTACAACGATAAGAAACTTAATGAATAGTTATCTATCTAGAAGAACAGTGGTATTTCCAGATGGCAGAGGAAAGAAAATGACCGCTGGCGTACCACAGTGATCGACGAGGGACACTGTGGAATGTGTACTATGAAGGAGTACTGCGAATGAAGACAGTAAGCGGGGTGAATATAGTAGGCCACGCAGATGATGTAGCAGTGATGGTACGAGGAATGGAAACGGGGGAAGTGAAAGATAAGGCCGCGTACTGTCTCAAAAACATAAGTGCAAAACTGGAAGAGATGGGGCTTCAGTTGGTACCACACAAAACAGAAGACGTGGACTAAAAAAGATTAAATAAAAGTGGGTTACCTTGTGTTGAATTGGGTTTGGTTGAGTTGAAATGAGTTGTCGTGGGAAAGTTGAAACTTCTCCCAGAAGTAGTGTTCAAGTTATAACTCTTGCCAGTACAAATTTAGAATAATATGGTTTGTAAGTGTTAACGAATCTTTAGAGTTTCTGTTTCAATCGCAAAAATCGATTAGTAGAAACCTTGCAAAACCTTGATCAACAAAATAGGCTACAAATCTTAGACTGGACGAAAGCTTCAATTTCTTTACTATTTCTTGAGTTTGGCCTTCAAGAATTCCTCATTACATTCAAGAGATTAATGACCCAGAAAGTTCTATTGCGATATCGAAACTCCATCTCGAACTTTCAAGTCCGCTACAATTAAGCCTTATTAACAGATAGTACAGTGTGTTAATTAATTATCGTACCCGACGTCATTATTGCAAGTATGCAACCAATATCACAGCGCAATACGCATCATACGTAAATCGCGTATTGCAATAAAAATACTGTAATATTGGTTGCATACGTCGGGTACGATAATTAATTAACACATTGTACATTTATTATCACCAACATCATTTAGCAAAAACGCAGTTTATAAGTTCTCATAATTAGGGTTGTTAGAGCATGGTAATTGTGTGGATGTGTCAAAAAAAGAAGAGAAATTGGATATGAACATGTTTTCGAAACACGTACGTAACAATTGTTCCTCTTTTGTCGTATCGCGGCCTTTCTACTACATTTTTAACCGGGACCGTGTGGCAGATTTGTGGCCGGACCGTTTTCGAGCGTCGCCGCACGAGGGGGCGCCACCGACGACAATAAAGCCCGACTTTATTGTCCGCAATAAACTGCGCGCCCCCTCCGGCGGTAGTACGAACTTCGCCCGCACCACTTCACTACTTTAATATTGTATCATCATCGTCGTGAAACCTCCAACCTCTTTCCACCTACTTTATATCTCTTTCTTTAAAGTACTGTCAAACCATAAAATAGCGATTTTCTCTGCGAATTCATATTAAATCGTCATAATGATGTTTCGGAATTCGAATATGTATTTATGGTTGCACGTGGATTTGTCAGGATTTGAATTCAGTCACGGAAGGGCGTATTTCACGCGGTATTTATTCGACCGTTCCAGCTTCGCGTCAAATATACAGAGTTCCGCGCATTTTACCTTGTCCCATCAATCAACGCGGTTGAAGTGCGCATAAACATGTGTGAATTGTGGTCATGAACGTTCCCGAATGTGCAAAACGTTCGATATGTTCATAACCACACCGAGTGATCATTTTCATTCACTCGTTTCCACATTTTACTATTTTAATAAACTTTCGATTTCCAAAACGATTAATTTTATTTTATTTTCTTGCAGAGAAGTTCAATATCACCGGCTGAACGTGAAAAATACAGACCACGAACCCCACAGGAACCTGACCATAAAAAAGTGAAGAAAGAAGAAAAGGAGCTAGGGCACGTAAGTATTAAAGTACGTAAAAACATCTTAACATACTATTGACGTTGTCTGTAGTAGAGTTTTTCGTCTAGAAGGGTAAATAAGTTCTTTTAATAACTTATATACAGTGTTATTAGTTATTATTAATTAATTATCATACCCAACGCCATCATTGCAAGTATGCAACCAATATCGCAAATCGCGTATTTCAATACCAATACTGTGATAGTGGTTGCATACTTGCGAAGATGACGTCGAGTACAATAATTAATTAACACACTGTACTCTTTAGTTTGACAAATAACAATACTAAACCCGATGTTATTTTAGAGCGTTAAAGTAACTGTACACCCGAATTAGATGAAGTCATAACAAGTAAATGTTATGAAAAAAAAGTCGTAATACCAAGTGAATGTATAAATAATTCTCGAGTCGTAAAACGTCGCCGTTGCTTTCCGCGTATTATTATTACTTGACCGCGTCATTTGCCCCGTTCGTTCGTTCGTCCGAACATTAAGTGCATCTATAAAAGCCGGGTACGGAACGACTCGCAAACGTATTACTGCTGTAAATAAGTTATAGAGCAAATGGAGGCATTAAGGATGTGCGTAGAATGGCTATTTAATGGCTGTTATTCAATTGCCTTGATGGGTAAGTATTGAAACGTGATCGATTACCAAGCGCTCAGACGCTAAACAGATAGTATGGGATACCTTTACGATAAATATATTATACGTTTTTTATAAAGGTTTCGATATAAAGCCATATATAGTTTTCTAGATGTGTTTTAAATTACATCATGAATATTGAAAATCGTTATCGTTATAATTCATATCTTATGTTTTTTATGTACGAGTACATACACTGTCGTCGATTATGTTGACCACTTATATGTTAACTATTAATGCTTATTACGTACAGTGAAACCTCTCATATAAGCGGACAGTCATGGTTCCGCTGATTTTGTCTGCTTATTGAAGGTGTTATTAGTGTTACTAATACCGAGAACTAGAAACATTCGGATTTAGCCGTAAGTCTCTCAAGACGGCTAAACCCGAATGATTCTAGTTCTAGATATTGTGTTAGTTCTAGTGATAGTGCTAATGTAAAACTAGAACTAACACTAGACTTAGAACTAGAAACATTCGGATTTAGCCGCACGTCTCTCAAGACGGCTAAACCCGAATGATTCTAGTTCTAGGTCTTGTGTTAGTTCTAGTGATAGTGCTAGTGTAAAACTAGAACTAACACTAGACCTAGAACTAGAAACATTCGGATTTAGCCGCACGTCTCTCAAGACTGCTAAATCCGAATGAATCTAGTTCTCGATCTTGTGTTAGTTCTAATAATAGTACCTGTGTAATACTAGAACTAACACAAGACCTAGAACTAGAATCATTCGGATTTAGCCGCACGTCTCTCAAGACGGCTAAACCCGAATCTTTCTAGTTCTAGATCTAGTGTTAGTTCTAGTTTTAGTTCAATAAAAATATGCATCATTGTGATATCTTATGTTAACTAGCGCTACCTATCACTATCACTAGAACTAAAAACATTCAGACATGTTGCATTTATGTAGGCAAAGTAACTAGGTACGCCCTGGTTTCTATGGAAATATATTTTTGTATGTTGTTGTATACTTTGAAAGCCTCATTATATGTAGTAATTGTGTGGCTGCTTTCAACATTGTCACACTCGAGATCTTCTTTTTTTCTTCTAGTGCAGGATCATGTTCAATCATGTTTTCAATCATATCGTCAATGTTCAAACTCATCTCTTCTATTGCTACAATATCGTCGATTCGAACATAATTTTCAAGATTTTCTTGTGTTATGTTCATGTCATTAGCACACATTGGAAAACAAACTGTGACTAACGTTTTTTTCTAAATCATTCAGTGTATGAAAGGAAGTGGGTTGAATAGAGCTGGGTTAGGTTGTCTTTGGTTGGAGTAGATTACCTTGGGTTGGAATGAATTGTATTGGAATGAATTGTCTATTAGATTGTTTTGTGTTGAGTTGGGTTGCGATGGGTGGAGTTATTTCGAGTTGTCTTGGGTTGGGTAGTTTTAGGTTGAATTGGGTTGTCTTGAGTTTGATTTGTCTTGAGTTGAAATATCTACGATTTAATGGACTTGTCGTAGGTTATCTTGGTTTGAGTTGGAGTAGGATGATTTTGGTTGGGTTAGATTAGGTGGGGTTGAGCTAAGTTGTCTTGAATTGAGTTGTTTTGAGTTGGATTAGATTGAGTTTTCTTGGGATAGATTCAATTGAGTTGGGTTGAGTTGACGTGAATTGTTGTAGGATAGTTGAAACTTCCAGATTGTCTTGGATTAAGCTGTTTTGTGTTGAGTTGGGTTATCTGGAGTTATCTTGGGTTGGGCAGTTTTAGGTTGAATTGGGTTATCTTCAGTTGAATAGTTTTAGGTTGGATTGGGTTGTCTTGAGTTGAGTTTGTCTTGAGTTGAATTATCTATGATTGGATTGAGTTGTCGTAGGTTATCTTGATTTCGGTTGGAGTGGTATGATTTTTCACATTTAGTAGGGTTGGATTGAATTGAGTTGGGTTGAGTTGACGTGAGTTGTCTTGGGTTGGGTAGTTTTAGGTTGGCTTTGGGTTGTCTTTAGTTGAATCATCTAGGATTAAATTGAGTTGTCATGGGTTGGGTGTGAGTGGGATCGTTTTGGTTGTATTGGATGGGGCTAAGTTGTCTTGGCCTGAGTTATTTTGAGTTGGATTAGATAATCCAACTGGTATAATTTTCAAGACTTTCTGTGTTATGTTCATTTCATTGGCACACATTCGCATTTGAACTATCGTAGATAAAAGTAGTTAATCTTCTGGATTCCATTCGAATGATGTAGAATCGCCATTATTTTTTTGAAAACCAGCTTTTTGGAAGCAATTTTGCATCGTTGCTGTCAAAACTTTATTCCAGGCTGTTTTAATGTAATAGAGTGCTTCTAAAACATTTATGGACTTCACTAACTCTGAAGCAGATCTTATTTGATCCCCTGGCCTAATGGTTGTGGCATCCTGATGTGGTATTGGGAGAGTAAAAAGATAACTTTTATGTTTTGCCACCATCAAATCTTCTTTTTTCCCTACCATATTAGCACAAAATAGAATTGTAACTTGGTTGCTTGTTGCACTTTGGCAACATTTAATTTTTGTGCTATTTCATGAGCTTTGGTCTTCACTAAACGTCTCGATAATGGAATGATTTGGGAGCAACATTTTGGAAACTCCTTTATCAGAAATTTATCTAAAACGCAATCTACCAAAGTTATTAAGATTTAATCTTGAAATCTATTTTTACTGTGTAAGAAAAATTACTGAAAAATGGATTATAAATAATAAATTCATTTTATAGTTTTTATGAAGACTCTGTAAGAGATAAATTTTAGTTCCTAACGTCCTCGAAAACTAATTAGTTCGCGCCACCTACCGCCCGTCCCCGGTAACATTTACATTACAAGCGTCCCGGCAGACTGTTAACGATCCCGTTCCCCTTTTCCGCCACCTTCCCCCCAACCGGGTACCGCCACCGCTGCCGCAGCGGCCGCTGTCGTGTTCGATCAGGCAACACTATCACCTCGCGCCGCTTAATTGCGGATTAATCCGTCGAGCAGCGCCGCTACAGCAGCGCCCCCAATTAGCGCGACGGCGAAAACACGAGCTCCGACGCCAGTGGCGGCGGCTGTGTTACAGGATGGGGGAGAAAGCTAATACGACAGCTCAAACTTCACGTAACTACGATTTGCCTAACTACGATTGATTCAAATGACAGAATAAATTAGAGTGATTATTAATATTCTTTTAAAAGCTAAAATAAAAGCTTTAAACCGTGGAGAATAGGATGCGAGCGGAACACAATGAGAATGCGACCGGAAACACCTCCAGCATTTAGGTCAAAGCAATCCTCTCGCTCCAATTCCGAAAGAGGGCGCGCGTTCCGAGCGCATTACGCTGACGGCGGTGGTTGTAGCGTCGCCCCCTCTTCTCGTTAGTCTAATGTCTTTCCGGCGCGAGAGTCTTTTGTTCCGACGTCGTCGCCGCCTAGGGGCGTCCGCCGTCGTTGCGCGAAGACATTTTACATTATAATAAAACGTTCTCCGGGCATTTACGGCAGCTCCACTAGCTCCCCCTGTTTACGACGCCGCGCATTACGTTTACGAGCGCCATCTAGCGCCCTGCTGAAATTGCTCTACGCTGACGACGCCGCTTGCCGCAAGACATAAAAACCTCTACACATATCTTATATCTTTTAAGGCGAATACATATTAGAAACAATAATTTTTTTATTAAAAGGAATTGTTTGTTTCGGTACAATAATGAATTATTAAATAAACTTAATAAAACGATAAGTTTAAAGAAAAGAAGATACACCCTTAACAAGTGGCGGTCATAAATCGAACCAATAGGCCGTAAACCGCTAAAGGAGCGGCTTCTTTATGCTGATCCGATTTAATGCCATACGAAAAAGCGTCCTCACAGGAATAAATCGAGTTAACGAGCTCTGGCCACCTATCAGTGAAACCGATAAATTCCATTCGGACACTCGATTTAGTCTCTTCGACTTTTTTGTTGCCATATCCTTCGTGATAGTCGGCGTCCGTCCTCGCCAAAGTTCGTCTTCGTTTTAAATCACCACCGTCGTATGCGCATACATAATATACGTGAGAGGCACAGAATTACCAATTAAAATGCTCTCGCTCCCCATCCCGATGGACGAGCCGCCACTGGACGCGCTACACTCGGTACTCACGCTAACCACTAAACTACACGGCGGAAAGCTGTCGCCCCGTTCGCAAACGAATGAGTTTATTAACATTCCCCCGCGAATACAACGTATCTCTCCTCTCTCCTTTTTGCTACCGGTGCGGCTTACCATGCAAATTTGTAAACAAAAAGAAAATGGGGGAGCACGTAAACTCAAAGCCCGTGTGTGTTCGAACACGCCCGGAACATGCGAGAACCCGATCCGTTCGATCAACCAGTACAGATAACGAGCATTGGCAAACTGGTTTTTCGTTCTCATCCCCTATTTACCATATAATAGTACGCCACTGTTATTCGTTGCATTCATTCGTTCGTACCCTTACATGGTGGATCTTGGTTCGAAACAAAGTAATAATTAAAAATGTAAAAAGAATATAGTAGTGTATTTTATTGCATGTTCTTTATGTATCAATAAGTACAGTGTGTTAATTAAGTCATCATTATGCAACCAATATCGCAAATCGCATATTGCAATACCAATACTGTGAGAGTGGTTGCATACTTGCAATGATGACGTCGAGTACGATAATTAATTAACACACTGTACAAAGAAAATAAGTAACCAATCATTATTTTTCTTTATTAATTTCCTAGCATAGTGACGGCGAAAAAAGTGATCAAGACCTGGTGGTAGATGACGCATCAGAAGATCCAGTATCACCACCAAACGGTACAGCATCCCCGAGAGAAAACGGAATTGATAAACTACCAAAAAAGGAACACCCAGGCCCTCACAGTCCCCGATCGGGAACTTCCAGTAACGCTTCAACACCCTCAACGAAAAAATTAGACGGGGAAAAACCAACAACACCCATTTCAAAACCTGTAACCCCAACTTCCGGTACTCCCGGAGCAGCCGGAGGAAGCGGATTAAAACCGGTTGTAAAACCACCCGCTTTGGGACAATACCCTTCATACCTCGCTGGTATGTCAAATGGTAAATTAAAAATTGTTCTTTGTAGAATCGTATTTGATTGTGTATTTTTTTAGGTGCTTCAGCACATGATTTTCAAGCAGCAGCGGCTGGGGCTTATGGTGCAATGCATAACAATTTACCGCCGGCTTTAAATAATTACCCGAGGCAACTCCAAGTGGGATATGACCCACATTCTCAAATCAGGGCACCTGTTGTACCAGGAATCGCTGGAATACCAGGCGGAAAACCGTAAGTAACAAATTAATTAACCTTCGAGTGGGCGCGCTATCATAAAATTTATGACATTTTTGGTTTTTATAATATAACTCTTATAAATTATAAAAGACAAAAAATTTACATATTAATTGCACGTGTGATTGAAGACGCACGGCAAAACCCAATACTTTCAAGTTCTAGGTCTAGTGTTAGTTCTAGTTTTTTACTAGCACTATCACTACAACTAACACAAGTCCTAGAACTAGAATCATTCGGGTTTAGGCGTCTTGAGAAACGTGCGGCTAAGCCCAAATGATTCTAGTGTTAGTTCTAGTTTTACACTAGCACTATCACTAGAACTAACACAAGACCTAGAACTAGAGTCATTCGGGTGTAGCCGTCTTGAGAGACGTGCGGCTAAATCTGAATGTTTCTAGTTCTGGGTCTGGTGTTAGTTCTAGTTTTACACCATCACTAGAACTAACACAAGACCTAGAACTAGAATCATTCGGGTTTAGCCATCTTGAGAGACGTGTGGCTAAATCTGAATGTTTCTAGTTCTGGGTCTAGTGTTAGTTCTAGTTTTACACTAACACTAGAACTAACACAAGACCTAGAACTAGAATCATTCGGATTTAGCCGTCTTGAGAGACGTTCGGCTAAATCCCAATGTTTCTAGTTCTAGGTCAATGTTAGTTCTGGTGACAATAGTAGGTAGCGCTAGTTAGCATGAGAAATCACTATTCAGTATTTGATTGTGGGATATTTTTGTTGAACGAAAAGTACCTGATGTGATAAAATTTATGACATGCGCCCGCTCGAAGGTTAATTTAAAATAATAATATACTAATAAATGAATTATTTATTTGATTTGTAGGGCTTATTCCTTTCATGTGAGCGCAGAAGGTCAAATGCAACCGGTACCATTTCCACCGGACGCTCTGATAGGACCGGGAATACCAAGACATGCCCGTCAAATCAACACGTTGAGTCATGGGGAGGTTGTGTGCGCCGTTACGATATCGAACCCGACAAAGTACGTTTATACGGGCGGTAAAGGGTGCGTTAAAGTTTGGGATATTAGCCAACCCGGTTCTAAGAGTCCCGTTTCCCAACTGGATTGCTTAGTAAGTAAACGTTCGAAACAATCATCACCGTTAATTTGAGTTAATTTTTTATCTTCAACAGCAAAGAGATAACTACATCCGCTCGGTAAAGCTGCTGCCGGACGGTCGAACGTTGATCGTCGGCGGCGAAGCCTCGAACCTATCCATATGGGACCTCGCGAGTCCGACGCCCAGAATCAAAGCGGAACTCACGTCTTCAGCACCCGCGTGCTACGCATTGGCTATATCACCCGACTCGAAAGTCTGCTTCAGCTGTTGTTCGGACGGAAACATCGCCGTTTGGGACTTGCACAATCAAACGTTGGTTAGACAATTTCAAGGACACACCGACGGCGCATCTTGCATTGACATTTCCGCCGATGGAACCAAATTGTGGACGGGCGGTTTGGACAATACCGTTAGAAGTTGGGATTTGCGCGAAGGAAGGCAACTGCAACAGCACGATTTCAGTTCGCAAATATTTTCGCTTGGATATTGTCCGACTGGCGATTGGTTAGCGGTCGGCATGGAAAATTCCAACGTCGAAGTTCTTCACGCCGCCAAACCCGATAAATACCAACTGCATCTGCACGAAAGTTGCGTTTTAAGTTTACGATTCGCTGCGTGTGGAAAGTGGTTTGTGTCAACGGGGAAAGACAATTTGTTGAATGCGTGGAGGACGCCGTATGGAGCCAGTATTTTTCAGGTTTGTAAACTCTGTTCAGTTGATTAAAATGAAAGCTTTATTAAATGCCACTGAAATTCATATGGAACCATGTAGAATCAAGTAAAATTGTGTTGAATCATATAGAATCGTATAGAATTAAGTAAAATAATGTTGAATCATATAGAATCGTGTGAAATCATATAGAATTAGTAAAATAATGTTGAATCACATAGAATCTATCATACAGATTAATGTAAAATCATATAAAACCATATGGAATCAAGTAAAATAATGTTGAATCATATAGAATAGTATAGAATCAAGTAAAATAATATTGAATCATATAGTATCGTATAGAATCAAGTAAAATAATGTTAAATCATACAGAATCGTGTGGAATCAAGTAAAAAAATTGTAAAATCATATAAAATCTATCATACAGCTTAATGTAGAATCATATAAAACCATATGGAATCAAGTAAAATAATGTTGAATCATATAGAATCAAGTAAAATAATGTTGAATCATATAGAATCAAGTAAAATAATGTTGAATCATATAGAATCATACAGAATCATATAGAATCGTGTGGAGTCATATAGAATCAAGTAAAATAATGTTAAATCGTATAAAATCTATCGTACAGATTAATGTAGAATCATATAAAACCAAATGGAATCAAGTAAAATGATGTTGAATCATATAGAATCAAGTAAAATGATGTTGAATCATATAGAATCAATTAAAATTATGTTGAATCATATAGAATCAAGCAAAATAATGTTGAATTATATAGAATCAAGTAAAATAATGTTAAATCATATAAAATCTATCGTACAGGTTCATGTAGAATCATATAAAACCAAATGGAATCAAGTAAAATGATGTTGAATCATATAAAATCAAGTAAAATGACGTTGAACCATATGGAATCAAGTAAAATAATGTTGAATCATATAGAATCAAGTAAAATAATGTTAAATCATATAAAATCTATCGTACAGATTAATGTAGAATCATATAAAACCATATGGAATCAAGTAAAATGATGTTGAATCATATAGAATCAAGTAAAATAATGTTGAATCATATAGAATCGTGTGGAGTCATATATAATCAAGTAAAATAATGTTAAATCATATAAAATCTATCATACAGATTAATGTAGAATCATATAAAACCATATGGAATCAAGTAAAATGATGTTGAATCATATAGAATCAAGTAAAATAATGTTGGATCATATAGAATCAAGTAATAATGTTAAATCATATAAAATCTAGCGTACAGATTAATGTAGAATCATGTAAAACCTTATGGAATCAAGTAAAATAATGTTGAATCATATAAAAACATAGAATCGTGTAGAATCATATAGAATCAAGTAAAATAATGTTAAATCATGTAGAATCTGTCAAACAGATTAATGTAGAATCATATAAAACCATATGGAATCAAGTAAAATAATGTTGAATTATATAGAATTGTATAGAATCGAGTAAAATAACATATAGAATCGTACAGAATCATATAGAATCGTGTGGAATCATATTGAATCAAGTAAAGTAATGTTAAATCATATAGAATCTATCGTACAGATTAATGTAGAATCATATAAAACCATATGGAATCAAGTAAAATAATGTTGAATTATATAGAATTGTATAGAATCGAGTAAAATAACGTTGAATCATATAGAATCGTACAGAATCATATAGAATCGTGTGGAATCATATTGAATCAAGTAAAATAATGTTAAATCATATAGAATCTATCGTACAGATTAATGTAGAATCAAGTAAAACAATGTTGAATCATATAGAATCGTACAGATTAATGTTGAATCTATAGAATCGTATAGAATCATATAGAACCATATGGAATCAAGGAATGTAATGTTGCAACATATAGAATCGTACAGAATCATATAGAATCAACCGCACAGAATAATGTAGTATGTAATCATAAAGAACCATATGAAATCAAGTAAAGTAATGTTGAATCATATAGAATCGTATAGATTCATATAAAATCAAGTAAAATAACATTAAATCATATAGAATCAACCGTACAGAATAATGTAGAATCGTATAAAACCGTATGGAATCAAATAAAATAGCTTTGAAACATATATAATTGTAGATTAAGTAAAATAATGTTAGATCATATGGAATCATATAGGATAAACGGTACAGCATCACGTAGAACCATATGGAATCAAGTAAAATAATGTTGAATCCTAAAGAATCGTATAGAATCATATAGACTCAACCGTACAGAATACTGTAAAATCATATAAAACCGTATGGAATCCAGTAAAATAATGTTGAATCATGTAGAATCGTACAGACTCGTATAGAATCAACAGCACAGATTAATGTAGAATCATATAGAACCATATGGAATCAAGTAAAGTAATGTTGAATCATATAGAATCAAGTAAAATAATATTAAATCATATAGAATCGTATAGAATCATATAGACTCAACCGCACAGAATAATGTAGAATCGTATAAAAACCTATGGAATCAAGTAAAATAGTGTTGCAACATATATAATCGTTTAGATTCATATAGAATAAGTAAAATAATGTTAGAACATATAGAATTATATAGGATAAAACCATATGGAATCAAGTAAAATAATTTTGAATCATATAGGATCGTATAGTATCATATAGAACCATGTAGAATCATATAAAATCAAGTAGAATTAACAGAATTTCAATTATATAAATAACTTATTAAATGAATACTTGTTACTTTATTACAAAAATATTAACAATTTTTCTTTTTTTTTCAGTCAAAAGAATCATCAAGTGTATTAAGCTGCGATATATCAGCTGATGATAAATACATTGTGACTGGATCTGGAGATAAAAAAGCAACGGTGTATGAAGTGATTTATTAAAAAAATATATATATATAATCCGAATTGACCAAAATCAACATGGGACGTTAATAAAAGAAACTTTTAATAAGACTATAATAATAAAAAAGGCGGTTCTTATTAAATAAAGAATTAATGAAAAAATTAAACATAAATTATTATTATTAAGTAAAAAAATGTGATAATATTTACTTCTACGTAGTAAGCAAGAAACCGGGATCGAGGCGAAGAAACGTGGAAAATAAACTTTAAAAATATATGATAAATAAAAGTGGAAGAAGGGGATAAGAACGATCTGACTCGACCTTTACAAGTTTCCATGATCTCTCCATGACAGAATGTAGTTAAGGGATGATATTTCTATTCTATGTTGCTTTGTTTAATAATATTCTTTTTTATATATATAAATTAATTAAATTATATATATATAATGAGATTTCTCAAGAAATCGAGAAGAAAATGTAAATAGTTTTACAGAGAAATCGATTTGTTAGCAGCTAAGTTCAGTGTAATATTTTTGACCGTTCATTATCATTTTTTTCTATTAGTTATTATTTTTTTAAGATTTACTACATAAATATGTACATATAACGTGTACCTTTTTTGATAAGAAAATGAAGATTATTTACTTATAATTCATTTTTTTTGTAAACCCTTTTTTACGTACTTCTAACTAACAAAAAAATCTCTGTAAGTAGTATAATTTTCTGTAAAGGCTTCTTTGTTTAAAAATGCGACAACGTTTAATGTAAAACAACTCATTTTGAATATTAAAAGAAATGTTATCATATTTGTTTTTGTTTTGATTTTCGTTTTATTTGTTTTTCCCCAAAATAAAATTTAAACCAAAAATTTCATTTTTACGTAAGTTTTTACATTAAACGTTAAATTGTTATAAAATGTAAATTTGTTAAACCATAATTTTTTCTAAATCCAAGCACAAAACATTTACAAAAGAGGGCTTGATAGCGATTTTTGTTAATTCTAATTTCTTAACGTGATTCAGACCCTTCCTAAAGCTTCAAGGAGTGAAATTTTCGCGAAAACCCTTTTAGGAAAAATATGTAAATATAAAGACAAATAAATAAACACGATATTTGAATATGGAAGAGGTAGTTTAATGTGAGGTTTTTGCGAAAATTGGATTCTAGTACGATCTTGTAGGCGAACATCTATCAAAAAATATGAAGCAGACGAAGACACAAATGTACATTAAAAAAAAACATACCTTATATATTTGTAAAAGTTGCTAATATATAGTTTTGAACGAAGCGACTATTAAGAAAAAAAAATCGATTTTTCTCTCTGAATGTTGCCTAATTAAAATTAAAAATACAAAAAGTTTGCTCCAAAGATTTTTGCATGATGTGCAAAAACGACATAGTTATCTTTGTGTAATAAAAGAAAGATAAATTTAAAAACGAAAACAAAACCTGTATTAAATTATCTGTAAATGTGGGTTTGAGTTCTTGTTCTTACTAACGGATCATTGTTAAATTAATTATCATTAATATGTAAAAGAAAAAATGAAAATCGATCATTAGATTACCTTTTAAGCCTTCAACCCCTTTTATCCAACCCAAAAAAAAAATTAAAACCATTCTTTTCTAGCGAATAGAAAAAAAAATAATACAAAATGTCTGTAATATTAATAATAAGACGAAAAAGAATCGAAATTTCTTTAAAAAAAATCTCGCTACAACTGTACTCAAAATTAACTTTACTTTCAAATTTGTATTTCGTCGCAAAACCGAATCGAATTAAATCGTTTTTTTTTTAATTTGATTTGTCCCTTCTTTTCTAAACCAAACAGCAATAGACCAATTTCACACAATTGTATAACACATCAAACATACATAAAATATGAACCACACACGAAACACACAAGATGTACACAGAACGTTACATACCTCAACGCAACTGAACTAAATAACAATAGAACCAGAATTGTATTTTTATCATACAACTGGAAATAATAAATTTATGTTTATTGAATTTTAATTCAGTGTTTTATTTAAAACATACGCATTTTTTCATTAAAATCACCAAAAAAAAATTTTAAACGGTTTTGGGGGATTTTGCGGTTACAGATTCCTGTAAAATTAAGGTCAAAATAGATTTCGTCGAAAAAGAAGGAAACTGTAACTAAAATGGTTTCACTATCAATCGATAGATTGCGCTAAAACTCTTTGAGCATTAATTTTTAGCAATTATTTAAATCATATAAACAATTTTTTGTTAATAATGAAATAAATAACTTTTAATTAAATGTTAACATAAGTATTGTATATGAGGTTTAATACAAGTTAGGTTAGAGTTTACTTTAATGAAATAAATCAGTTTATTAAAAAATAAGTATTCTGTGATATATTTTATGATAAGTATTGAATGTTAAGTAAGGTTCATTTTCTTTATTGAGGAAACAACCTCCAAATAAAGAGTGTTGAGCAAGGTTATGAACGTTGCGCAATATTAGGAAGGTTGGGAAAGGTTAGTTTTGTTTACTGAGGTCAATAACCTCCAGGTAGAAAATGTTGGGTGAGGTTAGTTTTGTTTACTGAGGTCAATAACCTCCAGGTAGAAAATGTTGAGTGAGGTTAGTTTTGTTTACTGAGGTCAATAACCTNCTTTATTGAGGTCAACAACCTCCAAGTAAAGAGTGTTGAGCAAGGTTATGAACGTTGCGCAATATTAGGAAGGTTGGGAAAGGTTAGTTTTGTTTACTGAGGTCAATAACCTGCAGGTACAGAATGTTGGATAAGGTTAGTTTTGTTTACTGAGATCAATAACCTCCAGGTAAAAAATGTTGCGTAATTTTATCCCTTTTGCATAACCCTATGTAGGTAGGGTAACTTATGTAATCTGACGAGTCAAAACCTCCTTACAAACAATGTTGTCTGTGGCAATGGATGTTATGTAATATCAAACAGGCATTCTAAAGCTGCTCTCAAGCTAATGCAATGAGCAGTAAATAAAGATGTTAGCAAAGTTATTTGAGCAGGAAAGTCGCTTAACCACATCGGCGCTTGTTAGTTTCAACTACGTTCTTTCTTCTGCAAAGCTAGGCTCATATTACTTGTACAAACATCTGCAGGGAACTTGACCATCCTCGCAGTAGGAGCAAAACTTCTAAAAAAAAACCACACAACTGAATCACAGAATAACCAGAAGTGACAGTGGCAGTATCCCGCCAAATCTGACGCAATATTATAGCGAGTTACCAAGGTTTGTTGCTATTGGTGGTAAAGATTTGGGATGCTGCTATTGTCACTACTGACTACTGGTTATTCATGCCAAGGTCCGTTAAGTATTGGTTATATGGAACTTATTATATTATGGAACTAGAAACATTCGAATTTAGCCGTACGTCTCTTAAGACGGCTAAATCCAAATATATAGTTCTACTATATAATCTAATATGCAACCAATATCACACTGAATATATCTGAATCCGCAAATCGCGTATTGCATTACTAATATTGTAATATTGGTTGCATACTTCTAATGATGACGTCGGGTACGATAATTAATTAACACACTGTACGTACTTTTCTAATACGTATATTTAACCTTTCAACTACTTCAATAAAAATATACAACAATTCAGCATTTAATCAGTCAGTCTTCAGACGCACGGCTAAACCCGAATGTTTCTAGTTCTAGGTCATGTGTTAGTTCTAGTTTTAGTTCAATAACAACATACAATCTAGCACCATCTAGTGCTTACTAGCACTACTTAACATTGTCACTAGAACTAACACTCGACCTAGAACTAGAATCTAGTTTCTAGGTGTAGTCTAGAATCTAGGTTTCTGGTGTTTTACTTCTAGTAATAAACTAGGGGACTTTAGAGATGTCCAAAAGTGTCCAGAAGCTTTCTAATGGTCTCTATAGTTATCAAATAGTGTTTAAACGCTTTCTAGAGAGTTATAAAGATTTCCAGACGATTTTTAAAGATGTCCAGAAGTGTCCAGAAACTTTTTAATGATTTTTCGCTAGTCTCTCAAGACGGCTAAACCCGAATGTTTCTAGTTCTAAGTCTAGTGTGTCAGACAACATACAATCTACCACCATCTAGTGCTTACTAGCACTACTTAACACTGTCAGTAGAACTAACACTCGACCTAGAACTAAAATCATTCGGCTTTAGCCGTTCGCAAGATTAAACGGTGGACTTTGTGCGTATGGTATGGCATTCTGAATATTGTACTTGTGAATGCATGTGTCATTTACGTCACTAATCTTGTGAAAAGTCAAAAACCGGTTTCAAGAAGAAAATTTGTGCTCTGTCGATTGCGTTGACGACTTGTAATTTCCAAATTTGTCCTAAACATGCTTTCAATGATATAATTTGTATCAAAAGAAGTATTATTTTACTAAATTTTTTTTAGCTTTCTAGGGTTAAAGCGTATAAAACATCCAACCTTGACATACAATTTTTGTCGTTCGAACTCCTAAACAAAAAAAGCTCAAACCAGCTGTGAATAAATATAAATGTAATAAAAAACGAGTTGGGCAAGTCCTTAAATGTATAGAAAAGGGAGAAATTTTTTTTGGTTTAAAAAAAAATAATTAGTTTGTTTTTTGATCAAAACTTTTTGTTTCTTTCATCCTCCTTACGTGGTTAAGCATCGAAATCAAGGATTTTCTAATAAAAGTGTCCAAATATTTAGGTTATTTTAAATATTTTATTATTAATTCTTTTTTGCTTCTCCAATAACTTACCTACGACACTAATTCTCACGGTTTCCACTTCCGGTGTGTCAGCGACAGCTGATCGAGAAGACGGTGGTAGGTGCTTAGCTATTTTTAATGATTTCAAGCTGTTCGGTTCTCGTCGTCCTGGGGATTTGTTGTTGGTGCTGTATCAAAGCGAGAGAGCTGCAATTCGAACAACCCTCCGGTTTCTCTCTACCTGGAGGTGGCCATTCACCCCAAACCTCGCCCGACACTTTAGATTTTGCGCAAGAATTACGCTCGATATTGTCTGGTTTTAGATGTTCTTGCACCTGGATATTTTTTCAATTTCTTGAAACTCTTAAAAATTCTTTCATTTTCTTCAATAAAGAATGAATCATATCTCAAGTTTTGTATGTTTGCCAGATTGGCGTAGGTCGGAGTTTCATTGACGTTAGCCAATTACATAAAAGAAAAGGTCGGCATATTATAACTAAGAGGAATGTTGGCAAACGAATCTTGCACAGATTTATGAGTATTCTCGATTTATTTTAGAATCATAAATTTTATTGATTTTAAAGTACTTCATTGAAACTCAAACTCTCGTAACATAAAATTTTATGGTTTATTTTAAGAAATAGTTTTAGGTACCTGAACACTTTTTGGTAAATACAAGAAGTAACACGTGGTTGTTGCAAACCTTCGCACAAAGCGCACCGTAAGCTTTTATGTATAGAGTAATTTCGTTTTGTATTCGATTCCCGGAAAACCAGGTAAACGCGTACAAAGCATCCTTTTCAGGTGTTTATTTTGGATGTTCCTTCAATAGATTTTCTTTTGAACCGCCATCAAGTTCAACTCAAACTCTTTGTAAAAAAAACACCTTTTATTGCTTCTCCGATTTTTTTAAATATTTTTATGTTGTTTATCTTTTACTAAAATATATGTCGGAAGTTATCTAAACCATCCTTAATACGAAAACGTGTCACTTCGCATTCTAGACACCCAGGTCATCCAGAATTAGATTCCCATCGGTATTTTCCTAACAAAATGCCACACTTCCTATATTCTGTCCTTTTCCAAACGAGATTATCGTTGAAACTGCTGATATTTATTCTTACTACAAACATTTTTGACTCGTAATATTTTTAATGCATAATTTAATCAAGTTTGGTTTAATTTAAACGTTCTGGTTTGAACTAACTACAGCTAAAATACATATTTGAGTTTAGTTATGTTACGCCAACTGTGGTGTAGATACGTTTCAACAAGTGAAACGTGCCAAATCCGTCTTAACACGGTATCTCTGTTTGTTAATTCAATAGACGGGCAAATGTATTCATCGAGTCGGTTAAAATTTTACCAAATAAGAATAAATTTTGATATTATAACCCCAAAGAATTTCTATTTTTATCGATGCAATGGCAATAATCTTCGCGGTGCTTTGAGCCTCTACGTTTCCCACGATTTCAATTTTTAATCATACCAAAGAAAGGATCTTTACTAGAAAAGGTTTGAAAACGATTAATAAGTAATAAAAACCTTTTAGAGATGAAGTTGAACTGATTGACATTTAAAAACTATATTGAAAGTGATTATTTATTTATTAGACGGAAAATTATGTTTTAATTTTAATTTTTAAGTAAATTTTAGAACAGAAATTTTCAATTTAACTTTTAAATGGCGACCTTACCGGTTTCGCCGTAAGTCGTCATCAGGCGCGACTAACAATAAGTATTAACAAGGTTGAAGGAGTATTGAGGAGGTAAAGAAATGTATTAGGTTGGTGATAAGATTAATATTAGGGAGTGAAATTGGAAAATTGGTTACAGAAAATGCTTAATAGACATAGTTATGGTTATTGATTATGAAGAAGTTCTGCAAAACAGTTGACATTTTGAAAAATTGCATATTCAATCGCTCAAAAATTGAAGTTTCAGATCATGTGGCCGAATTGCACGAAATCTAAAGTAGGACTGTTACTGATGGAAAGTGAGGAGAATTGGATAATGATAATGGGCTTCTTAAGAAAGGTTTTTCCTAAATATAAATGCAACACACCAAGATTAAAATCCTTAAAACTAATGTACCTGAATACCTCAAAGCCCTAATTTTCTCATTTCTGGATAATAAAACCCATCAAAGTTGGAGTTCCTCAAGGCATCATCCTCTCACCACTACTATTTAATATCGGTTTACATGACATTCCGATTAATGACCAAAGATTTACCTAGAAGTCTCACATTAATCAAAAATTAAGCGAAGCATATGCAAGAGTGAAAGCACTTTATTATCCCATCATCAACAGAAAATCGAAACTAAAGATCGAATGTGCAATGCTACTATACAAATCATTAATAAGACCTGTAATAACCTATGCATGCCCAAATTCTAAAAATGTCTGTAGATGTCTCATGGTTTGTGAAAAACTCGCAGATACAAGAAGAACTAGGAGTCGAGACGATAAATATTTACAAGACCTCCAAAAGTGTCCAAGTGCACAAGAACATCAATTGGGAGATATTGGAATCCACAATAAGAAATGTGTTAAAACGCAAAAAAAAAGGTTTTGTTGGGATGGGTTCAGTCACAGAATAACCAGAAATGACACTGACGTCGATTCGTTTGATGTTGGCGGCACCTCGTTTTGTGACCTCGATTTAAAGTCCGCCATTTTATCGCGAGTTACCAAAAGTACAGAATCAAGGTCAATTGATTTAAACATACTGTATAAGGTTATCCAATTCCTTCTGAACGCTGTTGTTATGAACGTATCTTTAGAGAATTTGCGGCTAAACCCAAATGATTCTAGTTTTAGGTATAGTGTTAGTTTTATTGATAGTGCAAGTGTAAAACTAGAACTAACACTATAGCCGTCTTTAAAGACGTGCGGCTAAACCCAAATGATTCTAGTTCTGGGTATAGTGTTAGTTTTAGTAATAGTGCAAATGTAAAACTGGAACTAACACTATACCTAGAACTAGAATCATTTGGGTTTAGCCGCACGTCTTTAAAGACGGCTAAACCCCAATGATTCTAGTTCTAGGTATAGTGTTAGTTTTAGTGATAGTGCAAATGTAAAACTAGAACTAACACTATAGCCGTCTTTAGAGACGTACGGTTAAACCCAAATTGTAAACAAACTATCACTAAAACTAACACTATACCTAGAACTAGAATCATTTGGATTTAGCCGCACGTCTTTAAAGACGGCTAAAGCCGAATGATTCTAGTTCTAGGTATAGTGTTAGTTTTAGTGATAGTGTAAGTGTAAAACTAGAACTAACACTATACCTATAACTAGAATNCGTAAGGAGGATGAAAGAAACAAAAAGTTTTGATCAAAAAACAAACTAATTATTTTTTTTTAAACCAAAAAAAATTTCTCCCTTTTCTATACATTCAAGGACTTGCCCAACTCGTTTTTTATTACATTTATATTTATTCACAGCTGGTTTGAGCTTTTTTTGTTTAGGAGTTCGAACGACAAAAATTGTATGTCAAGGTTGGATGTTTTATACGCTTTAACCCTAGACTAGAAAAAAAATTTAGTAAAACAATACTTCTAGATACAAATTTTGATACAAAATATATCATTGAAAACATGTTTAGGTCAAATTTGGAAATTACAAGTCCTCAAGGCAATCGATACAGCACAAATTTTCTAAACTACTAAACTAGAACTAACACTAGTCCTAGAACTGGAAATATTCGGGTTTAGCCATCTTGAGAGACGAACGAAAAATCATTAAAAACTTTCTGGGCACTTCTGGACATCATTGAAAATCTTCTGGAAATCTTTATAACTGTCTAGAAAGTGTTTAAACACTATTTGATAACTATAGAGACCATTAGAAAGTTTCTGGACACTTTTTGACACCTTTAAAGTCAACCCAACCCAACCCGAAACTTTCTAGTTCTAGGTCTAGTGTTAGTTCTAGTTTTATTTGTTATTCAGCGCCAGATTGTTGTATATCTTTATTGAAATGACACACTAGACTTAGAACTAGAAACATTCGGGTTTAGCCGTCTTGAGAGACGAGCGAAAAATCATTAAAAAGTTTCTGGACACTTCTGGACATCTTTAAAAATCTTCTGGATGCCTTTATAACTGTCTAGAAAGCGTTTAAACACTATTTGATAACCATAGAGACCATTAGAAAGCTTCTGGACACTTTAGGACATCTTTAAAATCCCCTAATTTATTACTAGAAGTAGAACTAACACTAGACCTAGAACTAGAAACATTCGGGTTTAGCCGTCTTGAGAGACGAACGGCTAAACCCGAATGATTCTAGTTCTAGGTCTAGTGTTAGTTCTAGTGACAGTGTTAGGTAGTGTTAGTATGCACTAGATAGCGCTAGATTCTATATTGTTATTGAACTAAAACTAGAACTAACACAAGACCTAGGACTAGAATCATTCGGGTTTAGCCGTCTTGAGAGAAGTGCGGCTAAATCCGAATGTTTCTAGTTCTGGGTCTGGTGTTAGTTCTAGTTTTACACTAGCACTAGGTCTAGTGTTAGTTCTAGTTTTATATGTTATTCAGCGCCAGATTGTTGTATATCTTTATTGAACTGACACACTAGACTTAGAACTAGACACATTCGGGTTTAGCCGTCTTGAGAGACGAGCGAAAAATCATTAAAAAGTTTTTGTACACTTCTGGACATCTTTAAAAATCATCTGAAAATCTTTATAACTGTCTAGAAAGCATTTAAACACTATTTGATAACTATAGAAACCATTAAAAAGCTTCTGGACACGTTTAAAGTCCTTTAGTTTATTACTAGAAGTTGAACTAATACTAGACCAAGAACTAGAAACATTCAGGTTTAGCCGTCTTGAGAGACGAATGACTAAACCCGAATGATTCTAGTTCTAGGTCGAGTGTTAGTTCTAGTGACTGTGTTAAATAGTGCAGTAAGCACTAGATGGTAGTAGATTGTATGTTGTTATTGAACTAAAACTAGAACTAACACTAGACCTAGAACTAGAAACATTCGGGTTTAGCCGGTCTGAAGACGCAAGACTAAACCGGAAACTTTCTAGTTCTAGATCTAGTGTTAGTTCTAGTTTTACACTAGCACTATCACTAGAACTAACACAAGACCTAGTACTACAATCATTCGGGTTTAGCCATCTTAAGAGAACTACGACTAAATCTGTATGTTTCTAGATCTAGTGCTAGTTCTAGTGACAGTGATAGGTAACGCTAGTTAGCATAAGATATCACTATATTCCATATTGTTATTGCATTAAAAGATAGAAAGTTCACAGAATCTCGGGTTGCCTCAAAAACCATTATATTCCTCAAAAACTAAACGAATTTTCTGCCAGAATCGGCCTCTACACGAGAATTTTATTTTCATCGTCTAATATGATTCTATCAACAATGTAAAAGTAAGTTTTATGCATAATCCAAGACTTATTTAAATTGATCTTACATAACCGGCAGATGTGTCATTACTATCTACTTGGAAAAGCTAGATAATACTTCCCAAAGACTACTTACTGCTTCCAGAAGACTAAATACTGCTGGCAAAAGACTACTAATTGCTTGGATAAAAAAAATACTGTTTCCAAAAGTTATCTATTACTTCCAAAATGCTAGATATTGCTGAAAAAACCACTGCATACTTGAAATGTCAAAATAATTCTTCTCAAAAAGTACTTATTGCTTCTAGAACGCTATATACTGCTGCCAAAAGACTACTAAGTGTTTGGAGAAGATTCCACATTGGTACTAAACAACTACTAAGTACTTGAAGGATACTTACTGCTTGCACAAGACTAAATATTACATTTAAAAAATAACTTACTGGTTGCAGAATACTACACTCCAANACCTAGAAACATTCGAGTTTTAGCTATCTTGAGAGACGAGCGAAAAATCATTCAAAAGTTTCTGGACACTTCTGGACATCTTTAAAAATCTTCTGGAAATCTTTATAACTGTCTAGAAAGCGTTTAAACACTATTTGATAACTATAGAGACCATTAGAAAGCTTCTGGACACTTTAGGACATCTTTAAAGTCCCCTAGTTTATTACTAGAAGTATAACTAACACTAGACCTAGAACTAGAAACATTTAGAAACCCGAATGATTCTAGTTCTAGATCGAGTGTTAGTTCTAGTGACAGTGTTAAGTAGCACTAGTAAGCACTAGATTGTATGTTGTTATGATTCTAGTTCTAGGTCTAGTGTTAATTCTAGTTTTATTTCTTATTTAGCACCAGGTTGTTGTATATCTTTAATGAACTCATAATTTTTACGATACTTTAGCTTTCTAAGGTTAACCTTAAAGATTATAATTCGAAGATAAATTTGAATAGTTTATTAATCGATAATAATTTTAAAGTTTAGAAGAGATTTTTTAATATGAAATTTTAAACCCGAAACGAAATATCGACCAACAAAAGACCGTTTTCTCGAATACACCGTGTATTTAAAAGAGAGGCAGCTGCTGCGCTTATGGGTCTTACTCCTTTTCTGTCTGCGACCCGCCGCCGGGTTTGTTCTTCTTATTGGAAAAATATTAAATGTCCCCAACAGAAGAAACGGCAACACGCATCGAATGTTTTTGTGTCCCGTTTTAAAATTAACTCAAAGTAATTAAACATTTTTAATTTCTTTTTCTCTCCGAGTCTTTTATTTCATCATCGTTTTCTTTTAAAAATCTTCCTGTTTACCTGGATCAGGTAAAACTAATATACGGTTACACTACGACTCTTTTGCCATTCTTGGGTTCCATCCCGAAAATGGAAGGGCACTTCATCTCACTGAATAGTAGTTAGTAACCATCTGCAGAAGGTCCCTAGATTTCTCGATTCTTCTCAGACCATCTGCTCTTTACAGGTAGATTTAAGAAAAAAAATATTGAACGTTCACAATACATTAATCGAACCATTACAATTTGTCGAAGAAATAAGAAAGATTTAAACGTCTTATTTTTCTTTCTTCTTTAAATATTTTTTTGTTAGATAATATTATCTTATTATGTTAGCCAATTCTTTTCTTCCTTAGAACTAGAAATGATATCTCATTACTTTTGTCGTTTTTATTATCTCGACCTGAAATAGTTAGAGAATTTATGCTCATATAATGTGCTACTATATCAGTGTCAGTTAAACGTTCAATTCCTTCTTCACTTTCATCTTTTTGTAGCCATTCAATAATATCGTCGCGATCGACATTAACAAAATCGAGGATTAATCTCGATGCTTTCAGACAAGCTTCTTTCTTCTTCTTTCGTATTTTCTTCTCCTCCCTATAATCTTGATATAAAACTTCCACTCACGAAAACATGAACAAATTTTTTTTTTTTAATTTAATATGGTGTGGTTTTAATTGCGGTGATTCTGCTCTAAGCGATGTTGGCTTTGCCGAGGTAGTGTGTGCTAATAAGGTTTGAGTGATAAAGTTAGTAGATTCTAAATGCTAAGTTTAACCATGATCCTTGTGGCCAACGCACTAAAATGTGTTGACTAGTTCTGTGTGGATATGGACTATATATTGGCTTAATCACGGGAAGCCATAAATTCTTCAATCTAAGTTTAGCCATTTTCCTTCCTGGCAAAACGCTGCAACGTTTTGGCTAGTTTTGGATGAATATGATAGTACGCATTGATCAGTTTTGGTATAACGTGGTTCTCACTGCAATGTGTTGACCAGTTTTGGGTATATATGGATTGATCTCTTTTAGGATGACAATGTTTTAATAGAAGAGCCTCTCCCGCAAGCGACCTCAGCTTAATCACGAGGAGCCATAATTTCTTCTATCCAAGTTTAGCCACTTTCCTTTCTGGCAAAGCACTGCAACGTTTTGGCTAGTTTTGGATGAATGCGATAGTACGCATTGATCACTTTTGGTATAACGTGGTATTCTCACTCCAATGTGTTGACCAATTTTGGACAAGGTATTCAAGATATTAATTATAGAGCATCGCCCGCAACCAACCTTAGCTTAATCAGGCGAAGTCATAGATTTTTTGCCCTTACTTTTAGCCATCGTGCCGAAACACTGCTATGTGTTGACCAGTTTGGCATTAATAATTTCTGGGTTCACATGGTAGTAATTGTAATGCCTCGGCCGCAAGCGACCTTGGTTTAATTTTTTTTCTAAATTATGCAAAGCACTATTGTACAACACCTAGTAAATACAACATACTAATTAGTTACTTATTTTTAACACCAAATTAAACTAGATCATGTTTTGTAGGGTTTTCCAGTGGTCCAGTCTACTTTACCCATAATATAGATAAATATTGTCATATTTTTAACGTTTTAAGACCAAAACACAAAAACGCACACACTACGATACGCGGAACACACGTTTAGGGTATTATTGTTCTTGGGCTTCATCCTCTGAAGGCCACGCAGGACATCCTGGTTGTCGAGAAGCTGGATGGCCTCGATGTTGGGATGATCGTGCATTCTCTTCTCATGTTTAAATGCGAATGATGCAATTTCTGATGACACCGATGCTACTTTCAAGTCGCGATGGAGGTTGGTGTTATTTATATACCAGGGTACATTCACTATGCAGTTTAGTACTTTGTTCTAGAATCTTTGAATCAGACTTGCATTTATCTTGCAGGTACAACCCCACAGTTGGATTCCATATGTCCATTTTGGTTTTAATACTTGCTTGTATATTAGCAACTTGTTTCTTAGTGATAGCGTATTTTCTGCCAATAAGCCAATATATAGGTGTCTAAATTTGATATCAAGTTCCTCACGTTTTTTTTTTTGACGTTTACCACGATATTTTACGGTGTCGAGACTGCATTGCCATTTATGTATACTAGGACATAATTCACTTTCTTATAAGTAAAGTATGTCGATTTATTTGTATTTAGTTTTATTAGCCATTGTTTGGTACAGTTTTCTATTGAATTTAAGGCCAATTGTAACTTACTTGCTGCAACTACTTCATTTTCTGCAACAGCCAAGATCGCTCTGTCATCTGCGAATGTAGCTGTTAAAGTTTCTGGTACCTGAGGAAGGTCGAATGTGTAGAGTAAGTACAGTGTTGGGTCAAGCAGACTTCCTTAAGGAACTCCGGCTCGTATTTCATGTAGTGGTGAATAAGCGTTTTCGTATTTTATTCTAAAATATCGATCAGATAGATATCTAGTTTGCAATTTAAACCATCTAACCAGACTTTGTCGAAAGCTTGTGCAACATCCAGAAATACGGCGGAGCAGACTTTATTTTCTTCCATAGCAATGGAATTCGATAGTATTCGTTATTCTATGCACTTGGATTATTGTTGCATGTTTATTCCGAAACCCAAATTGGTGTGTTGGTATTAGGGCTTTTTCTTCTATGACAGGTTTTACTCTTTTTAATAGTAATCTTTCAAGCAGTTTTGATAATAGGCCTATATGATGTAATATGATACTAATAACTCACCCTGTATATTGGCGTTAGATTGTTGCATATTTTTCATTAAAGTAAAATTTTCTAGTTCTAGGTCTAGTATTGATTCTAGTTTTGCACTAGCACTGTCACTAGAACTAAGACAAGACCTGGAACTAGAATCATTTGGACTTAACCGCACGTCTCTCAAAACGGCTAAGTCCAAATGATTCTAGTTCCAGGTCTTGTGTTAGTTCTAGTGACAGTGTTAGGAAGCCCTAATAAGCAGTAGATAACGCTAGATTGTATATTATTAACGAACTAAAACTAGAACTAACACTAGACCGAGAACTAGAAACATTTGGGTTTAGCCGCACGCCTTTCAAAACAGCTAAACCAACTTAGCCAGCGTCTGAAGACGCACGGCTAAACCCCATACTTGCTAGTTCTAGGTCTATGACAGATTTTAGTCTTTTTAATAGGAATTGTTCAAGCAGTTTTGATAGTAGATTAGTAGATGTAACATCTGTGGGGGGTTTACCTGGTTTTGGTATCATTATTATTTCAACAACTTTCCATATGCTTGGGAAGTATTTTTATTTAAAAACTGCATAAATTATGTGTAATAGTTTCGTAATTGCCCGTTTTGGTAGATGTTCCAATGTTACTCCATTAATTAGGTCCTAGCCTGCTGATTTCTTTATATTTAGTTTTTGTACTTCATAATACAGTTCTTTCATTCTTACACATGGTATATTACTCTGCTGATCACTTTGAGTTCTATTTAGCATAGTTGTTGTTGGACTGTCTGATGTAAAAGTTTCTTTCAGATGTTCAGCAAACAATATAACTTTTTCTTGATTGCTCTTAGCTCAATTTCCATTATTATTTAGAATTGGATTGGTTTAATGAGGCAAAGTCATAAATTCTTCACCATTGTTCTTTTTGCCGAAACATGGAACTGTTTTCCATTTTTGATTGGAGTACTTTGCATTGATCACTTTTGGGATCGAAACCATGAAATTACATAATATGTCATATCGCTAAAAATTTTGCACAAAAAATGTTTTATCGTAATAAACTTTTATTACACAACATAAACACCATAAATTAAGATATAGTAGTAATTCTAGGAAATTTAGATGGTTTCAGTTAATCATATAGGGTTTTACTACTTCATTTTTTTAAATGAGAAAATTGTGACCATCTGTCGATTTACCTGTAACTACATACGTACACGGGTTAGTTCAACTGTGTGCTGACTGAAACGTGTTTTTGTTGAACATCTGTCCCCCGAGCAATGAATTTACATGACGGGCGATGGCAGTTAAAACGCGATATCACCAGGACTCTCTCTTTCCACTTTACACTGATACACGTTATCAAACCGTTTACGGTTTACGTTACCGTTCCGATTACAATGCGCAAAATACACGTTTTAGGTTATAGTTTAGTCTGTTTCTACAAAGATATTAGATTATCTAATAAAAATGATTTTATTTCGATGTCAAAGAACTTTTCGTCGTTAAATATGAGTGAGTAGCAATAAAACCGATTTTTGGCCAACGTTTTGAGTCAATGTTTATTTATAGGCGTCAGTTATATAAAGCAATACAATAATATCTCTCACAGCGGCGGGAACAGCAGCAACAGCAGCATCAGTGCAAGTTGTGACATGTCGAGAAGGTTCGTTATCTACTGTCGCCTTCGAGATTCGAGTCTTTGGCGTTGTGTCACGACTCTCCTGACACGTAAATTGTCAGTTGGACGAACAGCCAGTCGAACTATTCAATCGCCAGTTTAAAGATACTCGAGGGACAAAGTTGCCATACTTTTTATGTTTATTTTAATTTTTAATAGATTAGAATATTTCTAAAAGGTACATAAAAATAATCGATTCAAATCTACTTGGAAAAACTAAAAAAGTACATCTCCAAATGTAACTAGGTTAATTATTTCGAAATCTAAAAATAACGGCCCCCTTTGCGATGTTCCAACACCATTAGAGCGCTGCATTCGATATGACATTATGTTTGCATTTTCTATGTATCTTTTTTCGAACTTTACTTAATATCTCAAGAGAAAATTAAGATCTAAAAGATGTTAATGTAGAAATATTTTGATATTAATAATGAGTATAAAATATACAGGGTGAGTTATTAGTCAAAACCTCACCATTTTCTATTACGTAAAATTATTTTTACTTATATAGGGTGTTCCATTTAGGCGTAACGGAGAGTAGGTAGATTTTGTTAAATGGAACACCCTATATATTTTATCATATTATGAATAGCATTAAATTTGTTTATACAACTGTATATGTTACTAACTCATAGCATTCATAGTTACGGAGATATTCAATTGTTTTTCCAAATTGTGTCCATTGATATTAGATACGCTATACAGGGTGTTCATAAAGCTTAGTTACTTTTGATGGTTTTCAAATGACTTTTTCATAAGTTTTTTAAATGGAACATCCTGTATATTGTGTGCTGGTTGAATTGCCCATGAAGTTACCTTTAATTAATGATAAGTATGTCATATATCTAACTTTAGTAATTTTCCTGATATTTAGAATTTAAAGAATGTGTAATAAAATATGTGTTATTGTACTTAATATTATATTCTGTCTATTTTATCAGTTTTTTTGTTCTTCCTTTTATTATTTGATTAATATTTTATAATGTAAAATAATTTTGCTGCCATATACCAGATTTTAATGCGACTTGGTACTTTATGAGATTTAAAAAGATGTAAGTAATAAAATATGCAATTGTTCTGCCAGATGATTTACGACTTTAGAGAAAATAAGATGCACATGTTAAGATTTCGTTTCGATGAGCGCAACTTTAAGTTTATATTCGATGACGTCGATTTCCTGAAGATGACTGTCACACAGTTGAAACCGGTAGAAATCTAATTTATATACAATAAATATCATCGTTTAAGTGCAATATTTAATTTCATTAATTCGCACGATGATAAGGAAAATACACAACTCCAAAGCATAAGATATCACTGTGTTGCGTATTTTAGCTTGCAAATTTGTATTTACATAAAAATTAATACATATACAATATTTTCTAAACCACTAGATATTGTAAAAAAACTTGAGCAGCGTTTTTCTCAACTCTGTTAAAAATGAGTTACAACAATGAACTTTTTAAACAGCCTGTATAGTGTATCTAATATTTCTGAATACTGTCATCTACCTACTGGCTTTGACTATTGTTTGACGTAGTTTCAAGGCAAAATCGGAAAAAAATGTCGTTTTTACATCGTAATAGGCACATTTTGGAAGAACAATTGAATATCTCAGGAACTATGAACGCTGTAAAATAGTAACATATACGGTTATATAAACAAATTTAGTTGTATTCATAATATGATACAATATACAGGGTGTTCCATTTAAATAAATTGACGTACTCTCCGTTACGCTTAAATGGAATACCCTGTATAAGTGAAAATAATTTTACATAATAGAAAGTGGTGAGTCAAACAACTTTTGTATAAAATATTTTTTTTAATTCGCGACGGTAATGAAAGCTATAACAGTACTCAAACGGGTGCTGTAATGAGACTGCTTACAGCATCCGATGCTGTAATAAGATTTTAGTAACATTTTATGGAACCAGTTCAAGTTGGTAATATTGGGTCATTAATTTTTCTTGTTGTCAATGTGACATTGCTTGTCTATGGATGTTTAAACACGTTCTTAGCATCGAATACAAGGTCCACAATGATGAAGACATTGAAATCTGAGCAATTTCTCTTATTTTGAGAGGTGTACATGAAACATTTTTGTCAGGTTAATACATTTTGTGTTTTGACAGTTTCTAATTGTCAATTCAAATTTCTATTTTCAAGTGTTACCAAC
Source organism: Onthophagus taurus (assembly GCF_000648695.1). Taxonomy (NCBI): domain Eukaryota; kingdom Metazoa; phylum Arthropoda; class Insecta; order Coleoptera; family Scarabaeidae; genus Onthophagus; species Onthophagus taurus. The sequence continues at coordinate 162,306 of NW_019280398.1, forward strand.
TGTTACATACCTATTTCCCTACATTGTCAAAATTTATTTCATTTTTGAGAAAAAAAAAGGATAAAAACGCGAATTACAAAAAATAGCATAAAAAACACGTTTCATAAGACTTAAAGCACTCGTTCATTAAACATTAAACTTGAATTCGTGCATTTCAAACGTGTCTTACGAAACTTGTTTTTTAATATACTATTTTTGTTTTTCAATCGATTTAGTAACTATCGACCGCTGGGGTACTAATAACTCACCCTGTATATTAATGTTAGATTGTTGCATATTTTTCATTAAAGTAAAACTTTCTAGTTCTAGGTCTAGTGTTGGTTCTAGTTTTGCACTAGCACTGTCACTAGAACTAACACAAGACCTGGAACTAGAATCATTCAGATTTAGCTGTCTTTTGAGACGTTCAGCTAAACCCGAATGTTTCTAATTCTAGGTCTAGTGTTAGCTCTAGTGACAGTGTTAGGCCGGGTTTATACAGACGATTTAGCTGTAAATTTAAATTTAAAAATTTAGCTGTAAGAGTTAAATGTATTGAAACCCCATGTATCGTTTATACAAAGCTGTAAGATTTAGCTGTAAACATAAAGTTGGTCAACTTTTCTAAATTTGCAGCGTCACACATGCGCAAGACAACCTGAATCAGCTGTATCCAATGATCGGCCGGTGTAAATCAAGGTTTATATATAAGAGGTTGTCTAGGTTCGTACACAACCATACTGCGCATTACGTCACATGTGGAAAATAATACCGCCAAGCAATTCAAATTAAACAAAGGCATGGAGCCCCACATGGCCATGAGGTTGCGTGCGCAATCCGTGATCGCTTACGTCACGAAACACTCCTGCTCTTGCCCCTCGCCCACAAACTAAAATCAAAGTATTGCAGCATAGGAACTTAGACAACCTTTAATATATAAACCTTGGGTGTAAATAGCGCGTTCTAACCTAACCTCAACTGTTGTTTATTTCTGTGCCAACAAAATGAGTGAATTCGATGGAAAATTAATTAAAATAGTTGAGAACTACCAATATATTTACGATAAAAAATGTTCTGAACATAAAGATAACATATTGGTAGAATATGACAACACAAAAACTAGTAATATTTTGTTTCTTGAGGTTGCGATTCTGTAAATCTTAAATTCTGTATAAATCAATTTTTTTCTTAAAGTTAAATAAAATCCTTAAATCTAAATCTTTAAATTTAAATTTACAGCTAAATTCTGTATAAACTCGGCATTAGGAAGCCCTAATAAGCAGTAGATAACGCTAGATTGTATATTATTAACGAACTAACACAAGAACTAGAACTAGAAACATTTGGGTTTAGCCGCACGTCTTTTAAGACAGCTAAACCCGAATGATTCTAGTTCTAGTTCTTGTGTTAGTTCTAGTGATAGTGCTAGTGTGAAACTAGAACTAACACTAGACGAAGAACTAGAATCATTTGGGCTTAGCCGCACGTCTCTCAAGACGGCTAAACCCGAATGATTCTAGTTCCAGGTCTTGTGTTAGTTCTGGTGATAGTACTAGTATAAAAGTAGAACTAACACTAAACCTAGAACTAGAAAGTTTCAGCTAAACCCCATACTTTGTAGTTCTAGGTCTAGTGTTAGTTCTAGTTTTAGTTCAATAACAATATAGAATCTACCGCTATCTAGTGCATACTAGCGCTACCTAACACTGTCATTAGAACTAACACTAGACCGAGAACTAGAAACATTCGGGTTTAGCCGCACGTCTCTCAAGACGGCTGAACCCGAATGATTCTNATATTCTGTCTATTTTTATCAGTTTTTTTTGTTCTTCCTTTAATATTTGATTAATATTTTATAATATAATATAATTTTGTTACCATATACCAGATTTTAATGCGACTTGGTACTTTATGAGATTTAAAAAGATGTAAGTAATAAAATATGCAATTGTTCTGCCATATAATTTACGACTTTAGAGAAAATAAGATGCACATGTTAAGAGATACCTCAAGATCTTTTATACAGCGCATTAATGCTTGTAGAAAAGAAAATACCTACTTGTTGAGCAACGTTTAGTGTAATTGTTTATAGTTTGTTGCTGCATTTCCTTCAAATAATTTAGTAATTAAAAAAGGGATTTATTGTTCTGCCATTTAATTGTATTTTTATCACGTTTTGCTTATTTAGTTATTAAAGTTTTTTTTTAAACTGTATTTTAGTATAATATTACTGATTTACAAATGACAGACAAACAAAAAAGAAAAAACAAAAATAATGTCAAAAAAAGGACAGAATATATTACATTCTATCACTTTTTTAAGTACAATAATGACATTTTATTACACATTTTTCTTTAAATTCTAAATATGAGGAAAACTATTAAAGTTAGACATATGATATACTTATCATTAATTAAAGGGAACTTGATGAGCAATTCAACTAGCACCCAGTATACAGGCTGTTCCATTTAAAAACTTAAGAAAAAGCCATTAGAAAAACATCAAAAGTAACTAAGCTTTTTAAACACCCTGTATAGTAATATCTTTGAATACTATCATCTACCTACTGGCTTTGACTATTGTGTGACGTAGTTTCAAGGCAAAATCGGAAAAAATATCGTTTTTTCGTCATTTTCAAAAAGAACCTGTAATAGGCACGTTTTGGAAGAACAATTGAATATCTCAGGAACTATGAACGCTGTGAAATAGTAATATATACGGTTGTATAAACAAATTTAATTATAATTATAATTATAATATGATAAAACAGGGTGTTCCATTTAAATAAATTTACGTACTCTCCGTTATGCTTAAATGAAACACCATATACAGGGTGATTTAAAAAACCACTGACAGACTTCTAGGGCAGGTAATACATTAAAAATTAAGATGAAAAGTCTTAATATACATGGGCTTGCAAATGCCAGCTTAACGAGATATAAGGGTGTCAAAGTTTCTTTCTCTGCAATAAAAAACCCTTTTTTAAAAATATTTTCAACGCCACTGCTAATTTTGTCAAACGGGCAGTATTTTCGTGTAACGTGATCAATTATCTATCAATTGGTCTCTTACAAAATTTTGATTAAAGCAAGAGTTTTTGGATTTGATTAACAAATTTTCTACAAACGTGTTTTTCTTATAAACTATTGCTTTGATCAAAGTTTTATAATTGATAGATAATTGATCACTTTACACGAAAATACTGCCCGTTTGACAACATTAGCAATGTCGTAGACAATATTTTTGAAAAAGGACTTTTTATTGCAGATAATGTTTAATTTTAAAGACACTTTGACCCGCTATATCTCGTTAAGAAGACTATTCATCTTAATTTTTCATGTATTATCTACTCTAGAAATTTGTCAGCGGCTTTTTTGAATCACCCTGTATAAGTGAAAACCATTTTACGTAATAGAAAGTGATGAGTCAAACAACTTTTGTATAAAATATTTTTTTTGTTTTTCAATCGATTTAGTAACTATCGACCGCCGGGATACTAATAACTCACCCTGTATATTAGCGTTAGATTCTTGCATATTTTTCATTAAAGTAAAACTTTCTAGTTCTAGGTCTAGTGTTGATTCTAGTTTTACACTAGCGCTGTCACTAGAACTAACACAAGACCCAGAACTAGAATCATTCGGATTTAGCCGTCTTTTAAGACGTTCGGCTAAACCCGAATGTTTCTAATTCTAGGTCTAGTGTTACCTCTAGTGACAGTGTTAGGAAGCTGTTAGAAGCTGTTAGAAGTCTTCAGACGCACGGCTTAACCCAAAACTTTCTAGTTCTAGGTCTAGTGTTAGTTCTAGTTTTACACTAGCACTATCACTTGAACTAAAACAAGACCTAGAACTAAAATCATTCGGGTACATCTCTCAAGACGGCTAAATCCGAATGTTTTTAGTTCTAGGTCTAATGTTAGTTCTAGTGACAATGGTAGTTAGCATAAGATTTAGTTAGTTAACACATTTTGGAAGAACAATTGAATATCTCAGGAACTATGAACTCTGTGAAATAGTGACATGTANAGCGCTACCTAACACTGTCATTAGAACTAACACTAGACCGAGAACTAGAAACATTCGGGTTTAGCCGCACGTCTCTCAAGACGGCTGAACCCGATTACCCGATTACCCGATAGTGTAATAGTAGAACTAAAACTAAACTTAGAACTAGAAATATTCGGGTTTAGCCACACGCACGGCTAAACCAGAAACTTTCTAATTCTAGGTCTAGTGTTAGTTCTAGTTTTACACTAGCACTATCACTTGAACTAAAACAAGACCTAGAACTAAAATCATTCGGGTTTAGCCGCACATCTCTCAAGACGGCAAAATCCGAATGTTTTTAGTTTTAGGTCTAATGTTAGTTCTAGTGACAATGGTAGTTAGCATAAGATTTAGTTAGTTAACACATTTTGGAAGAACAATTGAATATCTCAGGAACTATGAACTCTGTGAAATAGTAACATGTATTCATAATATGATAAAATATACAGGGTGTACAATTTGAATAAATTTACCTACTCTACGTTACGCTTAAATGGAACACCTGTATATGTGAAAACAATAAATAAATATTTTTTTGTTTTTCAAATGCCAGGATACTAATAACTCACCCTGTAAACATATATGAGAAAGTTATAAACTAAATAGCCGAATGAGACATTACATATATTTTTAACACGGATATATATTTTTAATTCTCGTAGTAAATATTTACACTAAACGTGTAAACATTTTAAGTATTTAAATAATGTTCTAGTATGTGTGTTAAGTTTATTTACTCGTTGCAACACGTTAAATGGCCGGTTTATGTGAATTACACTCACTCAATTTGAGACCAGATTTATTATTAACCAGTTTTGAGTGTTTATTGCGACAAAATCGTGTACTTAAAGGTTATTAATCGTATCTAAATAAAAGTTAGGGAAAAATGAGTGATGGAAAAGAACGGTTAGGTTTAGCCGGTAAAACACGTGGTCTTATTGTTTTTAGGATTAAGTTCGTAAACTTTCGACGGATTTCGATTCATTTCGAGATATTTGAAGGTTCTAAGTTAAGGTTTCTAACCAATGAGATCTAACGATTTTAAACTGTGAATTTGGCGCCGTTCGGATGCCGGCCGGCAAACGGACCTTGCGCACATGTTCGTTTCAGTATTCATCCGACTGTCGGGGAAGTTCAGTTCCAGCAGGAGGTACGCTCGTGCAGTCAGTCAGTTTCGAACCGTCGTTGCGTGCGAATCGTTCTTTCAGCAAATTTGTATAAGTAAAATAATATATAAGACACCCGAGCACCCATCGCCAAGTAATAACCGACTATTGAAGAGTTAATTAAAAACAAAAATAAATACGTATATTTTTGTACATTCGAGAATTCCTCGTGTTAAAAAATTTAAAACGTGGACTAAATAAATAAAATCTAATCTAACCAACAACAACCCCGTGTTAAGAAAAAATATAGTTAACAGTCGACGAAGAACAAAAAATAAAATAAAAATAGGCGACAATCAATCGATTATTTTTTAAATTCGCGTGCGGACTGAAAAACATTTTTTCTCATTTAAAATTTTCAAAGTGTGTGCGGAACCTTTGTTATATTAACTTTGATTGTATTAACTTTTGTTACAAGGAAGACATCAAAATAAATTTGAGAAAATGCCGGCAAGTTACTTCGCCGATTCCGGTTTAGCCGATGATAGGGCGCTTCAGTTAGCCCTTGAATTAACAAAAATGGGTTTGACGGACCCTTTGGGCCCCGTTTCCGAACCAGACACCCCAACCGATTTGGGCAGTTTCGTGAATCCTTTGGTCTCCACCGTTGGTCTCGAAGAAGTCCGATCGAAAAAATCGCAAAATATGACCGAATGCGTTCCGGTTCCAAGTTCCGAACATGTTGCCGAAATCGTTGGACGACAAGGTCAGTAATCTAAAAAAAAAATTAAAATATATATCAACAATTTCATTTAAACCTTTTGTTACAATCTTAAAAGAATTTCTTTAAGAAAACGTGGTCTAAACTCGTGCAGTTCGAGTTCATGGTCACAAAAAATATTTATAACGAGAATGACGAGGTTTTATTTTTTCGTTTTCGAAAGTTTTAAAAGGATTTCCTCTATTTTTATCAATTTGATTTAAAAGATAAATACAAAATTTGATAACGTAATTTTTGTTTTTGACTCATAACAATTAAATATGCAAACGAAATGTAACGAAGTCAATAATAAACATATTTAATAAGCATAATTTTAATCAAATCAACTTTCATTAGATTTAAATTAATCAAAAAATCTTTGTGAATGGATTCGTTTCTTTCTTGGAATCCCCCATAAAGTTTCTATTTATAATGCTTGCACGTGTAAGTCAACATCACCACCAACAAAGATGTTATAAATATAAATAAGCATTTTTAAACTTTTTGACACAATTATATTGTGACCTCGTTGTTGCAACAAAAAAAGCAGTTATTGTGATTAAATTGTATTGTTAAAAATGTCAAGGAACAGCAAGAAGTTTTGTAATAACGGTTTCTTCGTTTCATCCCCGAACAATATACAAAAGCTTCACAAAATCTTTTTTTTGCAATTATTAAAAGACTATTATTATCTTGATAACAAGAAAATTACAGGTTTTAAAATTACTTGAGGACCAACTTTTTGGGTTGGGTTTTAGAATAGCATCTGGTGGCTGCTTCTTTGAAAGTTAAGGTTCTCTATGAGAAGAAGAGGCGGGGTACTACTTCTTCATTTCGGTTAAAATGACCTTGACATAACTTTCGTGAAGATGGATGCACGTCTTTCTCCGGTTGAAGAAAATGTGTTGGCGGATGAATTAATGGCGTTTAAGAACGGTTTTAGACGATACAAATTTATTTATATTTAATTAAAAAAAAAATAATTAAAATTAAGCGGTTATATTACGTTATTATAGGAAACTATGAAGCAAATAAGGAAAACAAATAACCCACTGTCCGATAACATCCGGTTTGTTGGACAAAGCCCTCTAACTTCACCAGCTGCATGAATCGAAAAACTTCTCGTATTTAAACTTTTTTTTTGTGTATTATTTATAAATATCTGATTCAAATTAATTTTTTTTTCGATATCGATTGGGTCTTTATGGCTGGTTGGTTACAAGTTTTCCAAGTAAAGTGCCTTTCGTATACAATGCAATACGCCCACCTCAAAAAGTGCTGGGGCTCAGACAGATCGAAAAGTCGCTTTCGCTCATTAATTATTGGCTTGCATATGCGCCGGGTGCTGCTGCAAAACTTACACAATCCAAGGCGGTTGGTGTTTGTGTGTTGTTGTACTGTAACAGCAGCTGCACTCTAAAACTGGACGACGACCGTTGGGGCAATTCGAAAGGAAATTAACCATAATTTTTTTTACAAAGGGGTTAGAAACACCTATGACGGTTAAAAACTATTTTATAACCTACATAGCTATAATTTTGTTCATTATTCATCATTACCTATCAAGATTAAGAATTATTCTTTGTATAAACAAATGATAAATGCTTGAGTTTGCAAATTAAAAGAAAAAATTTGATATTCTTTAACTTGATCCATCACCGCCGTCAGTCTGGCGTCTTTAGCCAGACTTTTCTATATCTCTACTCGCATATGAGATCATCATGGATGTTATGTTATAGAAAATACTTTTATGAGCAAATCTAAACTGTATGGGGAACTTCCACGATTTATATCTTTAACTTAATTATTTGCTATGCTTATTATTCTTAAACTATAATTAATTAAAATAAAGTAATAGCAACAAAATTTGCTATTCACTCGTATACTTACAATATTATTTACGAATTTGGCCGAATTTCGTGGAAAGAAGTCATTGAACGCAAAGACTTTTCCATTATGATTAAAATGTCTATTCTTGATACATATATTCTACACCAATATTCTTGAAATAATCCAACCGTCCCAAATACATCACTATTAGCAAAACTGTTAGCCTAACAACTAACTGAAGAACATATGCAAAGATCAGCAGTCCATTATTATCCTTCACTCAATAAACATTACGCCTTAACATAGGCAATAGGTTAGGTTGCAATAACGTTTTTAGTATCTTCTTTTGTTGGTAGTCTATTACATTTCTTCTTGTATAAAATGTTAAATCGGCCAAAGAGAATTGGCTCAGTAAAAAAGTGTCTTGCTGTGATAATAATGAAGTGAGAGTGTGGATGTGGACTTGTGATCATAAATATCGTCTGCACATATGTGTTCCAACTTGTATGGTGTGTTGTCTATAATCGTCTTCTAACAATTGAAGCAATGTTTTGATATTTTTAGGTTTTGTTTCTAAAATTGGTAAGTTATCATTGTAAGCATTTTTGTTTTGGCAATTGTATCTGGATATTCTTTGCTCTTTTGGGATGAGTTAGCTTAAAGGTGTTCCAAATGAATCCATTAATATATGCATTGACCTTAACAACTCCAAGATTTGTTGCTTCATGAACAAAGTGGTGAAACTTTGACAATGAATATGGAATTCATTCATTTCTAGAATGTTTTTCAGTTTCATCAGAAGCACCTATAGCGTTGTAGTATTTTGGCCACCAGTTTTTATAATCTATGATATCTTCTTTTGAAACTTCCTTCACAGTAAAAGCGTTTTTGGCACTAAAAGTTATAATAAGTTCAGTACATCATAATCTCGGTCAACGTTCCATAAGCTTCTCTTAATCACTCCAAAATCTCGTAAGGGGTAATGCTGCTGCAGCTTTTAAAACCTTCCACTTTCAGTTAAGATCATGAATGCTTTCATTATGCAGTGATTCTTGTTTTGCCCTGGACAATTATTAGAAAACTATCGGAGTTCTTTTGCATCAGAAGAAACATACATTTCTATATACTCCATTATGAATGTAGTGACTTCATTCAATGGCATTTCCTTTAATATTTATGCCTCGTTTATCACAAGGAACTTCATCATTCGCAAGCAAACGCTTAATGCTTTTAATTCGTTCCAAGCTAATTGCATAAATACTTGCAAATGTTCGATATTAACAAAACGTAGAAACGATCTATTTCCATTCATCCCATTTTATTTGCGTTTTCGTCTTTTGGCTACAGCTGCAGCTTGTAAAATTAAGTAATAACAACAAAATTTGCTATTCAGTCGTATACTTGCAATATTATTTACCTATTTGGCCGAATTTCGTGGACTAATCTTAACAAGTCATTGAACGCAAAGACTATGATTAAATGTCTATTCTTGATACATATATTCTGCATCAAACCGTCCCAGATACATCACTATTAGCAAAACTGTTAGCCTAACAACTAACTGAAGAACATATGCAAAGATCAGCAGTCCATTATTATCCTTCACTCAATAAACATTACGCCTTAATATTTTTGCTTAGGTTGCAATAACGTTTTTAGTATCTTCTTTTCTTGGTAGTCTATTACCTTTCTTCTGGTATAAAATGTTAAATCGGCCAAAGAGAATTGGCTCAGTAAAAAGGTGTCTTGCTGTGATAATAATGAAGTGAGTGTGTAGATGTGGACTTGTGACAATGAATATCGTCTGCACATATATGTCCCAACTTGTACATGTGTTGTTTATAATCATCTTTTAACGATTGAAGCAATGTTTTGATATTTTTAAGATTGGTAAGTTATCATTGTAAGCTTTTTGTTCTGGCAATTGTATCTGGATATTCTTTGCTCTTTTGAGATGAGTCAGCTTAAAGGTGTTCCAAATGAATCCATTAATATATTCATTGACCTTAACAACTCCAAGATTTGTTGCTTCATGAACAAAGTGGTGAAATTTTGACAATAAATATGGAATTCATTCATTTCTAGAATGTTTTTCAGTTTCATCAGAAACACATGTAGCCTTATAGTATTTTGGCCACCAGTTTTTGTAATCTATGATATCTTTGTTAGTTTTGTTTCTAAGATTGGTAAGTTATCATTGTAAGCTTTTTGTTCTGGCAATTGTATCTGGATATTCTTTGCTCTTTTGGGATGAATCAGCTTAAAGGTGTTCCAAATGAATCCCCATTAATATATTCACTGACCTTAACAACGTCAGGATTTGTTACTTCTGAACAAAGTAGTGAAATTATGACACTGAAAATGGAATTTTTTCATTTCTAGAATGTTTTTTAGTTTCATCAGAAGTACATGTAGCGTTGTAGTATTTTGGCCACCAGTTTTTATAATCTATGATATCTTCTTTTGCAACTTCCTTCACAGTAAAAGCGTTTTTGGCACTAAAAGTTATAATAAGTTTTGTATAACATAAACTCGGTCATCTTTCCATAAGCTTCTCTTAATCACTCCAAAATCTGTCACAGGGCAAAAAAAATGTCCTCGCGGAAAATAATCGGAGTTCTTTTACATCAAAAGAAACATACTTTGTGAATGTAGTGACTTTATCAGGGAATGACAAGATATGAGTTGCTCTAACACGTTCTGTTTCAGTTTCTTCAATGGCATTTCCTTTAATATTTGTGCTTCGTTTATCATAAGGAACTTCATCATTCACAAGTAAACGCTTAATTCTTTCCAAGTTAATACCATGAATACTTGTAAATACTCACTGACCAACCATTATTATTTTTTCGTTTTTTGGCTACACTTTTAGCTAGTTGCAGATAAATGTCTTGCTCAGATTTTGATTTCATGCTAAAAAATGTTGTAAAAATTAACTTCTTCTGTGCATCACTTATAACATCAAAGCATTTCATTGAACAACTAAAAATAATAAGAATGTAAGGAATGTGTTAACACTAAAATAATCCAAATATCTCTCAAATAGTACTTACTAGCATCTTTCTCTGCAGCTTCTATAGGTATATTGTCTTTGTCACGAGATCAACTTGCTTTATTACCGTTCATAATAATTATTAATAATTAACTTTGACAAACGATAAACAGCGCGAATTTATTTTGAGGTTAAGTTTGAGCACGGCATGGCACGCCATTTGTAACAGAAACAACCTAAGTCGGCGACTTATGTTGTTTCAGCTGTAAACGACTGTGGCGACATGGCTGTAATTTGGTAACAGTTATCAGCACATAAGTTCTTTCAGCACCAAACAACGGGGAATGGTCGAAACTGTAAAATGGCCAAAAAGTGACTTAGATTGTTTCAGCAATTTCAATTAAAAATTTACTTACCTATCTTAAATTGCACAACACCCCAAAATTAACTATTTGTTATTCACTGTCAAATATTAAACACCAAATGTCTTTATTGAGCTTTTAAAACGAATAGTTTTTTAATACAAATTTAACTCGTACGATATTTGTGAGGACAAAGTTCCAAGAAATAAGATAAAGCAATTCTCGGAAATACCCTGTTGTGGCAGGTGTGATATTTATAAGCAGTGGCGTGCTTTAAAAGGGGTTTGCAAAATTTTAACATCATACCGATTTTCTAATTGTTCATTAGGATTGTTTGATTGATTGGATATTAGATTCGATATTTCTTTACGTTCTTGTTTTAAAATACAATAGAAGCTGGTTGGGTCTCATTAGCACTTTCGCGAGTTGCATTTTAGCCGGAGGCTTAGAGACCCCAATCTAAAATTAACGTTAACAACGACTCCCGAAGAGAGAAATGCCGCCGTTGAGACCATGTCGCAACGGAACCGTGCTACCCATAGGTTACAGTTGCGACAGATTCGACCGGTATTGCAATTGTAGAAAATCGCGAAGATCTGCCAACGCAACCACCGACCCAACCAACGATGTATTTATGTTTATTCTATTCTTTGGGTTTGCCATAAAAAAATGTTCCCCCCTTTTAGTAATCATATAACAACGTTTCTTAACTTAAACGATTACGAGATAATATTGTCATCAAAAACGAGTCAACAAACCGATGTTAATAAAAATAAAAACACAAAAAACTAAGAGCATCCGCTTATTGTCTTCTTCCTGCAAGTCCTGTATACGTGTGAAATCCTGCCTTCCACGTTAAATACAACACCGTGGGGTCAAGTTACGATTGCCCGGGCTTGACAGTTACGTAAAGGCCTCTTTCGTCGTAGTCCGTTGGCATTTCCCTTGGCCTTGCTTCGTCTCTTTCCAAAGGTCCCCCGATTCTGATCGGGGGGACCCCCCCAATGTGACCGAGGGGGTCTTTTTGCAACGACCCGAAGCTTTGGTTTCAACGGATACGACGACTTCTGGGAGGCCGGAGAGTAGTAAATTGAGAACGTTTTCTGAAATATTATATTCGTACAATGTAAAGGGAAAAAGAATGATCTAAAAATCATCAATAAAAATTATGATGATGGCAAGTGGTTAAATGAGAAACTCAAATAAACATTACGTTTGTCGTGGATTTTATCAATAAAACAAAGTAGCGTCTCCAAATAGATTTCGAAATAACTATAACCTTCAGAGCGCACCTTAAGTGCGTAATACGAAACGATTACTTAATTTTCACCATGAACGTTTATAATGTAAAGACAATTAAACTTTCACCGACGATGAAGATTATGAAGTAACGATTTTTCTTCATTTCGAGCCAAGTTAATTAACCCAATTGTGCTTCTTTAGTGAATATTTAAAAAAAATGAATAGAAATCAAACATTCACCAGTAAGGTAAATAGACCAAAAATAAATATAAACCTCGTAATCAAGAGGTGCTTATTTTGCGTTTAATTTTTAAATAAAATGAGATTAAGTTCCAAGATAAGCAAAGATCGTGAGTATCATAACAGATTTAGATTCCAGTTTAAACTTCGTTACACGAATCAATAAAAATATGTCAAATAAGACCTAAAAAAAATTTATTTTATAAATTAACTCGTATCTCTTAAATAATTTTAAACGCTTCTCAGTATACTAATTTAGTGCTTGTTAACTCGTCTGTTTCCTGTCTTTTATTATTCAACTTTCGTAAATTAATTTTCCAAAAAGGACAATGACTACAATTAGTTCGTACGCCGTCGTAATAATATCGTAAAAAAAATATAAAATAAAAGTAGGAACAACTCAGACTGTCCTTGAACTGGTCGGGTTCGTTCAAAGGAAATGTGTTGAATGAACCTGGGTGAAGAATAGGCAAATGAAAGATGGCCGTGTCTCTTTAATCTGTCAGTTTGATCAGCTTGGGGAATACAAGGTTATCAAAAAAGCGTTTTCTTTAAACTCAAACGACCGCCTTTTAGTTATAGAGAAATATAGTCCCGGTTTACACGACTATAACTTTAAAAACTTTGGGGAATTTGAGATCCTCCCAAATTAAGCCTAAAAGGATCGTGTAATTGGCGTTTTACGAGCCGATCGTAAACGCGAACGAGAATTTCGTCGGTTATAAAAATCAGTACAAATTAATTTCAAGTCGCATTCAAAATACGGGAGACCCAGATGAATTTATTTTATCTTTATGCGTTTGGGATAAGAGGGCGAAGATTAAACCTTTTTAAGCCCATAAGACGGTAGTTTTACATCTGTCAACAGTATACGAAGGGTGATGATGATACTTTTAAACTTAAAAACACAAATATTATTTCGATATTATTACTTTAAATAAATCACATTGACATTTCTGTCGAAAAAAACATAACCTAAAAACATAATCTCCCCTTACAAACTAACTTCACACCAACGCTTACAACTAAAACATAAAAATGTTTTAATTTCGTATCTGTACATTTATAATTTATCAAAACACTTACCTCGTCACTCCAAAAACTGATTTAACACGAATTATTAAATATCCGAATTGCTTTTCACCTATTTTTCGATAAATTAAATCACAATTAACCACCAACAACTGTCAAACACCGACGCGATTCTTTCATTTGTTTTGACACGACGCTATTAAATTTAAAGATCGATTTTTTTTTAAGGAATTAAATTTGATGATTTCCTTTTTATTTATTAATAAAAACACTTTCAATTAATTCTAATAAGTGTAAATTAAGAATGTATTAATAAATCTAATATGTTTAAAAATAAATTAATGTTTTAATTTTTAGAGTAATCCATTAAATTTTATGTCTATGATTATCACATCGATTTGATTAAGATTTTTGAACAATCTAATTTATATTTATTAATAAAATTGGGTGAATTTGATTCAAGTAATGTTCCAAAATGAGATTTGAAAGTAATTAAATAAATTAAAAACGATTTAATTGAATTTAATATTGAATGAAAGGTGACAGGTTATAAATAGCCTCTAAACGGGGATTATGAAATGTCATTACGATTAATTTTATGGTTGATTTCAAATTTAAATTGTTAATAAATTCGATTTAAAACACGTAAAGTTATGTCTTATTTTAAATTATTAATGATTTTGTTATATTTAAAAAGGAAATTTTGTTTTTTTTAATTTGTATTAGAATTATAATCTCTAAACAGGGGTAGTCTCATGGATACTTAGATTATACAGTGTGGGTCAAAATTACGGAATAATTTTGTTGTTATTTAAATAATTCCACCTACACAAGATCATATTGTAAATGGATGAGGAATTATTTTGTAAATTTTTTTTTTGTGAGTAAGTGTGAAGTCTGGTGTCGGCACATAGCGAACGATACAAAACGTAACGTGGCGAATAATTGGTTCCTTTGAGCTTTAGCAAGCTCGCGGCGATCCCAATTTATAAGAATCGACATACGTTGTCGTCCCGGTCGCGAACCTACCGCAGACTTCTTGGTGCTGGTGCAGTGTGGCACAAAGCCGCGCGCGTTTACGAGGTTTTTATGGTGATTGGCGCGGCGCGGACCGCGTTTTATGTCTTTTCTCTTCTCGTTGCTGCACCGTCCGTTCCGATCGGGCCAAGGGTGGACCCGAAGAGGGCAAAAAGGAAATCGCGAATCCGGCCAAAACAAAGGCGAAGAGTGTGCGTCTGGTGGCCTCGGACCCACGACGACGGCAAAAGTATGCACATTTAGAGGACGACTTACGCGAGGCGGCGAACCCCAAAGCTTCTCTTCGTTTTCTCTCCCGCTCACTTCTTCTCCACCACCATCCATTCCCATGACCGTTTCGCTTTGACCGCGAACTTTCAAGTCGACCATTGTGGGACTATTCGATTCTGTGTCCTTTCTGACTCATGGTTACTTGTGTGGCGATTGGAGAGAAAGAAAGTTTTTCTTGGAACTTTAAATACCTTTTTAATTGATGGTGGTGGTTTTAATCTTTTTTTTAGTGTTTGTATTTATTTGTAATTGTAACCTTCAATTTTCCTAACACCAATAATCTTCTGCCATGTACATTTTCTAATATGGTAAACCACGATCGATTTTCGAGATTGGATAATTGCTTAGTAGCTAAATAGAAATAATAAAATTGTGAAGGAAGAAGGAAGGCGACGACGAAGTGTTATACGAGACGAAGTGGTATACAAAATGAAGTGGTATAGAAGACGAAGGTGCGTCGCCTTTTAGTTTATAGGTTAAAATGGGAATATACATTAAACGCATCAGACTGGTGCCTAAGAGGTACTCGAGAGATCGTCTACTTCCTGTCTCTAGTGTATCCACGGTTAAACGTAGATAGACGTGAATTAAATGCTAACGGGTTTTCAGTTTACTTAAGAGATTCATGTCTAACTTCCATTTGATACCGTTTTCAACTTTTTATAAATCCACTTCTTCCTTGGCGCCGTAACTTTTCTCTTTCTTTTACCTAAAAGACAAAGGCGGTCAGCTTCGCTTTTTATTTTCAACCTTTTTGTGATTTTTTTTGATGGTGGTTCGATTATTTTTTCTTTTGGGCCTGATGGTGTATCTGCTGTTGCCACTAATGATCAGAAAATCGGCAAGTCGTGGGAATCAGAAGAGGTGGTCGGTTTGGGGTCTGGCGGCGGTGGTTTTGGGGTTCATCGTTGGTCTTGGACGGCAGCTGGCGCGACCTTCCGGCCACATGATGCGCCGTGCGCACAAAGGGCCTGTCGGACGCCGAAGGCGATTGCCCCAGGTCTGTTTTGCAGCTGCCGGTCTGGCCTCTCAAACCCGAAATTTTCGACGACCGGACAAGCTAACAAGAATACAGGTTCTTCGTCGACCCGCATAAACTGTCTACGAAGAAGATGCCAGACGTTCGATGGCCTCACTTCTCCACCTTATTATTATTTTATTTTTATTTATTACATTATAGTTATAATTTTTTAACTACATCTTCAGCAACATCATCTTTTACGTTTCAACTTTACCTCAAAATGTTAAAATGAAGGAATCATTTTAATCTCAAATTAAAGATAAAGATTTCTTCTTTAAAATGATGTATAACACGTATTAGGTTGCATTATAAAAATTTTTTGAAAAAACATTTTGAAGTTTTCAACTTAACCTTAAACTGTCAAAATGCAGATCGGAACTTCAAGTATTCTTATTGGGTTATTTATAAAAATGAAGAAATGATTTTAATCGCAAATTAAAGATAAAGATTTCTTCTTTAAAATGATGTATAAAACGTATTGGGTTCGATTATAAAAAATTGTAGAAAAATAATCTTAACTTTATTGATACGTCAAAATCAAAAAGAAACTTTAAATTGTTGTGGATGGTTTATTTATGCAAATTAATTAACGATCTTGGTATTAAAATAAAGCTGAAACATTCCTTTTTAATTCAGTGTATTAAAAATGTTGGGTTGTATTATAAAATTTTTTTGAAAAAGAATTGGGAAGTTTTTCAACTTAACCCCAAAATGTCAAAATGCAGATCGAAACTTAAAATATCCTAGTTGGGTTATTTATGAAAATGAAGAAATGATTTTAATTCCAAATTAAAGATAAAGATTTCTTCTTTAAAGTGATGTATAAAACGTATTGGGTTGGATTATAAAAAATTATAGAAAAATAATGTTAACTTTATTGAAACGTCAAAATCAAAAAGAGACTTTAAATCGCTGTGGATGGTTTATTTATGCAAATTATTTAACGACCTTGGTGTTAAAATAAAACTAAAACATTCCTCTTTAAATTAATGTATCGAAAATGTTGGGTTGTATTATAAAAATTTTTTGAAAAAAGATTTTGAAGTTAGTTTTCACTTAACGTTAAAATGTCAAAATGCAAATCGAAACTTACAATATCCTAGTTGGGTTATTTATAAAAATGGAGAAATGATTTCAATTTCAAATTAAAAATAAAGATTTCCTCTTTAAAATGATGTATAACACGTATTAGGTTGGATTATAAAAATTTTTTGAAAAAAGATTTTGAAGTTTTCAACTTAACCTTAAACTGTCAAAATGCAGATCGGAACTTAAAGTATTCTTATTGGGTTATTTATAAAAATGAAGAAATGATTTTAATCTCAAATTAAAGATAAAGATTTCTTCTTTAAAATGATGTATAAAACGTATTGGGTTGGATTATAAAAAATTATAGAAAAATAATCTTAACGTTATTGAAACGTCAAAATCAAAAAGAAACTTTAAATCGTTGTGGATGGTTTATTTATGCAAATTATTTAACGATCTTGGTATTAAAATAAAGCTAAAACATTCCTCTTTAAATTAATGCATCAAAAATGTTGGGTTGTATTATAAAAAATTTTTGAAAAAGAATTGGGAAGTTTTTCTATTTAACCCCAAAATGTTAAAATGCAGATCGAAACATAAAATATCCTAGTCGGGTTATTTATGAAAATGAAGAAGTGATTTTAATTTCAAATTAAAGATAAAGATTTCTTCTTTAAAATGATGTATAAAACGTATTAGGTTGGATTATAAAAAAATATAGAAAAATAATCTTAACTTTATGGAAACGTCAAAATCAAAAAGAAACTTTAAATCGCTGTGGATGGTTTTTTTATGCAAATTATTTAACGATCTTGGTGTTAAAATAAAGCTAAAACATTCCTTTTTAATTCAGTGTATCAAAAATGTTGGGTTGTATTATAAAATTTTTTTGAAAAAGAATTGGGAAGTTTTTCAAGTTAACCCCAAAATGTCAAAATGCAGATCGAAACTTAAAATATCCTAGTCGGGTTATTTATAAAAATGAAGCAATGATTTTAATTTCAAATTAAAGATAAAGATTTCTTCTTTAAAATGATGTATAAAACGTATTAGGTTGGATTATAAAAAATTGTAGAAAAATAATCTTAATTTTATTGAAACGTCAAAATCAAAAAGAAACTTTAAATCGTTGTGGATGGTTTATTTATGCAAATTGTTTAACGATCTTGGTATTAAAATAAAGCTGAAACATTCCTTTTTAATTCAGTGTATCAAAAATGTTGGGTTGTATTATAAAATTTTTTTAAAAACAAATTGGGAAGTTTATGCTTTCAATTAACCTCAAAATGTCAAAATGCAGATCGAAACTTAAAATATCCTTTTTGGGTCATTTATAAAAATGAAGAAATGATTTTAATCTCAAATTAAAGATAAAGATTTCTTCTTTAAAATGATGTATAAAACGTATTGGGTTGGATTATAAAAAATTATAGAAAAATAATCTTGACTTTAAAGAAACGTCAAAATCAAAAAGAAACTTTAAATCGTTGTGGATGGCTTATTTATGCAAATTATTTAACGATCTTGGTATTAAAATGAAGCTAAAACATTGCTCTTTAAATTAATGTATTAAAAATATTGGGTTGTATTATAAAATTTTTTTAAAAAAATATTGGAAAGTTTATGTTTTCAACTTAACCCCAAAATGTCAAAATGCAGATCGAAACTTAAAATATCCTTCTTGGGTTATTTATGAAAATGAAGAAATGATTTTAATCTCAAATTAAAGATAAAGATTTCTTCTTTAAAATGATGTATAAAACGTATTAGGTTGGATTATAAAAAATTATAGAAAAATAATCTTAACTTTATTGAAACGTCAAAATCAAAAAGAAACTTTAAATCGCTGTGGATGGTTTATTTATGCAAATTATTTAACAATCTTGGTATTAAAATAAAGCTAAAACATTCCTCTTTAAATCCATGTGTTAAAAACGTTGGGTTGTATTATAAAAATTTTTTGAAAAAGAATTGGGAAGTTTTTCATCTTAACCCTAAAATGTCAAAATGCAAATCGAAACTTAAAATATCCTTCTTGGGTTATTTATGAAAATGAAGAAATGATTTTAATCTCAAATTAAAGATAAAGATTTCTTCTTTAAAATGATGTATAAAACGTATTAGGTTGGATTATAAAAAATTATAGAAAAATAATCTTAACTTTATTGANTCCAACTCTTTATTTGAGGATGATTTGATATTTTTTTGGTATCGTTTAAAATCTCAAATACTTTAAATGGTCAAAAATGAAAGACAGTTTCAATGCACTTTTTAAACAACGACGTAGTTCAACCATTTTAAACTGTAACGTGGTCGTCTTTAATTTTAAACGTTTAACTAATTTTTATGGTATTTTTCGGAATTAAGAAATGTTCTACAACATAATCAGTCAATCCTATAGTTATTTTTTGATAAGATGGATGTAACTTCACATTTTTAACGAAGTCTCTGAAGTTAAAATACCTAGAAGGCGAAACTAGTCAGACGAAAAATAAAAATTTTACAACCAGTTAAAGTACATTGAAACTGTCTTTCATTTTTGACCATTTATTTCTTCACTGGTAACATGGATTTAATCAATTTTAACTCGTATCAAATACTTCACCGATGCAATTTTTTTATCTGATTTCTTACACGCTTTACTTATTCTATAAAAAATGTCGCTTTTACAACTCTATTTGGGGATGATCTGATCATCTTTTGTAATCGTTTTGTGCCAGAAATCAATAATTTTGACACATTTTACTTAATTACTCGTCTCAAACACTTTACCAATGTAATTTTTCAACGTTATCCAACTTCTTACACTCACTAGTTATTTTATATAAAATTTCGTACCCCCAGCTCATCATTTGGGGATGATCTGATTTTTTTTTGTTATCGTTATATGCAAGAAATCGTTAATTTCGACACATTTTAATTAATAACTAGACTTAACCACTTTACCAATACAATTTTGAAGTGTTATCTGGTTTCTTACACCCTCTGCTTACTCTATAAAAAATTTCGCTTTTACAATTCTATTTGGGGATGATCTGATCATTTTTTGTAATCGTTTTGAGCAAGAAATCGATAATTTCGACACATTTTACTTAATTACTCGTTTCAAACATTTTACCAATGCAATTTTTAAGCGTTATCCAAATTCTTACACTCACTAGTTATTCTATATAAAATTTCGTATTCCCAGCTCTTCATTTGGTGATGATCTGATTGTTTTTGTTATCGTTATATGGAAGAAATCGTTAATTTTGACACATTTTAATGAATTACTTTGTTCAACGACTTTACCAATGCAATTTTGAAGTGTTATCTAGATATTTACACCCTCTACTTGCTCTATAAAAAATTTCGCTTTTACAACTCTATTTGGGGATGATCTGATCATTTTTTGTTATCGTTTTATGCAACAAATCGTTAATTTCGACACATTTTAATTAATTACTCGGCTCAAACACTTTACCGATGCAAATTTTAAGCGTTATCCAACTTCTTACACGCACTAGTTATTCTATATAAAATTTCGTATTCCCAGCTCTTCATTTGGGGATGATCTGATTGTTTTTGTTATCGTTATATGGAAGAAATCGTTAATTTCGACACATTTTAATGAATTACTCTGCTGAAACACTTTACCAATGCAATTTTGAAGTGTTATCTGGTGTCTTACACCCTTTGCTTATTCTATAAAAAATTTCGCTTCTACAACTCTATTTGGGGATGATCTGATCATTTTTTGTTATCGTTTTATGCAAGAATTCGTTAATTTGGACACATTTTAATTAATTACTCGGCTGAAACACTTTACCAATGCAATTTTGAAGTGTTATCTGGTTTCTTACACAGTCTGCTTACTCTATAAAAAATTTCGCTTTTACAACTCTATTTGGGGATGATCTGATCATTTTTTGTTATCGTTTTATGCAAGAAATCGTTAATTTCGACACATTTTAATTAATTACTCGGCTCAAACACTTTACCAATGCAATTTTTAAGCATTATCGCACTTCTTACACTCCCTACTTATTGTATATAAAATTTCGTATTCCCAGCTCTTCATTTGGGGATGATCTGGTTTTTTTTTCTATCGTTTTATGCAAGAAATCCTTAATTTTGACACATTTTAATCAATTACTCGGTTCATACACTTTACCAATGCAATTTTTATGTGTTATCTGGTTTCTTACACCTTCTACTTAATCTATAAAAAATTTCGCTTTTACAACTCTATTTGGGGATGATCTGATCATTTTTTGTTATCGTTTTATGCAAGAAATCGCTAATTTCGACACATTTTAATTAATTACTCGGCTCAAATACTTTACCAATGCAATTTTTAAGCGTTATCGCACTTCTTACACTCCCTACTTATTCTATATAAAATTTCGTATTCCCAGCTCTTCATTTGGGGATGATCTGATTTTTTTTTTCTATCGTTTTATGCAAGAAATCCTTAATTTTGACACATTTTAATCAATTACTCGGTTCAAACACTTTACCAATGCAATTTTTATGTGTTATCTGGTTTCTTACACCTTTTACTTAATCTATAAAAAATTTCGCTTTTACAACTCTATTTGGGGATGATCTGATCATTTTTTGTTGTCGTTTTATGCAAGAAATCGTTAATTTCAACACATTTTAATTAATTACTCGTCTCAAACACTTTACCAACGCAATTTTTAAGCGTTATCCAAACTTCGTACACTCACTAGTTATTCTATATAAAATTTCGTATTCCCAGCTCTTCATTTTTGGATGATTTGATTGGTTTTGCTATCGTTATATGCAAGAAATCGTTAATTTTGACACGTTTTAGTTAATTACTCGACTCAAACACTTTACCAATGCAATTTTGATGTGTTATCTGGTTCCTTACACCCTCTACTTACTCTATATAAAATTTCGCGTTTACATCTCTATTTGGGGATGATCTGATTAGCCGATGTAATTTTTAAGGCTTATCTAATTTCTTACACCTACTACTTATTGCTCCGAAGACCAAAGAGGATTCAAGAAGAACTTCTCCACGTTAGACAATACTTTAATCGTGCAGCAACTGATAAAAAAATCGAATGATCTCTTATTATTTGTAGACTTTGAGAAAGCGTTCGACAATGTAAGAACAGAAACAATCTTATAGGTCATACAAACATCTGGTGTGGAAGATCACAATAATAAATAATAAAAGGACGATAACTCTAGGAAATGGACTGAAGCAAGGTGATGTGACTTCTGCAAAGCTATTCAATGCAGTATTGGAAACAATGTTTGTAGAAGAAGAATGGAAAGACCTGGGAATAAGAATAAATGGGCAATGGTTGAACAGGCTAAAGGTTGCAGATGACATAGTACTTATAGGAAAAAACGAAACGGAAGTAAGGAAAATGCTGGAAACAATATCGAGAAGAGGGAAGCAAACTGGTCTGGAGATAAATATGAGCAAGACAAAAAAATAAAATAAATGTTAATGGAAAGGAATCTGACAAACTAGAGCATTTCGTATATCTAGGACAAAAGATTGCAACTGAAAACACAAAAAGCAAAAAAAATGGATAAGGGAAAAGTCAAATATCGAGGATATTGGAAGAATAGTATTGGATCGAAAATGGAATTGGAATATTATAAGAGTACGAGATGAGAGATGGACCAAGAAAATCCTAGAATGGTACCCAGTAGACAAAAAGAGAAAGAAAGGAAGACCAAGTGCCAGCTGGGAAGATGAGTTTAAGTGGAGTTGTGGAGGAGTAACATGGCACAGGGTAGCTTGGGATCGACAAGAATGGAAGAGAATGAAGGAGATATACAAGGAAGTATGGCTTAACACGGACTAATATCAAGAGCATACATATACATAAGAGCATTTTGATTTTGTTCTGCTAAATTTTGATTTTGATTTGTTAAATTGTAAAAAGTTTATAAGAGTTTCTTCTTTTGTTGGTGACAATAAATTTCTATCTATCTATCTACTACTTATTGCATATAAAATTTCTTATTTCCAACTTTCCAACTTTCCATTTAGGAATGATCTGATTTCGTTTCCTATCTATTTAAAAAAAGCATCACTTTGAAACATTTTGATGTCTTTGAGGTCACAGCGAGAGGAAGGAAGTAAAATGCTATATATATATATAAATTTTCAACACAAAGAACTCCTCATTATATTCAAAATTTCGAATTTCAAAAACTGACCTTGTCCAAAACGATTTCTTATTCCTTATTAATTTCGTTCACGTATTTATTATGTTTTTTTTTTGGCCCATATCATCATATATCGGAGTCCTTTGTTGTTTATCTCGGAATCGCTTCGCTAACTGTCTAGGAATGTATCGGGTTTCACCGACAAAAGCCATTTTTTTGCCGATGTCCGAATCTCTTTTCTCAACAGACAAAGCAGCCGATCGCCCGGACAGCTCACCTTTTACTTATCGTTTTTTCGGGCGATTTAATCAAAATGTCAATGTTTAAAGACAAAATTTGTTTTAATAAATAAAAAATTTCGTTTAAAATTCTAATAATAGGATTGAAATGATATTTTCCCAGGAGAGACACGCTTTTCTCGGAAATAAGGATCGGAAATGGTAATTTGTCTGGAAATAGATATGAATAAGTTATCCACCCACGTTGAGGGGGTTGGTTTTTCATTTACCTGAAAGCAACCGATGCGGTTTTATCGATTGCAAGAACAAAACAAAATTTCGATGCATATTACACATTAATTAATCACTAAAAGAGAAAAAAAAAGAACACTCACAACCAAAACATCACAGTTATGCATAACTTGGTGTTTATGTAAAATAATATGAGCAATTCCCGGAGAATGAATTCTTTTGCGTTCTATACAAAAAAAAATTAGTCCACATAAATAGTAATCATAAAATAAAGATTAATAAAGAAGTCAACAAAGTTAAAATAAACGAATTTCTTTTCACAAACATTAAGATTGGTAATAGTCGTATGAAAATAAACGCGACAAGAACTGAGTCAATATACACATCCCCTCTTCGGGTACAAGGATAAGTTCTGGTACAAGGACACGAGACGAAACGCCGATGGCCATCTCCATGGCAACGGTGGGGTTCCTTTCGCCCCCGCCGAAGAGGGTGAATGGAATGAGGGAATCAAACCCGAAAGAACGTTGTTTTCGAGATATAACGACCGAAAGGATCACGATTAAATGCTGTAGTTGTAATTGTCTAATAAATCTAGATCATTTCGAATTCTTTTAGAACGTTAATTAAGTATTTTCGATTTTAAACGCCATCTATTAATGAGTAGATGCTTAACATGAACCTCAAAAAGTTTTAATACTTAATTCCACATCGTTTTTTTCAAAATTTTATTTATTTTACGAAACTTATAATTTGGTACAATCTAACCTCAAACGTTCCTTTATAACCTCAAAAAGTTTCATTTGTTAATTCTTAACCGTTTTGGAGAAAAATTTTTTTTTCTTTAATCACATCTTCCAGAAACGTCAAATTGAATCGATGTTTAAAATTTTTTAAAAAATAAAGCGTTTACCCTGGAAGCTTATAATTTGGTACAATCTAACCTCAAACGTTTCTTTATAACCTCAAAAAATTTCATTGTTTAATTTTTAACCGTTTCCGAGAAAACAATTTTTTTTCTTTAATCACATCTTGAAGAAACGTCAAATTGAATCGACAATCTTTAAAATCTTTTAATAAATAAAGTGCTCACCGTGGAAACTTATAATTTGGTACAACATAACCTCAAACGTTCCATTATAACCTCAAAAAGTTTCATTTGTTAATTCTTAACCGTTTTGGAGAAAAATTTTTTTTTCTTTAATCACATCTTCCAGAAACATCAAATTGAATCGATGTTTAAAATTTTTTTAAAAATAAAGCGTTTACCCTGGAAGCTTATAATTTGATACAACCTAACCTCAAACGTTCCATTATAACCTCAAAAAGTTTCATTTATTAATTCTTAACCGTTTCGGAGAAAACAATTTTTTTCTTTAATCACATCTTGAAGAAACGTCAAATTGAATCGACAATATTTAAAATTTTTTTAAAAATAAAGTGCTCACCCTAAAAACTTATAATTTGGTACAACATAACCTCAAACGTTCCATTATAACCTCAAAAGGTTTCATTTA
Source organism: Onthophagus taurus (assembly GCF_000648695.1). Classification (NCBI taxonomy): domain Eukaryota; kingdom Metazoa; phylum Arthropoda; class Insecta; order Coleoptera; family Scarabaeidae; genus Onthophagus; species Onthophagus taurus. The sequence continues at coordinate 187,384 of NW_019280398.1, forward strand.
TTAATTCTTAACCGTTTCGGAGAAAACAATTTTTTTCTTTAATCACATCTTCCAGAAACGTCAAATTGAATCGGTAATGTTTAAAATTTTTTTAAAAATAAAGTGCTCACCCTGGATACTTATAATTTGGTACAACCTAACCTCAAACGTTCCTTTATAACCTCAAAAAGTTTCATTCCTTCACTCTTAGCCGTTTTGGAGAAAAAATGGTTTTTCTTTTATCACATTTTCAAGAAACGTCAAATTGAGTCGGAAATATTTAAAATTCTTTTAAAAATAAACTGCACACTCTGAAAACTTATAATTTGGTACAACCTAACCTCAAACGTTCTTTTATAACCCCAAAAAGTTTCATTTCTTACCTCTTAATCGTTTTGGAAAAAAAAAAATGTTTTTCTTTAATGACATTTGCAAGAAACGTCAAATTGAGTCGGAAATATTTAAAATTAATTTAAAAATAAAGGGCTCACCCTGGAAACTTATAATTTGGTACAACCTAACCTCAAACATTCCTTGATAACCTCAAAAAGTTTCAATATTGAATTCTTAAACGTTTCGGAGAAAACAATTTTTTTTTAATCACATTTTCAAGAAACATCAAATTGAGTCGGAAATATTTAAAATTCTTTTAAAAATAAACTGCACACCCTGAAAACTTATAATTTGGTACAACCTAACCTTAAACTTTCCTCTATAACCTCAAAAAGTTTCATTCTTTATTTCTTAACCGTTTCGGAGAAAAGAATTTTTTCTTCAATCACATCTTGAAGAAACGTCAAATTGAATAGCAATGTTTAAAATTTTAAAAAAAATAAAGTACTCACCTTGGAAACTTGTAATTTGGTACAACCTAACCTCAAACGTTCCTCTATAACCTCAAAAAGTTTCATTCTTTATTTCTTAACCGTTTCGGAGAAAAGAATTTTTTCTTCAGTCACATCTTGAAGAAAAGTCAAATTGAATAGCAATGTTTAAAATTAAAAAAAAAATAAAGTGTTCACCTTGGAAACTTGTAATTTGGTACAATCTAACCTCAAACGTTCCTTTATAACCTCAAAAAGTTTCATAGTTTTTTCTTTAATCACATCTTAAGAAATGTCAAATTGAATTAGCAATATTTAAAAATTAAAAAAAAATAAAGTGCTTACCTTGGAAGTTTATAATTTGGTATAACCTAACCTCACACGTTCTTTTATAACCTCAAAAAGTTTCATTTATTAATTTTTAACCGTTTTGAAGAAAAAATTGTTTTTCTTTAATCACATTTCCAAGAAACGTCAAATTGAATCGGCAATATTTAAATTTTGTTTTAAAAGAAAGTGCTCACCCTGGAATCTTATAATTTGATATAACATAACCTTAAACGTTCCTTTATAACCTCAAAAAGTTTCATTCTTTATTTCTTAACCGTTTCGGAGAAAACAATTTTTTTCTTTAATCGCATTTTCTAGAAACGTCAAATTGAGCCGGAAATATTTAAAATTCTTTTAAAAATGAACTGCTCATCCTGGAAACTTATAATTTGGTACAACCTAACCTCAAACGTTCCTTTATAACCTCAAAAACTTTTATTAATTAATTCTTAACCGTTTCGGAAAAAAATTGTTTTTCTTTAATCACATCTTGAAGAAACGTCAAATTTAATCGACAATATTTAAAATTTTTTTTAAAATAAAGTACTCACCTTGGAGACTTATAATTTGGTACAATTTAACCTCAAACGTTCCGTTATAACCTCAAAAAGTTTCAGTGTTTAATTCTTAACAGTTTCGGAGAAAACAATTTTTTTTAATCACATCTTGAAAAAACGTCAAATTAAATGGGCAATATTTAAAAATTTTTTAAAAATAAAGTACTCACTCCGGAATCTTATAATTTGGTACAACATAACCTCAAACGTTCCTTTATAACCTCAAAAAGTTTCATTGTTTAATTCTTAACAGTTTTAGAGAAAACAATTTTTTTTTATCACATCTTGAAGAAACGTCAAATTAAATGGGCAATATTTAAAATTTTTTTAAAAATAAGGTGCTCACTCTGGAAACTTATAATTTGGTATAACATAATCTCAAACATTCCTTTATAACCTCAAAAAGTTTCATTTCTCAATTTGTAACCATTTCGGAGAAAACAACTTTTTTTTAATTACATTTTCAAGAAACGTCAAATTTAGTTGGAAATATTTAAAGTTCTTTTCAAAATAAAGTGCTCACCCTGGAAGCTTATAATTTGGTACAACCTAACCTCAACCGTTCTTTTATAACCTCAAAAAATTTCATGACTTCACTCTTAACCGTTTTGGAGAAAAAATTGTTTATCTTTAATCACATTTTCAAGAAACGTCAAATTGAATTGGAAATATTTAAAATGTTTTAAAAAATAAAGTGCTCATCGTGGAATCTTATAATTTGGTACAACCTAATCTCAATCGTTCCTTTATAACCACAAAAAGTTTCATTTATTAATTCTTAACCGTTTCGGAGAAAATAATTTTTTTCTTTAATAACCTCAAAAAGTTTCGTTTCATTGAGAATTGTTTTTAATATGAATTTATGATTTGAATTTTAAAAAATAATAAAAGTTAAACGAATACAATCAAAATAAATGTTTTAAATATTTTTCGGTTTGGAGAATGTCGCCAAGATTTTAGATTACAACCCACTTTAAAAACGTCTTTTATATTTTCGATTCGGTCTCTTTTATATTTTCTTATTCTTGTTTTGTTGGTTCGATGCACCCGGACCCATTCGCGATCAAAACATATTTTTGTGCGACAGTTTTTCTTTTGTACAACGAACTGAATTCTACAACAATCCGATAAAACTTTTTTTTTCTTATTTTTGTACGTTTTTTTTATAACATGTGAGTAATTGTTTGTGTTTATTTTTTTTTTGGATTTAATCTGCTTAATTTAATTCTTTTATAATCAACGAAGAATGTTGTATAAATCCTTGAACGTTCATTATTGATTACACAATGAAAAAAGGATCATCGAACTAATAACACTTCCAAAAATAATCGGTGCTAATAAAATTAGTATTACAACCACGGCAAGGTATAACACAATGTGTTTATTAACGAACACGTAACATATGTCTTTAAAACTCACATCCTTTATTATTTTTTTTTTTATTACGTAAACGCGTTCGACCCAATTTTTTTTGTTCTTTTCCCTCAAAATATTTACCATCTTTCGACGAATTGAAAAGAATTCTGTTAAAAACGACAACGACGACGCAACCAAAAACCGTGTCTTCACTCGTTGGTTATTTTTAAAAAGCATCCAATGTTTACATTCACCCACAATTAGGTAGACGGTAGTAGAAGAACGCTGCCTCCTCCTGCATTTTATCAGTTACGTTCTCCTTTCTTAGTAAACAAGAAACGAAACTTTACGAGGTCGTTTACCAAAGTTAGATGAGAAGAAGAACAGTTTGTTTTCTTTCTTGTGAGTTAGATTTTTTTCATCCCGGAAAAAAAATTGTGATGACAAAATCAAATAAGTTTGAATAATGAATTAAATGTTACTATTAAGATGGGATTAAAATGAAATAAATTAACGAGATCGAAAAAAGGTAAGAAAGAAATCGAAGAGGCTGCCAAAGACCCGTTAAGACCTCTTATTTATACCTGTCATTTATCAGGGTAGAATGAAATCGCATAAATTTCGGTGTTAAACTCGTTGTTATCTCAACTTTAAATATTCATAACGAAAGAAAGGAATAATAAATTAATTTGAATTGGTCAAAATTTAAGATAAAGATAAATAATTAGATAAGATTTTACGATATTGCAACTTTTTTAGGTGATCATAACTTGTAAACAATGTACTCGATTATCAAGATTTATATATCATTCGATTCGCCATATCGAAGTCACAAAATGTTCAATCTCAATTCTTTCTCATTTACTTTGTGCAGCATTTACAATGACACCGTGTTCGAATCGTTGTTTTAACACGTAAATTAATTTAGTTAATCTAAGCTACATTTTTGAAAAAAAATTTTCGTATAAAAGTTGTGGCAAATTTAATTCTTAACAATATTGCTCATTTACATTTTTGCTCTCAGATGCATACATTTCGAGAAAAGTTCGAAAACGTGAAAATTGTGATAAAATCGTGGTTTTACATCTTGTTGTTGGTAAACATTGTATTCGGAACGTTTTAGAAAAAAACTTTTAGTATAAAACTTGTAGCAAATTCTATTGTTAACAATTTTGCTCTTTTACACTTTTGCTCTCGGATGCATAAATTTCGAGAAAAGTTCGAAAAGGTGAAAATTATGATAAAATCGTGGTTTTACATCTTGCTGTTGGTAAGCATTGGAATCGGAACGTTTTAGAAAAAAACTTTTAGTATAAAAGTTGTAGGAAATTCTATTCCTAACAATTTTGCTCTTTTACATTTTTGCTCTCAGGTGCATAAATTTCGAGAAAAGTTCAAAAATCTGAGAATTATGATAAAATCGGGGTTTTATATCTTGTTGTTGGTAAGCATGGGATTCCGACCGTTTTAGAAAAAAAGTTTTACTATAAAAGTTGTAGCAAATTTAATTCGTAACGATATTGCTCATTTACATTTTTGCTCTCAGATGCATAAATTTCCAGAAAAGTTAAAAAATGTGAGAATTATGACAAAATCGTGGTTTTATATCTTGTTATTGGTAAACACGGGATTCCGATCGTTTTAAAAAAAAAGTTTTACTATAAAAGTTGTAGCAAATTCTATTCTTAACAATTTTGCTCTTTTACATTTTTGCTCTCAGATGCATAAATTTCGAGAAAAGTTCGAAAATGTAAGAATTATGATAAAATCGTGGTTTTACATCTTGTTGTTGGCAAACATTGGATTCGGAACGTTTTAGAAAAAAACTTTTAGTATGAAAGTTGTAGCAAATTCTATTCTTAACAATTTTGCTCTTTTACACTTTTGCTCTCAGATGCATAAATATTGAGAAAACTTTAAAAAAATGAAAATTATGATATAATCGTGGTTTTACATCTTGTTGTTGGTAAGCATTGCATTCGGAACGTTTTAGAAAAAAACTTTTAGTATAAAACTTGTAGCAAATTTTATTCTTAACAATTTTGCTCTTTTGCACTTTTGCTCTCAGCTGCATAAATATTGAGAAAACTTAAAAAAAATGAAAATTATGATAAAATCGTGGTTTTACATATTGTTGTTGGTAAGCATTGGATTCAGATCGTTTTAGAAAAAAACTTTTAGCATTAAAGTTGTAGCAAATTCTATTCTTAACAATTTTGCTCTTTCACACTTTTGCTCTCAGATGCATAAATATTGAGAAAAGCTCGAAAAGATGAAAATTATGATATAATCGTGGTTTTACATCTTGTTGTTGGTAGTAAGCACGGTATTCGGACGTTTTAGAAAAAAAGTGTTAGTATAAAAGTTGTAGCAAATTTAATTCTTAACAATATTGCTCTTTTACTCTTTTGCTCCCAGAGGCATAAATTTCGAGAAAAGTTCGAAAAGGTGAAAATTATGATAAAATCGTGGTTTTACATCTTGCTGTTAGTAGTGCACGGGATTTGAAACGTTTTAGAAAAAAAGTTTTAGTATAAAATTTGTAGCAAATTTTATTCTTAACAATTTTGCTCTTTTACACTTTTGCTCCCAGAAGCGTAAATTTCGAGAAAAGTTCGAAAAGGTGAAAATTATGATAAAATCGTGGTTTTACATTTTGTTGTTGGTAAGCATTAGATTCGGAACGTTTTAGAAAAAAACTTTTAATATAAAAGTTGTAGCAAATTTAATTCTTAACAATTTTGCTCTTTTACACTTTTGCTCTCAGATGCATAAATTTCGAGAAAGGTTCGAAAAGGTGAAAATTATGATAAAATCGTGGTTTTACATCTTGTTGTTGGTAGTCGTTGGATTCGAAACGTTTTAGAAAAAAGGTTTTAGTATAAAAGTTGTAGCAAGTTTAATTCTTAACAATTTTGCTGTTTTACACTTTTGCTCTCAGATGCAAAATTTCGAGAAAAGTTCGAAAAGATGAAAATTATGATATAATCGTGGTTTTACATCTTGTTGTTGGTAGTAAGCACGAGATTCGGATGTTTTAGAAAAAAAGTGTTAGTATAAAAGTTGTAGCAAATTTAATTCTTAACAATATTGCTCTTTTACACTTTCGCTCTCAAATGCATAAATTTCGAGAAAAATTCGAATAACTAAAAATTAGGTTAAACCGTGGTTTCACATCTTATTGTTGCTAGTGCACGGAATTTAAAATGTTTTAGAAAAAAACTTTTAGTATAAAAATTGTAGCAAATTTAATTCTTAACAATATATCTCTTTTACACTTTTGCTCTCACAATCAGATGCATAAATATCGAGAAAAATCCGTTGATCTTGTTATAATCAAAATAGTATCCATATAAAGTCCTATTTAATTGGGATCTAAAAAAAATTGGGGGTTAACTTCGAAGGGTAAATATTTATTATTTGGTTTATTGAGCGATGTTGCCGTCATTTAAATTTCGTTCCGGGGTCGACGGCAGCGTCGCGACGCCGGACCTCGAACCGGGTCACACCGACGCCCCACGTTGTTGGGGGGGCCACTGCACCGGGTAGCAGTAATCACGTGATGTCTGCAACCCCCACCTAGTAACGCGCCGGCTGCAGGAGTCGTCATGACAACGACGCCCTGTGCAGAAGAATACGTCGCGACGCCTACACTTTAAATATTTTTTATTATTTAAAGTATGATCATCATAAAAGATTATTCGAACATTATTAGTTATTCAAAACGATGTAAAAAAGTACTAAAATGAGTTTCCCTCGGAATCAGTAACTAGAATTAACTGGACGTTTACATATGTGTGCAGGAAGTTCACATCCTTTAGTTACATGAGCAAAGGTGACTTTTTCTTTAATGTCTTTCTTAAGACCACCTTAAGAGTTTCGCATTAAATAAAAACTTGTTAGTCATTTACATTTTCAATTTAGTTCTAAGCCCATAAGAAATAATAAATGATTATGAGCTATTTTATAGTGATATTATTGTAAATGAGTTGTAACCCCAAGCGGATTTCGGTTTAGATTTAGATAGATTGTTTCCTACTTAAAAACACTACGTGTATGCGGAAGTTTGATTCAAAGCGGATAGATTCGTGCAATGATTTTTTAAAATAACATCGAAATACTCTTGTAACATAGTTTTAATTCGTCGAGTTGGGCGGAAAATTTTAATATACACCTACGTAACCCACTTAGCATTCAATGGACAAATTCTTATTCCGTATTTGGAACGGCGAGAATTAAAAATAAATTTCAAATGTAAAGCTCACTCTTGTAAAGCTTTTAAAGTGAAACCATAAAAATTAAATTAGATTAGAAGAAAATCTCGCTACAAATTTTTTTTTAATAAATAAACGTTTCTTTCCCCATTTCGGACATTTCCGCTCGTCATTGGGAAAATACGGTTAGGAAATCGATCCGACCGTCGTTTTACCGTTTTGAACCGGTTATAGGGGAGTCGACCCTCTAAAAAAAGAGGGTTGAATACCCAAACTAGGAAAAAAACGACAGCAGGAGCCCGTTATCCGCCCTTCGTAACCCAATTTTCGTTTGAGGCAAACGAGCTTTCTATGAAGGGGTTAACCATAAACCCTTTATTACGTTCTATATTCAATTTTTTTTCAAACTCTTTAAGATAGTATGCTGTAATTAAAGAAATTAATAAAAAGTTAAACAAATAAAACATTGTAATGAGCGAAAATACTTTGTAAAAAAAATAATAATAGAAAAATTAAAATTTAGTTAAGAATCTTACAGAAAATTAAAAATCCTTTAATTTGATACCCAACAACCCATATTAACCTAAATAAAGAAATTTGTAACCGCCATTTATTATTTCACAATTAATTTTTTAATCTTAAAAATTAAAAAATCTTAATAAGTAACAAAAATCCTTTAATTTGATACCCAACAACCTATATTTTGGGAGAAATAATACATTTGAAATGACAGTTGACAGCTGCCATTTTTATTTTTTTTTTAATTTCGATTATCTTTGCAAGTATTTGAGATAAATACGTCGTGTTTGGACTCAAATAACTCGAATTTTAAATTTAAATCGATTAGAAATAATTTTAACCCAATTTATTGAAGAATTAAAAAACTAATTTGAACCAATAACGTCAAATTTTGTTAAAAATCGAAAAGGAAATTAAAAATTCTTTAATTTGATACCCCACTACCCATAGTTTGGGTGCAATTATACATTTAAAAATGACAGTTGACAGCCGCCATTTTTAATTTTTGTTAAATTTCGATTATCTTTGCAAGTATTTGAGATAAATACGTCGTGTTTGGACTCAAATAACTCGAATTTTAAATTTAAATCGATTCGAAATAATTTTAACCCAATTTATTTAGGAATCAAAAAACTAATTTGAACCAATAACTTCAAATTTTGTTAAAAATCGAAAAGTAAATTAAAAATCCTTTAATTTGATACCCCACAACCCATATTTTGGGAGAAATAATACGTTTGAAATGACAGTTGACAGCCGCCATTTTTAATTTTTCTTAAATTTCGATTATTTTCTCAAGTATTTGAGATAAATACATCGTGTTTGGACTCAAATAACTCAAATTTTAAATTTAAATTGATTAGAAATAATTTTAACCCAATTTATTGAGGAATCAAAAAATTAATTTGAACCAATAACTTCAAATTTTGTTAAAAATCNATTAATTTTTATGGAAGTTACGATTTTTAATAATTCCAAAACTTATCATTTTTGATGATTTTCGACATCTCTCAATTTGATCCCCCAGAACTTTTTTATAACAAGTTTAGTAACAATTTCACATTTTTTATCGAAATCTATACCCTTTCAGCTATTATACCAGAAAATTTTATTATTCCAAGTTAATTTTTATGGAAGATACGATTTTTTATAATTCCAAAACTCATAATTTTGATGATTTTCGACATCTCTCAATTTGATCCCCAAGAACTTTTTTATAACCAGTTTAGTAACAATTTCAAATTTATTATTGTAATCTATATCCCTTTTAATATAATTCTTAGAAATTTCTTAGTCCCAATTCGATTTTTTCAAAAGTTAGGAATTTTTTTAAATCTGAAATAACGTATTTTTGGGTATTACTTACTTGTACCACTTATAACTTTTTTATTTCAAATTTAATAATAATTTAACATATTTCATCAAAATCTACACCTTTTTAACTATTATTCCAGAAAATTTTATTATTCCAAATTAATTTTTATGGAAGTTTCGATTTTTTATAACTCCACAACTCATAATTTTGGTGATTTTCGACATCTCTCAATTTAATCCCCAAGAACTTTTTTATAACAAGTTTAGTAACAATTTCACATTTTTTATTGAAATCTATATCCTTTTTAATAGAATTCTTAGAAATTTCTTAGTTGCAACTCGATTTATTCAAAAGTTACGATTCTTTTAAAACTGAAATAACGTATTTTTGGGTATTACTCAATTGTACCACTTATAACTTTTTTATTTCAAATTTAATAATAATTTAGCATTTTCTATCGAAATCTACACCTTTTTAACCATTATTCCAGAAAATGTTATTACTCCAAATTAATTTTAATAGAAATTGCAATTTTTTATAATTCCAAAACTCACAATATCTAGTGATTTTGGATATCTCTCAATTTAATCCCCCAGAACTTTTTTATAACAATTTTAGTAACTATTTCACATTTTTTATTGAAATCTATANATCCTATAATTTGATACCCCACAACCTATATTTTGGGTGAAATATCACATTTAAAATGACAGTTGACAGCCGCCATTTTTAATTTTAATTTTTCTTAAATTTCGATTATATCTTCGCAAGTATTTGAGATAGATACGTCGTGTTTGGGCTTAAATAACTCAATTTTTCGATTTAAATCGATCGAAAATAATTTTAACTCAATTTTTAGTGAAATTAAAAAATATTTTTTGTTTGTTCAACTTTAAACGATTAAAATGATTCGAAATGTGATTAAAGAAATGTTACATTCTGTGTTCAATTCACGTCCTTGTAAAATATTTACCCTCATCCTTTTTTAACCCTCTTTTTCTCGCTACCCCCTTTTACTCTGACGTGTATCGATCGTTTTTGGGGTCGCTTCAACTACGAGGGTTGGAAAGTCACAACGCGAAAACTCCGAACTTCTCGGACTGTGCATACAATCGCCCTTGTATTCTATTTATATTACAAAATCCTATAATCGACCTCATTTTTATCCTACTATGGTTATTTTATTTTATTTCATTTTATTTTTTTTTTTGTTGCAACAAATTTTATTTTGGATATCTCTATGATTGCATGTATCCAACATGTTATGTAGTCACACCCACACGGATCTTAAGTAGTGTGTAGTGTAGGGCAACCACCTCGAGAGTCTCCTCGAGTGACTTTTTGACACAAATGGCTCTTCCGGTATCTATTTTGACTCACCCAAGTAGTTCTCTCGTGACGAAACCGTTAATATCTTTAAAATCATTAAAATCACGCCGTTTTGAAAGTTTATTTAAAAAGAATTAACTCTTCCCCGACTCGTTTTGTAATCGAGATTGTAAAATAATATCCGTCAAGATATGTTAACGTACACGGTTTTAAGTTTGGAATAACAATAGATATCACATTTACATTTTGAAGGTTAAATTTTTTTCTTTGAAAAACAAATAAACAAAATCCTCGGTATTATTTATTTATTTAATTAATTTGAAGGCGATTAATTGGAACGAAATCACAACAAAAATAAACTTTTGATGTGGCGCCTAATATTTTAGCGAATTAAGCCTTATTTATTGTATACAATAACTTTGTTAACTCTATTTAATGAGTTAATTACACTTTGTTTTTATGGTTATTTGAACTGTTTTTACTGTAACGAATTGAGTTGTGGTCGTATTGGAAACGAGCAACATATCGATCCGAATGAATCATGATAATATCGTATTGAAACTCTCCCCTACAACGCTCAAACATAATCAATACGTTATATTTACTCAACCTTGGTTACTTAATTAATTAATTATTTTATGTTTATCTCCAATTAAAATTAATTTTTGCCCCTATGACAGCATCAAATATTTCTACATTTATAGAAAGAGCAATTCTCTCACGAGTCCAACAAACCATCCCCGTTTAGAACGTAGAAGAAAGTCCGTGTGTTCCAAGAATACTCTAATAATCTTTAACGTTTAAAAATAGCATGGGCTCCTCGCGGTTCTCGAGATCCTTTCGTCGTCTTTTCTCGCTCATCTTAACGTTGGTTATGTTGCTCCTATTGTGATGACTACTACGCGGAGGATGTCACACACACAACGTTTAAAGCGATTTTAACTATACGACGACCGCTTTTAGAACATGACAAATATAGTGTGTTTTGATGATGGTTGTTAGAAATAGAGAGGAAGGGTAACTTGTCATCATGGGTTGTTTTATTATTTTTTTTTTCTGGTGGTGATTCATTCTGTTTAAATTTATAGGGAGAGAATGAAGTGTTGTTTTTATGTTTTATAGTAAAAAATTAACATTTAATTGCTTAATTAATTAATTAATTATTTTTAGTAACTCAAAAAACCATCATTTTCTGTCATTTTGATTTGATCAACCAGAACTTTTTTGTTGCTATATTGGTAATAATTTAGTATTTTTTATCGAAATCTACAACCTTTTAACTATTATTTCAGAAAATTTTATTATTCCAAATTAATTTTTATGAAAGTTACGATTTTGAATATTTCCAAAACTCGTAAGTTTTGATGATTTTCGACATCTCTCAATTTGATCCCCTACAATTTTTTTATAACAAGTTTAGTAACAATTTCACATTTTTTATTGAAATCTATATCCCTTTTAATATAATTCTTAGAAATTTCGCAGTTCGAATTCGATTTTTTCAAAAGTTATGAATTTTTTAAATTCAAATAACGTATTTTTTGGGAATTACTCAATTTTACCACTTATAACTTTTTTATTTCAAATTTAATAATAATTTTGCATATTTCATCAAAATCTACACCCTTTTAACTATTATTCCAGAAAATTTTATTATCCAAATTAATTTTTATGGAACCTACGATTTTTTATAACTCAAAACTCATAATTTTTGATTATTTTGGATATCTCTCAATTTAATCCCCCAGAACTTTTTTATAACAATTTTAGTAACTATTTCACATTTTTTATTGAAATCTATATCCTTTTTAATAGAATTCTTAGAAATTTCTTAGTTCCAACTCGATTTATTCAAAAGTTACGATTCTTTTAAAACTGAAATAACGTATTTTTGGGCATTACTCAATTGTACCACTTATAACTTTTTTATTTCAAATTTAATAATAATTTTGCATATTTCATCAAAATCTACAGCCTTTTAACTATTATTGTCCTGGAGGTACTTCTTTATAATAAATCCCGACCTTACCTGTACCTCCGAGATCTCTCCCATTCTTGAGAACTCCAAGGTTGTTCTCTTATATATCCTTGGCCATCGCACCCGAGTCGTCTTTTTCCTTTACTCCCCGCGTACCTTCTTCTTCTTCTTCTACTTCGGCGTGTAAATAAATAAAAGAGACCGCGAGATCGGCCCCCTTTTTGCTGCGGTCTCTTGGAGTCATCTTCAGCGACAACTCACAAAATCACTTTTATACCATTAAAATTGCAATCTTTTTTATTTCGATAACAAAGGCCGTTGTGCGCTTGTTGATGATTGTCGCAGAATTAACTTAGTGAAGGTGATTTAAAATAATCCGTCGTTAAAATAGAACTTTGCCCATTAAAAGAGTTTGTTAAACTTTATAGTTACATTTTTGTATCTTTTCCATTCGAAGCGGGAAGAAGAAAAGAGGCGAAGTGAATACAATGAACTCTGTGCTCACAGACCATACGCAATAAAAAAAAAGAAAAATGTTAATTATGTTGGTGCGTGTATGTAAGTTCTTAAAATACTTTATAAAATGTTTCATAAAATATTATTAATGTATTATATTAAATTACGTAATAGAACCACCACCATAAAAGTAAAGAAACTGTAATTAATAATCTTTATTTTTTTAATAAAGAATATAACAATAACAGCATTGTTAATCGTTTGGAATTTTAAAGAGTCCTCTTCATTGTCCTTTGAGGGTACGGTAGTAACCTAAATTTAAACCGGTCAATGGAATGGATTGATTGTAGTCTTTATGTATTAAAGAAGTGTTTTGTTGATATTTTTTGCATATTCATCCGAAAATTAATTAATTTTTCAACGAATTACATAATTCATTTATAAGTATTAACATATTTTGGAAATAATTGCCACGTTTTGGCATTGAAACGTAAACGGTGTTTATAATATATGATAATGTCGTTTCCGGTGGTGACGTTATATCACGTACGCGGTATCAGAGACAAAGAGACAACGTCTCAAAGACAACAAAATAAGGTGGGATTTGGAAGCTCCTCCGCGGTTAATATTCCCATCGAAAACGTGTCCTTGACTATTATTATTCAGGCGATAACTATGCGAGAACGTTTACCTATTTATTCCTTCGAACTCAACCACTGACCCATTTTCGACTCGAAATTTACACGAACCTATCTGTTTTAATACACGAAAATAAATTAAAACGAGACGTAAAAGTACGCTGGTTCACTATTTTAAAGTATTGAATGCGGAAGAATGTTCTTAATCTATTTGTTTTCGGGGTTCTGAAACGTTCGACGTGCCAACTAAAACATCGCGACAATATTTTAAGGTTGCCTTGTTCCAAATAAACTTTACAAACTAAATATTTTTGAAAAAATTATTTTTCGGGGTTATTTAAAATTAAGGTAACAAAAAAACGTGAAAAAATCGAACTGGAATTGCGAAATTTATAAGAATTATATTATAAAGGGTATAGATTTTTAGTAAAATATGTGAATTTGTTATTAAAGTTTTTATAAGCAAGTTCTGAAAATATATTTTATAATATCGTAATTTCCATAAAAATTAATTTGGAACAACAAAATTTTCTGGAATAATAGTTAAAAGGGTGTAGATTTCGATAAAAAATGCTAAATTATTATTAAATTTGAAATAAAAAAGTTATTAATGGTACAAGTAAGTAATACCCAAAAATACGTTATTTCAGATTTAAAAAAATTCCTAACTTTTGAAAAAATCGAATTGGAACTACGAAATTTCTAAGAATTATATTAAAAAGGATGTAGATTTCAATAAAAAATATGAAATTGTTACTAAACTTGTTATAAAAAAGTTGTGGAGGATCAAATTGAGAGATGTCAAAAATCATCAAAATTATGAGTTTTGGAATTATAAAAAATCGTATCTTCCATAAAAATTAATTTGGAATAATAAAATTTTCTGGAATAATAGTTAAAAGGGTGTAGATTTTGATGAAATATACTAAATTATTATTAAATTTGAAATAAAAAAGTTATAAGTGGTACAAGTAAGTAATACTCAAAAATACGTTATTTCAGCTTTAGAAAAATTCCTAACTTTTGAAAAAATCGAATTGGAACTAAGAAACTTCTAAGAATTATATTAAAAAGGATATAGATTTCAATAAAAAATGTGAAATTGTTACTAAAGTTTTTATAAAAAAGTTCTGAAAGATAAAATTGAGAGATCACCAAAATTTATGGATTTTGGAGTTATAAAATATCGTAATTTCTATAAAAATTAATTTGGAACAATAAAATTTTCTGAAATAATAGTTAAAAGGGTGTAGATTTTGATAAAAAATGTTAAATTATTATTAAATTTGAAATAAAAAAGTTATAAGTGGTACAAATGAGTAATACCCAAAAATACGTTATTTGAGTTTTAAANTTTTAACTATTATTCCAGAAAATTTTATTATTCCAAATTAATTTTTATGGAAGTTACGATTTTTAATAATTCCAAAACTTATAATTTTTGATAATTTTCGACATCTCTTAATTTGATCCCCCAGAACTTTTTTATAACAAGTTTAGTAACAATTGCACATTTTTTATTGAAATCTATATCCTTTTTAATATGATTCTTAGAAATTTCTTAGTTCCAATTCGATTTTTACAAAAGTTAGGAATTTTTCTAAATCTGAAATAACGAATTTTTGGGTATTACTTACTTGTACCACTCATAACTTTTTTATAACAAGTTTAGTAACAATTTCACATTTTTTATCGAAATCTACACCCTTTCAGCTATTATTCCAGAAAATTTTATTATTCCAAATTAATTTTTATGGAATTTACAATATTTTATAACTCCAAAACTTATAATTTTTGATGATTTTCGACATCTCTCAATTTGATCACCCAGAACTTTTTTATAACAATTTTAGTAACAATTTCACATTTTTTATTGAAATGTATATCCTTTTTAATATAATTCTTAGAAGTTTCTTAGTTCCAATTCGATTTTTTCAAAAGTTAGGAATTTTTCTATATCTGAAATAATGTATTTTTGGGTATTACTTACTTGTACCACTTATAACTTTTTTATTTCAAATTTAATAATAATTTAGCATTTTTTATCGAAATCTACACCCTTTTAGCTATTATTCCATAAAATTTTATTATTCCAAATTAATTTTTATGGAAGTTACGATTTTTAATAATTCCAAAACTTATCATTTTTTATGATTTTCGACATCTCTCAATTTGATCCCCCAGAACTTTTTTATAACAAGTTTAGTAACAATTTCACATTTTTTATTGAAATCTATATCCTTTTTAGTATAATTCTTAGAAATTTCTTAGTTCCAATTCGATTTTTTCAAAAGTTAGGAATTTTTCTAAATCTGAAATAACGTATTTTTGGGTATTACTTACTTGTACCACTTATAACTTTTTTATTTCAAATTTAATAATAATTTAGCATTTTTTATCGAAATCTACACCCTTTTAGCTATTATTCCATAAAATTTTATTATTCCAAATTAATTTTTATGGAAGTTACGATTTTTAATAATTCCAAAACTTATCATTTTTTATGATTTTCGACATCTCTCAATTTGATCCCCCAGAACTTTTTTATAACAAGTTTAGTAACAATTTCACATTTTTTATTGAAATCTATATCCTTTTTAGTATAATTCTTAGAAATTTCTTAGTTCCAATTCGATTTTTTCAAAAGTTAGGAATTTTTCTAAATCTGAAATAACGTATTTTTGGGTATTACTTACTTGTACCACTTATAACTTTTTTATTTCAAATTTAACAATAATTTAGCATTNATTACAATGAAAAGGGTGAAATTGTTACTAAAGTTTTTATAAAAAAGTTGTGGGGGATAAAATTGAGAGATCACCAAAATTTATGGGTTTTGGAGTTATAAAATATCGTAATTTCCATAAAAATTAATTTGGAACAATAAAATTTTCTGAAATAATAGTTAAAAGGGTGTAGATTTTGATAAAAAATGTTAAATTATTATTAAATTTGAAATAAAAAAGTTATAAGTGGTACAAATGAGTAATACCCAAAAATACGTTATTTGAGTTTTAAAAGAATCGTAACTTTTAAAAAAATCGAATTGGAAGTACGAAATTTCTAAGAATTATATTAAAAAGGGTATAGATTACAATGAAAAGGGTGAAATTGTTACTAAAGTTTTTATAAAAAAGTTGTGGGGGATAAAATAGAGAGATCACCAAAATTTATGGGTTTTGGAGTTATAAAATATCGTAATTTCCATAAAAATTAATTTGGAACAATAAAATTTTCTGAAATAATAGTTAAAAGGGTGTAGATTTTGATAAAAAATGTTAAATTATTATTAAATTTGAAATAAAAAAATTATAAGTGGTACAAATGAGTAATACCCAAAAATACGTTATTTGAGTTTTAAAAGAATCGTAACTTTTAAAAAAATCGAATTGGAACTACGAAATTTCTATGAATTATGTTAAAAAGGGTATAGATTTTAATAAAAAATGTGAAATTGTTACTAAAGTTGTTATAAAAAAGTTCCGGAGGATCAAATTGAGAGATGTCGAAAATTAACAAAAATTATGAGTTTTGGAGTTATGAAAAATCGTAGCTTCCATAAAAATTAATTTGGAGTAATAAAATTTTCTGAAATAATAGTTAAAGGGGTGTAGATTTTGATGAAAAATGCAAAATTATTATTAAATTTGAAATAAAAAAGTTATAAGTGGTAAAATTGAGTAATACCGAAAGAATACGTTATTTCAATTTAAAAAAGTTCATAATTTTTGAATAAATCGAATTGGAACCACGAATTGTCTAAGAATTATATTAAAAAGGATATAGATTTCAATAAAAAATGTGAAATTGTTGCTAAACTTGTTATAAAAAAGTTCTGGGGGTCAAATTGAGAGATGTCGAAAATCACTAAAAATTATGACTTTTGAAGTTATAAAAAATCATAGGTTCCACAAAAATTAATTTGGGATAATAAAATTTTCTGGAATAATAGCTAAAAGGGTATAGATTTTGATAAAAAATGTGAAATTGTTACTAAAATTGTTATAAAAAAGTTCTGGGAGATCAAATTGAGAGATGTCGAAAATAATCAAAAATTATGGATTTTGAGCTATAAAAAATCGAATCTTACATAAAAATTAATTTGGAATAATAAAATTTTCTGGAATAATAGTTAAAAGGGTGTAGATTTTGATGAAATATGCAAAATTATTATTAAATTTGAAATAAAAAAGTTATAAGTGGTAAAATTGAGTAATACTGAAAAATACGTTATTTCAATTTAAAAAAGTTCATAATTTTTGAATAAATCGAATTGGAACCACGAATTTTCTAAGAATTATATTAAAAAGGATACAGATTTCAATAAAAAATGTGAAATTGTTACTAAACTTGTTATAAAAAAGTTCTGGGGGATCAAATTGAGAGATGTCGAAAATCACTAAAAATTATGAGTTTTAAAGTTATAAAAAATCGTAGGTTCCATAAAAATTAATTTGGAGTAATAAAATTTTCTGGAATAATAGCTAAAAGGGTATAGATTTTGATAAAAAATGTGAAATTGTTACTAAAATTGTTATAAAAAAGTTCTGGAGGATCAAATTGAGAGATGTCGAAAATTATCAAAAATTATGAGTTTTGAAGTTATAAAAAATCGTCACTTCCATAAAAATTAATTTGGAATAATAACATTTTGAAGAATAGTGGTTAAAAGGGTGTAGATTTTGATGAAATTTGCAAAATTATTATTAAATTTGAAATAAAAAAGTTATAAGTGGTACAGTAGACTAATAACCAAAAATACGTTATTTCAATTTAAAAAATTCGTAACTTTGGAAAAAATCGAATTGGAACTAAGAAATTTCTAACAATTATACTTAACAGGATGTAGATTTCAATAAAAAATTTGAAATTGTTACTAAAATTGTTATAAAAAAGTTCTGGGGGATCAAATTGAAAGATGATTTCGATTTTTTTTTAAGTTACGATTCTTTTAAAACTGAAATAACACATTTTTGGGTATTACTCAATTTTGCCACTTATTTATTTCAAATTAAGTAAAGGAAAAAGAAGGCTCGGGTGCGATGGCCAAGGATATATAAGAGAACAACCTTGGAGTTCTCAAGAATGGGAGAGATCTCTGGTACAGGTACAGGATTTATTACAAAGAAGTACCTCCAGGACACAAGAAGTAACAACAATAAAAATGAAACTTTGGTGTTATCGTACATTTTTGTAACCCGTATACTTAGAGCAAGTATTTAACGGTATGTTAAACAAGATTATGATACATTAACGCATTGCACATAGCCACACTTCGAATTTAACGTCTTCATATGGCGGCAGATTCAGTTCCATTATCGAGTCGACCGTTTTATTTATCGCTTTGCGGTTATTTAACGCCTCCGCGGTGCTACTTCGTATTTCTCTTTCAAGATCCGTTGACTTTAATGGACGGAAGACACGATCTCGAAGCGATTTGATGAACTTTTCATTATTATTTTGGAAAGTCTTTACCATTCTTGAGAGTCTCCGGAGTGTGCGAGAACGTTTGGTCGCCCTTCAACCTGCGCGAACAGGTCAGCGGCGTTCACCTTGTGCGAGGGCGCTCAACCAGCGTGCGAATGCACCGAAGACAACCTTCGACGACGGCGGCACCGAAGACAATCGAACTTGTCTGAAAATCCGAAGGTGATCTTCCAAAGATTTTCATTGCAAAAAAGCTCTCATTAAGAACCGATTATTCTCGAGTACGGTCCAAATAAGTTTAATAAAAAAATGTTTGAGTGTGCATTTCCCGTTGGAACAGTGACGAAAATGTCAACATGCTTGGAGTCTCTCCAAAGAACCTCGGTTGTTGTTCGATCGTCTCTGGCGTTGTCTCGTTCTACCGCGTTACAGAAATCCAGCCATCGACCGGGGTCTAGAAATAACTAGAAGACCAAGCAGCGGGTAAATGCCGCCCGGTCTAATAATAATGGTCCATCGTGGAACGTTTAGAATTGCGCCAACTTTGGATTCGTCCTCGTCTTCTTTGTACGCACTCGATCATTTCACGTCAATTCAATCTCTATTTTCGCTTCTAATTCAACCCCTGGTTAATTTAAATCCAATTTCATTGTCCTACTACTTTATAATACCTCCGTACTATTATCGTAAGAGGATTGTTAGCTAACTGGCTGGCAGTTATCGATTTGTTCGAGAATCGCTTCAATTATGTAGGGCATAGAATTTGTAACATCTGGACGAATCTATTATTTATTTGAGAAGATCTTTGGAAATTTAACCAAATTGGACGAAAATTAATGTGGGAAAAAAGATTTCTTCTTTAAAATGATGAGTAATAAAAAGTTGAAGAAAAAGAATCAAGAAGAAAATTGAAATATCTTTGTTGAGTTATTTATAATCTGGGTATTAAAATAAAGCTAAAACATTCCTTTTTAAATTAATGCATCAAAAATGTTGGGTTGAATTATAAATTTTTTTTGAAAAAACAAGGAGGAGTTTTTGCTTTCAACTTAACCCCAAAATATCAAAATACAGATAGAAATTTAAACTATCCCTGTTGGGTTATCTATGAAAATGAAGAAGTGATTTTGATCTCAAATTAAAGATAAAGATTTCTTCTTTAAAATGATGTATAAAACGTATTGGGTTAGCTTATAAAAAATTATAGATAAATAATCTTAACTTTATTGAAACGTCAAAATCAAAAAGAAACTTTAAATTTAAATCGCTGTGGATGGTTTATTTATGCAAATTATTTAACGATCTTGGTATTAAAATAAAGCTAAAACATTCCTCTTTAAATCAATGCATCAAAAATGTTGGGTTATATTATAAAAATTAAAAAAAAAAATTGAAAAAGAAACTTGACGTTTTTAATACGTCAAAATAAAAACTACTTTTTTGAGAAATTTCGTCAAAATTTTCCAACGTACACCACGTTTTTAATACTTTATCTTAAAAAGCTTACTTTTAGCTTTATCTTGATATGGCACTCATTCGTTATTTCCCCCCATTACGATTTGTATGAATTTTTTAAGTTCAAAGTATTTTGAATGTTTATTAATACAAAATCATTTTTATCTTGATACAGATTTGTGATATAACTTTTAATAAAAAGTAGTTTTTTATTTAAAATACTTCAAAGAATTCAAAAATATATTCAAAATTTAAATTTAATCGATGTGGTTGAAGTTATAGTGTGTAAAATGAAAGTATCCCGAATTTGTGAGCTTTTTATGTTTGTTAGCACAAAATCATTTTTATCTCGAGAACGGTTCGTGATAAGACTTTTAATAAAGAGTACCTTTTTTATTTAAAATATTCCATACAATTCAAAAATGCATTCAAAATTGAAATCTAATCGGTATGGTAGAAGTTATAGGGCTTAAATGAAGGTATCCTGAATTTGTGGGCTTTTTTTATGTTTGTTAGCACAAAATCATTTTTATCTCGAGAACGGTTCGTGATAAGACTTTTAATAAAGAGTACTTTTGTATTCAAAATACTCTAAAGAATTCAAAAATGTATTCAAAATTGAAATATAATCGATGTGGTTGAAGTTATAGGGTGTAAAATGAAAGTATCCCGAATTTGCGGGTTTTTTATGCTTGTTAACACAAAATCATTTTTATTTTGAAAACGGTTCATGATACAGTTTTTAATAAAGAGTACTTTTTTATTTAAAATAGTCCAGAGAATTCAAAAATGTATTCAAAATTTAAATCTAATCGGTATGGTAGAAGTTATAGGGCTTAAATGAAGGTATCCTGCATTTGCGGGCTTTTTATGCTTGTTAGCACAAAATCATTTTTATCTCGAGAACGGTTCGTGATAAGACTTTTAATAAAGAGTACTTTTTTATTTAAAATTCTTCAAAGAATTCAAAAATGTATTCAAAATTTAAATTTAATCGATGCGGTAGAAGTTATAGGTCGTAAAATGAAAGTATCCCGAATTTGTGGGTTTTTTATGTTTGTTAGCACAAAATCATTTTTATCTCGTGAACGGTTCTTGATAAGACTTTTAATACACAGTACTTTTTTATTCAAAATACTCCAAAGAATTCAAAAATGTATTCAAAATTTAAATCTAATCGGTATGGTAGAAGTTATAGGGCTTAAATGAAGGTATCCTGAATTTGTGGGCTTTTTATGTTTGTTAGCACAAAATCATTTTTATCCCGAGAACGGTTCGTGATAAGACTTTTAATAAAGAGTACTTTTGTATTCAAAATACTCCAAAGAATTCAAAAATGTATTCAAAATTTAAATCTAATTGATGTGGTTGAAGTTACAGGGCGTAAAATGAAAATATCTCGAATTTGTGGGCTTTTTATGTTTGTTAGCACAAAATCATTTTTATCTCGTGAACGGTTCTTGATAAGACTTTTAATACAGAGTACTTTTTTATTCAAAATACTCCAAAGAATTCAAAAATGTATTCAAAATTTAAATCTAATCGGTATGGTAGAAGTTATAGGGCTTAAATGAAGGTATCCTGAATTTTTGGAGTTTTTATGCTTGTTAACACAAAATCATTTTTATCTCGAGAACGGTTCGTGATACAACTTTTAATAAACAGTACTTTTTTATTTAAAATAGTCCAAAGAATTCTAAAATGTATTCAAAATTTAAATCTAATTGATGTGGTTGAAGTTATAGGACGTAAAATGAAAGTATCCCGAATTTGTGGGTTTTTTATGTTTGTTAGCACAAAATCATTTTTATCTCGAGAACGGTTCGTGATAAGACTTTTAATAAAGAGTACTTTTGTATTCAAAATACTCCAAAGAATTCAAAAATGCATACAAAATTTAAATCTAATCGATATGGTAGAAGTTATAGGGCTTAAATGAAGATATCTTGAATATGTGGGCTTTTTATGCTTGTTAACACAAAATCATTTTTATCTCGAGAATGGTTCGTGATACAACTTTTAATAAACAGTACTTTTTTATTTAAAATACTTCAAAGAATTCGAAAATGCATTCCAAATTTAAATTTAATCTATGTGATAGATATTATAAGGCTTAAATGAAGGTATCCTGAATTTATGGGGTTATTATGTTTGTTAGCACAAAATCATTGTTATCTTGAGAACGGTTTGTGATACAACTTTTAATAACGAGTACTTTTTTATTTAAAATAGTCCAAAGAATTCAAAAATGCATTCAAAATTTAAATTTAATCGATGCGGTAGAAGTTATAGGTTGTAAAATGAAAGTATCCCGAATTTGTGGGTTTTTTATGTTTGTTAGCACAAAATAATTTTTATCTCGAGAACGGTTCGTGATAAGACTTTTAATAAAGAGTACTTTTGTATTCAAAATACTCTAAAGAATTCAAAAATGTATTCAAAATTTAAATCTAATCGGTATGGTAGAAGTTATAGGGCTTAAATGAAGGTATCCTGCATTTGCGGGCTTTTTATGCTTGTTAGCACAAAATCATTTTTATCTCGAGAACGGTTCGTGATAAGACTTTTAATAAAGAGTACTTTTTTATTTAAAATTCTTCAAAGAATTCAAAAATGTATTCAAAATTTAAATTTAATCGATGCGGTAGAAGTTATAGGTCGTAAAATGAAAGTATCCCGAATTTGTGGGTTTTTTATGTTTGTTAGCACAAAATCATTTTTATCTCGTGAACGGTTCTTGATAAGACTTTTAATACACAGTACTTTTTTATTCAAAATACTCCAAAGAATTCAAAAATGTATTCAAAATTTAAATCTAATCGGTATGGTAGAAGTTATAGGGCTTAAATGAAGGTATCCTGAATTTTTGGAGTTTTTATGCTTGTTAACACAAAATCATTTTTATCTCGAGAACGGTTCGTGATACAACTTTTAATAAACAGTACTTTTTTATTTAAAATAGTCCAAAGAATTCTAAAATGTATTCAAAATTTAAATCTAATTGATGTGGTTGAAGTTATAGGACGTAAAATGAAAGTATCCCGAATTTGTGGGTTTTTTATGTTTGTTAGCACAAAATCATTTTTATCTCGAGAACGGTTCGTGATAAGACTTTTAATAAAGAGTACTTTTGTATTCAAAATACTCCAAAGAATTCAAAAATGCATACAAAATTTAAATCTAATCGATATGGTAGAAGTTATAGGGCTTAAATGAAGATATCTTGAATATGTGGGCTTTTTATGCTTGTTAACACAAAATCATTTTTATCTCGAGAATGGTTCGTGATACAACTTTTAATAAACAGTACTTTTTTATTTAAAATAGTCCAAAGAATTCAAAAATGTATTCAACATTTAAATCTAATCGATGTGGTTGAAGTTATAGGGTGTAAAATGAAAGTATCCCGAATTTGTGCGCTTTTTTTATGTTTGTTAGCACAAAATCATTTTTATCTCGAGAACGGTTCGTGATAAACTTTTTAATAAAGAGTACTTTTTTATTTATAATACTCCAAAGAATTCAAAAATGTATTCAAAATTTAAATCTAATCGATGTGGTTGAAGTTATAGGGCGTAAAATGAAAGTATCCCAAATTTGTGGGCTTTTTATGTTTGTTAGCACAAAATCATTTCTATCTCGAGAACGGTTTGTGATACAACTTTTAATAAGCAGTATTTTTTTATTTAAAATACTTCAAAGAATTCAAAAATGTATTCAAAATTAAAATTTAATTGATGTAGTTGATGATAGAGGCCGCTTAATTGATGTTATTTTCCATATTTTACATTTCTTGGAAGCTAATTGATTAAAAATTGTAACAATTTGTTTCTTTGTTTCAGGTTGTAAGATAAAAGCATTACGAGCAAAGACCAACACGTACATAAAAACCCCAGTAAGAGGTGAAGAGCCAGTGTTTGTAGTAACAGGTCGTAAAGAAGACGTAGCAAAAGCCAAACGTGAAATTCTGTCAGCGGCCGAACATTTTTCTCAAATCCGAGCATCGAGGAAGAATAATTTGGCCGGTTTGGGATCGGGAACGAGTACGCCTCCGGGTCCTCCGGCCAACATTCCGGGGCACGTAACCATTCAAGTGCGCGTCCCGTACCGCGTCG
Organism: Onthophagus taurus; assembly: GCF_000648695.1. Lineage (NCBI taxonomy): Eukaryota > Metazoa > Arthropoda > Insecta > Coleoptera > Scarabaeidae > Onthophagus > Onthophagus taurus. Next base: position 211,876 of record NW_019280398.1, read on the forward strand.
TCGGTTTAGTGGTAGGTCCAAAAGGTGCCACCATCAAACGAATTCAGCATCAAACCCACACTTACATCGTGACACCAAGCAGAGATAAAGAGCCCGTGTTCGAAGTGACCGGACTCCCAGAAAGCGTTGAAACCGCCAAAAGGGAAATCGAAGCCCACATCGCGATGCGAACGGGAAACGGAACATCGATTAATGGATTACCGGGTTTAGGCGGGATTGAAGATACGACTACTTCAGATATCTTGGGATCGTTGTACAAAAGTGGCTTAAATTCGCTTTTTAATTATTTGGATGGACCTTTGGATACATTTCCGATGACTTCATCGACAGGGAGTTCGGGGGCTTTTTCTAGTTCCGGTTCGATTTCTTCGAGTTCGTCAAGTTCCGGCGGAAGAGCCGATTTGGGGAACATTTGGAGTTCAAGTGATCGCGACGAAGGAATCGGGGAATCCCCGACGTACGACGCTAACAACGCGCTTTCAAGTATTTGGACGTATCCAACTGTTACTCAATCGAGACAAACGCCCCCGACGAGTACTTCTCCATCAGAACAATTATTAAACTCCTCGAAATGTTTGGTTTGTACCGAAGCGAAAGTGACCCATGCTTTGTTACCGTGCGGACATCATTATTTCTGCAGCGATTGCGCCAGCAGGGTTACCGAAATCCACGAAAATCCTTGCCCGGTTTGTTCGATCCCAGCTAGAAAAGCGGTCCGGATTTATTCGTCTAATGCTTAAATAATTTTTTTTTAAATTAAATAAATAAAATTAATGGAATAAATGAAAGCGACAAAAAAAAATTAAGCAAATTTAAACTCGACGACTCAATGGATCTCCTTTTTGATACCTACGTTTTAGTTTATTGAGGAAATTAACATAATAAAATTAATAAAATAAGAAGAATTAAAAATTAATACGAGATAAGAAGAGGATTATTACAATGGCGCATTCCTAAATTCAAAATTTTCAAAGATGTCGAGGTTAAGTGTACATAACGAGATATACAGGGTGGATCTTGGATTAACACACAGAACAACGAAGCTTTTATACGCTAGGGGTTTAAATACTAGTGAGTATTAGTAATGATAATAATAAGTCTAATACGAAAAGAAATGAATTGAATCCTTCTTAGTCATTTTTGTTAATTTTTAAATTATTATTATCGTTATGTTTTTTTTTTGAATCGAGAGACGCCCTGTATATATGTTTTTTTATTATTTGATTTTTGTGTTATTGTAAAAATTCCCTGCGAGGTACCATCTCAGATAATAAATTAATAACAAAATGCCAGTGTTATAGTAATAAATAAGTAGATTTACTTTTATTGAACAAAAATATATATAATTTCCTTAATATTTTTTATTAAATCGCTATGATTATTATTATTATTACTAGGGCACGGAACTTTTGTAACAAAATGACACGATTTCCCCCCTCCACTCGTTCTCAGCAGACAATTTCATACAAAAGTTGTTCTAAATTAAATTCTAAAACGATTTTTTCAATAAAAATATATATATACAAATTTTTTTGAGGCTATGTTCTTAATTATTGATCAAATCAAAAATTTTTATTAACAATATTTGTTTAGAATTACTTCAGGAACAGTGTTTGTTAATAAAATTTTTTGCTAACTTGAAATTTTAATTTCCCTCTGAATAGTATGCTATCAAAATTAATTATCTCAATAATTATTGTTTTTATCAAAAAATGTTTTAAATAAAATTTGTTTCAATTTCGATTTTGAA
>NW_019280398.1:215154-298901 GCF_000648695.1 Onthophagus taurus
ATTAAGCGTCTAAGTATAATTATGTATGAAAACGGAAAAATTATTATTTTGAGGTTATCTCCTTAATTATTGATTAAATCAAAAAAAATTGTTGACAAAGTTTGTTTAGAATTGTTTCAGGAACAATTTTTGTTAAAACAATTTTTTTCTAACTTGAAATTTTAATTTCCCACTGAACAGTATGCTGTTTTTTTAATCAGAACGAGTGGAGGGGGGAAATCGTTTTGTTACAAAAGTTCCGTGCCCTAATTATTACATTTAGAGGTGAGGAAATTTGTGAGTATTTAAAAAGGCAAAAAAATATTAAATCGTCGATATTAAAAAGAAGACAATTTATTAACTATTATGATTATAAAATAATATATTATTGTAGTGCAGGATTTTTTATGATTTTTTTTAAGAACAAGACGACTTATACTTATTAATAATAATTATTTTTTTACGTTTCGGTTTCGTGTCAAGATTTTTTTCGGATTACAAATAAATCGAATGAGTTGTGCATAAAAATATGATATTCTTATTGCCTCAGCTGTGTAAGTAATATTAATATTATTATTGATAATTTAAAGGATCAACTTAAAACGAGAAATTAACGCGGATTAAAATTCATTAATAAAAGTGGGGGCTTATTGGCTGTGATATGAACTGCCACTTAAAAAAAATTACTTTTTGGTGTCGCACATCGACTTTTTTCTTTTCTTAATTAACCAAGAAAAAATTAATTAATTAAAACGAACACACGATCGATTAAAAAATCTTAAATAAATAATAATTGCATACATATCCTTTTTATTGTTGTTACTGACTGCGCTATTTTTAATATAAATAAAATATTGTTCTTTGTTCTTTAAAAATGTGATGTACTAAGTACGATATATAACGATATATAGTGTATTATTCTTGTAATAAATAATTAAATAGTAATAATAATAATAATATAGTTTATAAGTTCGATGAAGGTGGAAAGATGGAAAAAGATCACGTGTGAATTTAATTAAAGGATTAAAAAGATTTTTTTTTGTTTGGGAGAAAACAAAGTCGATGATGCCTCACTATAACCAAAAAATTAAAAAGCTAATAAGAGAAAATTATTAAATATTTTTCTACATTATAAAACATCTCCCCCAAAAAAAATCCGCAAAAATTGTGCCTCTGCTTATTTAAATGATTTATTTCAAAAATTAAATTAAATATTAAAAGAGAGAGATAGAGAGACGAATCCGTAGCGAATACATTTAGGTTTGTTTAAATAAAAAAAAAAAATAATTGGCGCAGACGTCACTATTCCCCTCCTCAAGCTTAAAAAGCCCTTTATTATTATTATTTTTTTTTCTTAACTTACAATTAGAAACTTAGAAGTCTTGTTTATTTATTTAATTATTTTTTTTTTTAATATTTTAGTTTAAGTGCTTAAAAAAAACGTTTTATTAAGATATGAACAAGAGAAGAGAGATAGAAAGAAAGAAAGAGAGATGTTATTCATTTTTTATATATTTTATAGGATAAATAAATAGGTATAATAACTATATTATGATATATTTTGTGAGTGACTTTTTTTCGTATACTATTACTATTACTATCAAATTTTTTTTTTGTCCTACGTATTTTATTTTTATTTTTTTTTGTATAGATTTACTTATTACTAGCGAAAAAAAAATAAAAATAATTCAAAAAAAAAATGATACAAGGTGTTTAAAACCTGTATATTTAGGGTCTGCGCCAGTTGCCTTATTATTTTTTAATATAATTCTTTAAATATTATTTTTTAAATATTATTCTTTAAATATTATTTTTTAAAATATTATCTTTTCACCAGGACGACTTTGTTTTTTAATTTTATACGTAACGGTGTACATAGATTTGTTGTTTACTAGCTATATTATTATAAATAACACGATTATTTTATTTTTTTACATATATATTTTTGTGAGAAAATATTTAACTGATGATGACTCTATTATTTACGTTACTGAGCTATTTTTTTTTTTTTATTAAGGATTAGTACAAGGTTTCGCGAGCATTTTTTTTATAAAGAGAGAAAAAAAATAATTAAAAAAAATATAATTTAAAACAAAAAAAAAAAAAACGGACCTCGAAATAACTAAATAAATAAATAATTAATAAATTAAAAAGAAATAAATACGTCGAGGACTATCACCATTTACATTTTTTTTACTCGAAGAGATAGTTTAATGAAAATAGTATTTTTGATTATTATTATATTATATTCTATATTATATTTATATTAATATTTTATGTTTTTTTGAGAAATGAACCCAGTTGTATTGTATTATTATTTTCTTTTATTATTATTATTTTTTTTTTTGATATAGTTACTACAAAAAAAAAGTGTTCTCTAATAATTTCTTTCAGTTATTTCTATTTCACGATTTCTGTGTGATTTTTATTTTTTTTTTTTTAATTTTTTTTGTACTCGAAACACTCGGGATTTTTTTACTGTTTAGTAACTATTTTTTTGAAGCCCATAAAGTCCTGGGAAGTCGCCGGTTTTAGTTAATAAGAATTAAAAGCGAGTAAAGGACTGCTTAAAGACTACTCTATTTTTTTGTTTTATTTTTATTTTTTAAATAATTTAAAGAAAACGAAACGAAAAAAAAAAAATTAACCGAGACTTTACCAGGACAATGAGCGAGTTTAGTTTATATTATATCCTTTTTTATATGACTTTACTACCAAATATTGCTATATAATAAACAAAAAAATCAGTTTATATTTTTATTTTGTTTTATTTTTTTTTTAATATTGTTTTCCTTTGTTTAATTAATTTAATAAGGGTAAGTAATTATTATTTCATTTTTTTTATAACATTTTTTGTGTTGTATAATCTTAAAATTAGGCAAAATAGAATCTTTGAAATTTAATAAAGTGCTGCTTTACACTAATAACCAATAAATTTAAAAAAATTTTATAGAAAGCCTTATAACTTCGTACAATATAACTTATATATTCTTCTATAATGCTATAAAGTTTCATTTCTTAATTCCAAACTGTCTCGGAGAAATAAATTTTTTCTTAACTTAATTTTTAAGAAACATCAAATTCATACTTACAATTTATAAATTTCTTTGTGAACAATTCGTTCAACTTGGAAACTTTAAATTTGGTACAACCTAACCTCAAACATTCTTTTATAACCTCAAAAAGTTTCATTTCTCAATTCCAAAGAATGTCGGAGAAATAAATTTTTTCTTAACTTCATTTTTAAGAAACATTAAATTCATACTTACAATTCATAAAATTTTTTCTAAATAATTCATTCAACTTGGAAACTTTAAATTTGGTACAACCTAACCTCAAATATTCTTTTATAACCCCAAAAAGTTTCATTTCTCAATTTCAAACCGTTTCGGAAAAAACAATTTTTTCTTGACTTCATTTTTAAAAAACATCAAATTCATACTTACAATTTATAACATTTTTCGTAAACAATTCGTTCAACTTGGAAACTTTAAATTTGGTACAACTTAACCTCAAACATTCTTTTATAACCTCAAAAAGTTTCATTTCTGAATTCCAAACCATTTCAGAGAAATAATTTTTTCTTGATATCATCTTTAAAAAACATCAAATTCATACTTACAATTTATACTTCTTTGTAAACAATTCGTTCAACTTGGAAACTTTAAATTTGGTACAAACTAACCTCAAACATTCTTTTATAACCCCAAAAAGTTTCATTTCTCAATTTTAAACCGTTTCGGAGAAAACAATTTTTTCTTGACTTCATTTTTAAAAAACATCAAATTCATACTTACAATTCATAAAATTTTTTCTTAATAATTCATTCAACTTGGAAACTTTAAATTTGGTACAACCTAACCTCAAACATACTTTTATAACCCCAAAAAGTTTCATTTCTCAATTCCAAACCGTTTTGGAGAAAACAATTTTTTCTTGATATCATCTTTAAAAAACATCAAATTCATACTTACAATTTATAACATTTTTTTTAAACAATTCGTTCAACTAGGAAACTTTAAATTTGGTACAACCTAACTTCAAACATTCTTTTATAACCCCAAAAAGTTTCATTTCTCAATTCCAAACCATTTCAGAGAAATAATTTTTTTCTTAACTTCATTTTTAAAAAACATCAAATTCATACTTGCAATTTATAAACTTCTTTGTAAACAATTCGTTGAACTTGGAAACTTTAAATTTGCTACAACCTAACCTCAAACATTCTTTTATAACCCCAAAAAGTTTCATTTCTCAATTCCAAACCATTTCGGAGAAATAAACTTTTCTTGATATCATCTTTAAAAAACATCAAATTCATACTTACAATTTATAACATTTTTTTTAAACAATTCGTTCAACTTGGAAACTTTAAATTTGGTACAACTTAACCTCAAACATTCTTTTATAACCTCAAAAAGTTTCATTTCTCAATTCCAAACCATTTCAGAGAAATAAATTTTTTCTTAACTTCATCTTTAAAAAACATCAAATTCATACTTACAATTTATAACATTTTTTTTAAACAATTCGTTCAACTTGGAAACTTTAAATTTGGTACAACCTAACCTCAAACATTCTTTTATAACCTCAAAAAGTTTCATTTCTCAATTCCAAACCATTTCAGAGAAATAAATTTTTTCTTAACTTCATCTTTAAAAAACATCAAATTCATACTTACAATTGATAACATTTTTTTTAAACAATTCGTTCAACTTTGAAACTTTAAATTTGGTACAACCTAACCTCAAACATTCTTTTATAACCCCAAAAAGTTTCATTTCTTAATTCCAAACCATTTCAGAGAAATAAATTTTTTCTTAATTTCATTTTTACAAAACATCAAATTCATACTTACAATTTATAAACTTCTTTGTAAACAATTCGTTCACCTTGGAAACTTTAAATTTGCTGCAACCTAACCTCAAACATTCTTTTATAACCCCAAAAAGTTTCATTTCTTAATTCCAAACTGTCTCGGAGAAAACATTTTTTCTTGACTTCATTTTTAAAACACATCAAATTTATACTTACAATTTATAAAATTTATTTCAAAAAATTCGTTAAACCTAGAAACTTTAAATTTGGTACAACTTAACCTCAAACATTCTTTTATAACCTCAAAAAGTTTCATTTCTGAATTCCAAACCATTTCAGAGAAATAATTTTTTTCTTAACTTCATTTTTACGAAACATCAAATTCATACTTGCAATTTATAAACTTCTTTGTAAACAATTCGTTCAACTTGGAAACTTTAAATTTGCTACAACCTAACCTCAAACATTCTTTTATAACCTCAAAAAGTTTCATTTCTCATTACCAAACAATTTCGGAGAAAAAAAAATTTTCTTGACTTTATTTTTAAGACACATCAAATTTATACTTACAATTTATAAAATTTATTGCAAAAAATTCGTTCAACCTAGAAAGTTTAAATTTGGTACAACCTAACCTCAAACATTCTTTTATAACCTCAAAAAGATTCATTTCTCAATTTCAAAGAATGTCGGAGAAATAAATTTTTTCTTAACTTCATTTTTAAGAAACATTAAACTCATACAATTCATAAAATTTTTTCTAAATAATTCATTCAACCTAGAAACTTTAAACTTGGTACAACCTAACCTCAAACATTCTTTTATAACCTCAAAGTTTCATTACTCAATTCCAAACCGTTTCGGAGAAAACATTTTTTCTTGACTTCATTTTTAAAACACATCAAATTTATACGTACAATTTATAAAATTTATTTCAAAAAATTCGTTCAACCTAGAAACTTTAAATTTGGTACAACTTAACCTCAAACATTCTTTTATAACCTCAAAAAGTTTCATTTCTGAATTCCAAACCATTTCGGAGAAAAAAAAATTTTCTTGACTTTATTTTTAAGACACATCAAATTTATACTTACAATTTATAAACTTCTTTGTAAACAATTCGTTCAACTTGGAAACTTTAAATTTGCTACAACCTAACCTCCAACATTCTTTTATAACCTCAAAAAGTTTCATTTCTCAATTCCAAACCATTTCGGAGAAATAAACTTTTTCTTGATATCATCTTTAAAAAACAACAAATTCATACTTACAATTTATAACATCTTTTTTAAACAATTCGTTCAACCTGGAAACTTTAAATTTGGTACAACCTAACCTCAAACATTCTTTTATAACCTCAAAAAGTTTTATTTCTCAATTCCAAACCGTTTCGGAGAACACAATTTTTTCTTGACTTCATTTTTAAGACACATCAAATTTATACTTACAATTTATAAACTTTTTTGTAAACAATTCATTCAACTAGGAAACTTTAAATTTGGTACAACCTAACCTCAAACATTCTTTTATAACCTCAAAAAGTTTAATTTCTCAATTCCAAACCATTTCATAGAAAAACATTTTTTCTTAACTTCATTTTTGAGAAACATCAAGTTCATACTTACAATTTATAAACTTCTTTGTAAACAATTCGTTCAACTTGGAAACTTTAAATTTGGTACAACCTAACCTCAAACATTCTTTTATAACCTCCAAAAATTTTCATTTCTCAATTCCAAACCATTTCGGAGAAAAAAATTTTTTTTAACTTCATTTTTAAGACACATTAAATTCATACTTACAATTTATAAAATTTATTGCAAAAAATTCGTTCAACTTAGAAACTTTAAATTTGGTACAACCTAACCTCAATCATTCTTCTATAACCTCAAAAAGTTTTGTTTGTACAAACCCGAGCCGTTTCTTAAAAAACTTCATCATTCATCTTAACTCATCTTTTTCACACACTAAATTATCTACAATCTAATCATCATTTTCATTTCAATCATTTTTAATCATGGTCATTTCCATGATCTCCATCTTCGTCATTCATTCATCTCATCACTCCCTGTGGAGTAAGAAGTCTGGATTAGACCAAATTGTTCCATAGTTGCTTTGAAATAACTCATTCATTCATCATTTACTTCATACATCATTTAGTTCATTGAGTTTTAAAGTCATTTAGCTTTTCTGGAATAATTCATCCAGTCATAACTCATACAACTATTTCCTCTGGTTAATTCTGACTTATTTTGGAATACACCAAAATAGTTCAGAATATTCTAGAGTGAGTGTTTCACCAATAACTCATTCAATGAGGAATTTTGAACAAGTTTGGAGCATACCTGAGTTGTTCAGAATCCTCTAGATCAAATGTTTTGCTCATACTCATAACAGCAAAGCTCTTTGAGGTATTTTAGAGTACTTTTAAATACTCTGTAGTATTGTAACTTATTCTGTAGTACTCTGAGCTACCTTCGAGTAACTTATTGATTCATAATTCATTAAATTATTTTTTCTGGTTGATTTTGACTTGTTTTGGAGTACTCTGAGAAAATTTCGGAGTACACCAAAATAGTTCAGAATGTTTTAGAGTGAGCGTTTCACCAAGAAGTCATTCAATGAGTAAATTTGAACAATTTTGAAACATACCAGAATTGTTCAGAATCCTCTAAACCAAATTTTTCTTTATACTCATCATAGCAACGATTTCTGAGGTACTTAAGAGTATTCTTGAGTGTTTTGTAGCACTATAACCTATTCTGTAATAGTCTGAGCTACCTTAGAGTAATTCATTCATTCATAAATCATTAAATTATTTCTTCTGGTCGATTTTGACTTGGTTTGAAGTATTCTGGGACAATTTCGAAGTACACCAAAATAGTTCAGAATGTTTTAGAGCGAGCGTTTCACCAAGAAATCATTCTATGATTAAATTTGAACAATTTTCTAACATACCAGAATTGTTCAGAATCCCTTAATCAAATTTTTTACTTATACTCCTCATAGCAAGGATTTCTAAGGAATTTTTAGAGTACTCTTGAGTATTTTAAATCACCCATAATTATTCTGCAATTCATTCATTCATAATTCATTAAATTATTTCTTCAGGCCGATTTTGACTTGTTTTGGAGTACTCTAAGAAAATTATGGAGTACACCAAAATAGTTCAGAATGTTTTAAAGTGAGCGTTTCTCCAAAAAGTCATGCAACTAGTAACTTTGAACAATTTTGGAGCAAACCAGAATTGTTCAGAATCCTCTAAACCAAATTATTTCCTTATACTCATCATAGCAACGATTTCTGAGGTACTTAAGAGTATTCTTGAGTGTTTTGAAGCACTATAACCTATTCTGTAGTAGTCTGAGCTACCTTAGAGTAACTCATTCATTCATAAATCATTAAATTATTTCTTTTAGTCGATTTTGACTTAGTTTGAAGTATTCCAAGACAATTTTCGAGTGTACCAAAATAGTTCAGGATATTCTAGCGTGAGTGTTTCACCAATAACTCATTTAATGAGGAATTTTGAACAAGTTTGAAGCATATTCGAGTTGTTCAGAATCCTCTAGATCAAATTTTTTGTTTATACTCATCATCGTAAGAATTTCTAAGGTATTTTAGAGTATTTCTACGCACTATAACATATTCTGTAGTACTCTAAGCTATCTTAGAGTAACTCATTCAATCATAATTCATTCAATTATTTCTTCTGGTCGATTTTAACTTGTATGAAGTATCCCGAGACAATTTGGAGTACACCAAAATAGTTCAGAATGTTTTAGAATGAACATTTCACCAAGAAGTCATTAAATGAGAAACTTTGAACAATTTTGGAGCAAACCAGAGTTGTTCAGAATCTTCTAAATCAATTTTTTTTCATATACTCCTCTAAACAAGGATTTTTAAAGTATTTTGAAGTACTATAACTTATTCTGTAGTACTCTGAGCTACCTTAGAGTAACTCATTCATTCATAAATCATTAAATTATTTCTTTTGGTCGATTTTGACTTAGTTTGAAGTATTCCGAGACAATTTTCGAGTATACCAAAATAGTTCAGAATATCCTAGAGTGAGTATTTCACCAATAACGCATTCAATGACTAATTTTGAACAAGTTTGAAGCATATCCGAGTTGTTCAGAATCCCCTAGATCAAATTTTTTGGTTATACTCATCATGGGAAGGATTTCTAAGGTATTTTAGAGTATTTCTATGCACTACAACATATTCTGTAGTACTCTAAGCTATCTTAGAATAACTCATTCATTCATAATTCATTAAATTATTTCTTCTGATCGATTTTGACTTGGTTTGAAGTATCCCGAGACAATTTCGGAGTACACCAAAATAGTTCAGAATGTTTTAGAATGAGCGTTTCACCAAGAAGTCATTCAATGAGAAACTTTGAAGAATTTTGGAGCAAACCAGAGTTGTTCAGAATCTTCTAAATCAATTTTTTTTCATATACTCCTCTAAACAAGGATTTCTAAGGTATTTTGAAGTACTATAACTTATTCTGTAGTACTCTGAGCTACCTTAGAGTAACTCATTCATTCATAAATCATTAAATTATTTCTTTTGGTCGATTTTGACTTGGTTTGAAGTATTCCGAGACAATTTTCGAGTATACCAAAATAGTTCAGAATATCCTAGAGTGAGTGTTTCACCAATAACGCATTCAATGACTAATTTTGAACAAGTTTGAAGCATATCCGAGTTGTTCAGAATCCTCTAGATCAAATTTTTTGCTTATACTCATCATCGTAAGGATTTCTAAGGTATTTTAGAGTACTTCTAAGCACTATAACATATTCTGTAGTACTCTAAGCTATCTTAGAGTAACTCATTCATTCATAATTCATTCAATTATTTCTTTTAGTCGATTTTGACTTGGTTTGAAGTATCCCGAGACAGTTTTGGAGTACACCAAAATAGTTCAGAATGTTTTAGAATGAACGTTTCACCAAGAAGTCATTCAATGAGAAACTTTGAACAATTTCGGAGCAAACCAGAGTTGTTCAGAATCCTCTAAATCATTTTTTTTTCATATATTCCTCTAAACAAGGATTTCTAAGGTATTTTGAAGTACTCCCGAGAGTATCCCGAGACAGTTTTGGAGTACACCAAAATAGTTCAGAATGTTTTAGTCATTCAATGAGAAACTTTGAACAATTTTGGAGCAAACCAGAGTTGTTCAGAATCCTCTAAATCAATCTTTTTTCGTATATTCCTCTAAACAAGGATTTCTAAGGTATTTTGAAGTATTATAACTTATTCTGTAGTACTCTGAGCTACCTTAGAGTCACTTATTGACTTGTTTTGGAGTACACCAAAACAGTTCAAAACATTCTAGAGTGAGTATTTCACCAAGAACTCATTCAGTGAGGAATATTATTCAATTTTGAAGTGTATCTAAGTTGTTCAGAAACCTCTATATTAAATTGTTCACTTATATTCATCATATAAAGCATTTTTGAGGTAATTTAAGTTAATTTTTTGGTACAAGATGGTTTCAATTTTGGTGAAGAAGTGTAAAGCAATAAATTAGTTGATGAGTTGGATTCTATTTTCGCTTAATTTTAATAATAACATGTACATTTAAATAATGAGAGGCACAAAAAAGTTCCACCGCGTTCTATTATATTATAAATAATAATGTTAATATGAAAATAATATATTAAAAGAAATAAACTTATTAATAGCGCGTATTAACAAATATTTTACTACGTGGGTGTAATTAAACAAAGTATAATATTCAAAAAATGTATTACTCTCGGGCGCATTAATTAAAAATATTAATCGTGAAATGCAATGAAATGAAAAATGTGTTTGTAAAGAGAAGGAAATTTTTATTATTAAAATAAAAATAAATGGGTGTTTGTTGGATAGAGTTTTATGTGATTAATAAAAAGATATGGAGGAAATAAATGATTATAAAAAGGTGAAAATTGAAAGGTGTGGGAAATATTAATGGAGAGATATTAGTTATTATAAAAAAAAAGAAATAAATGTCTTCCCTCCTAAAATAAAAAAAAAGAAAAAATTAAGAAAAACCATCATCCTTCACACCTTTTTTCGGTTCATTAAAAATTTTTAAATTTAAATCAATTATTAAAGTATTATTATTATTACTAAAAAATCTTTATCATTAATTTAAAGAAAAATCAACCATTATTATTGTTGTTATAATTAATTGAATTGAATTGTCCTATAGATAGTCTAATATGGATGTGTTTTGATGTCATTTTGTGTCTATATTTAATATATATATAATATTATGGAAAGTATTTAAAAAAAAAATAAATCGAGATTAAAGAAAAAATTATCAAAATAAAAACGTTTTTTAATCTCGATTTCTTTTTTTCTCTCTAATAGATGCAATAAACGATTTAAATATTATAAATTATTAAAGATTTTTAAGAAAGATTTTTAGTAATGATACGCATAGACGCGATATTATTTTTTTTAGTTTCAAAATCATCGTATACACACACTAACGTGAATTGACTGCAAACACGTAACGTAAAGTATAAGAACTAAAAAAGAAAATAATAATAATAAATTTAAAGAAAAATCATAGCGAAAAAGACAAAAAAAATTTGAATTAAAAAAAATCAGCAAGCAAAAATCCCACTGTATATTATAGCATATTTTTAACAAAAAAAAAAAGAAAAAATTGGAAAATTTAATATACAGGCCTAACTACATAATATTTTAAGTAATAACAATATCTATATATATATATAAATATATAACTATATATTTCGTATAAACTATTATATTGATATTGAAAAAAAAAATACATACGTGACGTGAATAAAAAAGAAAATGAAATAAAAAATAATTTTTGACATATAACGGTTATTTGAGAATAAAAATAAAAATAATGAACGTAAATAGATGTTTCTAGAACAAAAAATCTGTATTTATATTGCGATTGGAAGAAGAAAACTACCATTTACTACTAAAAAAAAACTAAACTTATACGATGTGACGTGAAAAAAAAAATATTTATATTAATATCGATATATCTTTTTGTAGTATCCTATTGTATGACTTTTAAATAAATATATATTATTATTATATATAAAAAATAAACGACAATTGCTTAGGGTCAGTGGTTTCAACTGCTCATTATAAGATTAAAGTGAAAACAAAAAAAAAATCTGGTATTTTTGACCAAAATTACTCATTAAATAACTAATTAGAACGAGAGCTTTTTTAGAAATCGCATGAACCGCTTCGTTCGCTTTCAATTTTTTGCTTCAAAACGAAGCTTAAAAAACACACAGAAAATCCAAAAAAAAAAAAAACGAAATGAGTGCTAAGATATACAACAAAAGAGAAAATAAAAAAAAAATTATAAGAGAGAGACAAGTCTTCTTCGCCGGAGAAGCCGAAACCAAAAGCAATAAACAAACGAAATAATTTTATTACAGAGAAATTTTTAAGAATTACTAAGAAAAAATTAAAAAAAAAAAATATATAGAAAAAAAATTTGAAATAATAGAGATATAATAGAGATTAAAAAAAAAACATAATTAAACTTAATTATATATGTATAACATATATATTTTCGACATTTTAATACTCGAGTAGAAGTAGATAACGATTTAGGTAATAAAAAGAATCGATTTAAAATGGTAAAAAAACGTAGGATTTATTAATTATTCTTAATTAATTAAAAAAAAAATTAATGAAATTATTATTATTAAAGAGAAAGAAAATTAAAATCTAACATTTTAAAATTTTTTAAATTAAATTGAAACACTATTACACATACGTACATAAATGAAAATAATAATAAAGAAACATTTTTGTATTATTATATCTTAAGGGAGTGGTGAAATGTATAGGGTGAGTCATAAATTAATTTTTCTTAAAATATAAAAATTCCACAACTTAACTGGATATTAAATATGATTTTCTTATATTAAAATACATAAATATACCAAATTTGAAGAAGGTGTCATCAAAACTTTGGGAATTATTGAGAGATTAAGAAAATAATGCAAATTTGTTATATTTACATTTAATCATTTAAACGTAAATATCTCAAAATTGGGTTGAGATATCGAAATCGAATAAGAATACCTTTTTTGTTTGAAATTAATCGCTTTTTCAATATTTCTTATAAAAATCTTGATAATTTGAAAAATTAAGAAATTAACTCAAATTTATTGGATTTAACACATATAAAAAGCGCTCTCTATCAGCAATTTCAAAATAACCTTCAAATTCGATTTTCTCATATTAAAATACATAAATGTACCAAATTTGAAGAAGATATCATCAAAACTTTGGGAGTTATTAAAAAATGAAGGAAATAATGCAAATTTCTTATATTTACATTTAATCATTTAGCGTAAATATCTCAAGATTGGATTGAGATATCGAAATCGAATAAGAATACCTTTTTTGTTTGAAATTAATTGCTTTTTCACTTTTTCTTATAAAAATTTTGATAATTTAAAAAATTAAGGAATTAACTCAAATTTATTGGATTTAAGTCATATAAAAAGCGCCCTTTATCAGCAATTACAAAATAACCTTCAAATTCGATTTTCTTATATTAAAATACATAAATATACCAAATTTGAAGAAGGTATCATCAAAACTTTGGGAATTATTGAGAAATAACGAAATAATGCAAACTTGTTATATTTATATTTAGTCATTTAAACGCAAATATCTCAAGATTGGGTTGAGATATCGAAATCGAATAAGTATACCTTTTTTATTTAAAATTTATCGCTTTTTCACTATTTCTTATAAAAATCTTAATAATTTAATAAATTAACAAATTAACACAAATTTATTGAATTTAACTCATATAAAAAGCGCCCTCTATCAGCAATTTCAAAATAACCTTCAAATTCGATTTTCTTATATTAAAATACATAAATATATCAAATTTGAAGAAGATATCATCAAAACTTTCGGAGTTATTGAGAAATTAAGGAAATAGTGCAAATTTGTTATATTTATATTAAATCATTTAATCGCAAATATCTTAAGATTGGGTTGAGATATCGAAATCGAATAAGAATACCTTTTTTGTTTGAAATTAATTGCTTTTTCAATATTTCTTATAAAAATTTTAATAATTTAAAAAATGAAGAAATTAACTCAAATTTATTGGATTTAATACATATAAAAAGCGCCCTCTATCAGCAATTACAAAATAACGTTCAAATTCGATTTTCTCATATTAAAATACGTAAATATACCAAATTTGAAGAAGATATCAGCAATACTTTGGGAGTTATTAAGAAATGAAGGAAATAATGCAAATTTTTATATTTACATTAAATCACTTAAACGTAAATATCTCAAGATTGGATTGAGATATCGAAATTGAATAAGTATACCTTTTTTATTTAAAATTAATCGCTTTTTCACTATTTCTTATAAACATCTTGATAATTTAAAAAATTAAGAAATTAACACAAATTTATTGGATTTCACACATATAAAAAGCGCCCTCTATCAGCAATTACAAAATAACGTTGAAATTCGATTTTCTCATATTAAAATACATAAATATACCAAATTTGAAGAAGATATCATCAAAACTTTGGAAGTTATTGAGAAATTAAGGAAATTTCTTATATTTATATTAAATCATTTAAACGTAAATATCTCAAGATTGGATTGAGATATCGAAATCGAATAAGAATACCTTTTTTATTTAAAATTAATCGCTTTTTCACTATTTCTTATAAAAACCTTATTAATTTAAAAAATTATGAAATTAACTCAAATTTATTGGATTTAATACATATAAAAAGCGCCCTCTATCAGCAATATCAAAATAGTCTACAAATTCGATTTTCTTATATTAAAATACATAAATATACCAAATTTGAAGAAGATATCATTAATACTTTGGGAGTTATTGAGACATTAAGGAAATAATTCAAATTTGTTATATTTACATTAAATCATTTAAACGTAAATATCTCAAGATTGGATTGAGATATCGAAATCGAATAAGTATACCTTTTTTATTTAAAATTTATCGCTTTTTCACTATTTCTTATAAAAATTTTAATAATTTAAAAAAATAAGAAATTAACTCAAATTTATTGGATTTCACACATATAAAAAGCGCCCTCTACCAGCAATTTCAAAATAACCTTCAAATTCGATTTTCTTATATTAAAATACATAAATATACCAAATTTGAAGAAGATATCATCAAAACTTTGGGAATTATTGAGAGATAACGAAATAATGCAAACTTGTTATATTTATATTTAATCATTTAAACGCAAATATCTCAAGATTGGGTTGAGATATCGAAATCGAATAAGTATACCTTTTTTATTTAAAATTAATCGCTTTTTCACTATTTCTTATAAAAATTTTGATTACTTAAAAAATTAAGAAATTAACACAAATTTATTGGATTTAACACATATAAAGAGCGCCCTCTATCAGCAATTTCAAAATAATCTTCAAAATCGATTTTCTTATATTAAAATACATAAATATACCAAATTTGAAGAAGATATCATCAAAACTTTGGGAGTTATTGAGAGATTAAGGAAATAATGCTAATTTGTTATTTTTATATTAAATCATTTAAACGTAAATATCTCAAGATTGGGTTAAGATAACAAAATCAAATAAGTATACCTTTTTTATTTAAAATTAATCACTTTTTTACTATTTCTTATAAAAATCTTGATAATTTAATAAACTAAGAAATTAACACAAATTTATTGGATTTAAGTCATATAAAAAGCGCCCTCTATCAGCAATTACAAAATAACCTCCAAATTCGATTTTCTCATATTAAAATACATAAATATACCAAATTTGAAGAAGATATCATCAAAACTTTGGAAGTTATTGAGAAATTAAGGAAATTTCTTATATTTATATTAAATCATTTAAACGTAAATATCTCAAGATTGGATGGAGATATCGAAATCGAATAAGAATACCTTTTTTATTTAAAATTAATCACTTTTTTACTATTTCTTATAAAAATCTTGATAATTTAATAAACTAAGAAATTAACACAAATTTATTGGATTTAAGTCATATAAAAAGCGCCCTCTATCAGCAATTACAAAATAACCTCCAAATTCGATTTTCTCATATTAAAATACATAAATATACCAAATTTGAAGATGATATCATCAAAACTTTGAGAGTTATTGAGAAATTAAGGAAATAATGAAAATTTCTTATATTTACATTTAATCATTTAGCGTAAATATCTCAAGATTGGGTTGAGATATCGAAATCGAATAAGTATACCTTTTTTATTTAGAATTAAACGCTTTTCAATTTTTTCTTATAAAATTTTGCAATATTATTAATATTTTTGGAGTTATCAAGAAATTAAGAAAATAATTAAATGTTTTATGACTCACCCTGTATTTATTTGTAAGGAAAAGATAATGTTAAAAAAGAGGATTACATAAAGACTTTTAAAGCAGGGGTGACCAAGTGACCCTGGCACTAAAGTCAAAGAAAAACGCTCAGCATTTATAATATAATGAAAAAAATTATATATATATAAAAATATAAATATATTAATTATATAAAAAAAAATATATTAATATACTAAAAAATATTTAGCTGTTAAATGAAAGTATTTCTATATTAATTATATTTGAATGTGTGCGAGCGAGTATTTTTGAACTTTCAGTTAATTTTAAGAAAATGTACTATTTTCAATCAATTTTATTTTGTATTTTAACAAAAAAAAAGAGAAATTTACAAAAAATTCCGAAAATTCCTGTTGTGAGAAGTAAAGAGAAAACAATTTAACGTGCAATAAAGAATTTTTCTCATCAAAAGATGCGAATTCTTATAAAAAAAATCTTATGGCTGTTGGACAAAAGACTGAAGTGAACCATCGAAGTGTAAAAGCACAAACTTAAATAAATATTTTTTTTAATCATTTAAAGGTGTTGAATTAACTAAATTAAAATTGAAGATAAATTTTTTTCGAAACTCAACGATTTTTTTTAACGTAACTTCCACTCAATGTAACACCAATAAACTATTTATAAATTTAATAATAATAATAACGTTCATACAAGGTATAGTATTGATAGTTACTTTAAGGTGTTAAGAAAAATCGTTGTGTTAATTTTTAATAATTGCTTTTTTATTATTTAGTTTAGAAACCATCCCAAAAAATATAAAACAAAAAGAAAAAATCTTATAACATTCCATATATAGCACTAGACTGCCACAGATAACCAAAAAAAAAAAAAATAAAATCCCAAAAAATATATTAATTTAATTTTTATGATTTTGAATGAACCAAAAAAAAAAAATAGGCAGTGAACGAAATCGTGGACAGAAAAAAAGTCGAGAACGAGGAAACCAAAGAAACTGAGCACAATAATATCATCATATCAAAGCTTTACTGTGATTTGAAAGACTGATGAACATAAATAAATGTTATTTCGGTAAAAAAAAATGAAAAAAAAATAAAATAAAATAAATGAAGAATAATATTGAAAAGAAGAAAAAAATTTTAATGACCGAAAGAGTAAAAAAAAAATAATAAAATAAAGTATATATATATTATATAACTATTTATTCCATTCCTAAACATTTTAAAATAAATTAATTAATTTAATTTAATAATTTTCGAAAAATTTTTTTCTTAAATTAAAATAATTGTACCAGCAGCCATAAAGGTTTTAAATTAGAAGAATTTCGTTTTGATGGTGGAAATGAGAAAACAAAGAAATTAATATTTTTGCAGTTACCACGATTTTTAAAATTAAAAAGTACAGAAATGAAATGTAGAGAGTGAGATGAGAAAATTAAAACTAAAACGAAAGCGACGAGATTAAGAAAAATGAATATTTAGCTACGGTTTTCATCAAGTTTTATAAAAAAAAAATATACGTATACCAAAAATATCTTAATAAAACCAATTAAGATTAAGAAGATTAAGATTAAGATGTTAAAAATTATTATATCTTTTGTTTGAAAATATGGTGTAACTTATAAGGCTTATTTTAGTATATTAGGTATGATTTATGCGGAAAAAAATAAGATATCACACTTAAATACATATAAAAGTAATATTACACTACATGCAGAAGAGAAAATATCATATTCAGAAAAATACATCATGTACAGAAGCAAATATGATGAGCAGGAGGAACAAAATATCGTGGCAGAAGCAAATCATGGACGAAATATCAAAATATTATGATCGGGGACAATACCATGATCATTTGTAAAAGAAATATCATTTGCAGAACCAATGTATTAGAGATAGAAGCAAAATATTGCCTACAGAAGAAGTTTGTCTTGATCAGGATCAAGATATCATGCTCAGATGCAAAATATTATGAGAGGAAACTGTATTATGAGTTGGTGCAGAAGAAAATACTGTGCCAGCAAGTCAAATATCAAAAGTAGAAGTAATATCATAATTATGTAATGAAAATAAAAACATGTGCAGAAGTGAAATATCTTGGCAGAAATGAAAATGGAACGATATCATGGTAGTTTGCAGAAAAAAAAACATGTTGTGTAGAAGCAAAACATTATGGCAGAAATAAATCGTGAGGTGAAATGCCAAAATATCATAATCAAATTCATAATAAGAAAAGATCATATAAAAATGTGTCATACTTAGATGTAAAAAATAAGGGCAGAAATAACATTATAGGTAGCTGCAAAAGAAAATATGATGGTCAGAAGCGAAATACTAAGAGCAAAAGTTATGTTATGGTCGTTTTATGAAGAAAACATCATGAATGTCATGAATCAAAATATTATCCTTATAATAACATGTTGAGAAGCAAAGTGTTATTGATAGAGACAATTTTGAAAAGAGATAGAAGAAAATTTCATGTACAGAAAAAAATTATTAAAGAAAATGAGAAAAATCAAGTTATTAGCAGAAAAGTAAATCATAAATAGAACTTAAATATCATAAGCAGAAAGAAAATATGTTGTGCAGAAGCAAATCATCACGTTTAAAAACAAGGTATGAGGAGTATAAACAAAATATCATGCTTAACATGCAAAATAGTGTGGGCAGAAACAATATTATTGATGGGTGGAGAAGGAAAATATTATGGGCAGAAGCAAATTATTGGACTTGAAGCTAAGTTTCATCAACAGAATAGAAAGTATTGTTGGTAATAGTAAAGTATTGTGTTCAGGAGATAGTATTTGAGAAGATGCACAAGAAATTATTATGTGCAGAGGAAAAATATCATAGCCGAAAAGAAGTTATTGAAGAAAAAGTAAAATATCCGGTGCAGAAGTAAAACCATGGCTATCAGCAGAAAAGAAAATGATATTTAGCTTCTAAATATCTTTATCAGAAAAAAATGTTACTCGTATGAGCAAAATATCTTAGGCAGAAGCACAATTTAATGTTCAGAACTAAAATAGAATTCGTGAAAGGAATATTTTTGACGATGCAGAAGAAAAATATCATGTCCAAAAGGAGATTTTGAAGAAAATTGTACCAGGTGAATTTATCCGATAAGTTGCGCATGAAGCAGAAAGCAAAAAGCTGACAACATCTGATTTTTTTCTCATCAACACCTTAGAGCATTTAGGCATCATCCTTTTCTTCATCAATTTGTTCCATCTACAACGTCATTCCACATCTTTTTTAGAGACCAACCTCGTTCAGAGATGTATTGGCAAAGTGGATTTCTAACACACATCTTTCGCTCCTTGTTGGGTTGATTCCAGGATGAGTATTGAGTTGTCATCGACCAGATAGCAAATACATTCTCAAGGGGTAAAGAAAGAGATCGAAATAACCAAATCATTAATACAGGCTGATCAGTAATTTTTTGCCACTATTAAGGTTCAGAAGTAAAACCATTGTTATTAGCAAAAGAGAATGAAATAATGACTCATATGAGCAAAATATCTTAGGCAGACACACAATTTGATGTTCAACAGTAAAGTAAAATTCGTGAAAGCAATATTTTAGACGATGCAGAAGAAAATATCATGTCTAAAAGCAGATATTGAAGAAAATTGTTCGAGGTTAATTTGCCAGAAAAGTTGCGCATGAAAGAGAAAGCAAAAGACTGTCGTGGTGGATCTCTCTGGTATATAACATAAACAGATTTCTTCTCATCAACACCTTCTTAGAGTCCTTAGGCATCATCCTTTTTTTCATCAATTTGTTCCATCTACAACGTCATTCCATATCTTTTTTAGAGACCAACCTCGTTCAGAGATGTATTGGCAAAGTGGATTTCTAAAGCACATCTTTCGCTCCTTGTTGGGTTGGTTCCAGGATGAGTTGTCATCGCCCAGATAGCAAATACATTCTCGAGCGTTAAAAAAAAGATCCCAATATCCAAATCATTAATCCTGTACTGTATCAAATACGCTGATCAGTAATTTTTTGCCACTATTAAGGTTCTGAAATAAAAGCATGGTTATTAGAAGAAGACAACATCGTGCATAGAAGCTAAATATCTTTGGCAAAATGAAATAATGACTCGTATGAGCAAAATATCTTCGGCAGAAACACAATTTGTTGTTTAGAAGTAAAATAGAATTTGTGAAAACAATATTTTAGACGATGCAGAAGAAAAATATCATGTCTAAAAACAGATTGTGAATTTGTTAGAAAAGTTGTGCATGAAGGAGAGAGCAAAAAGCTGTCGGTGGGTCTTTCTGGTATATAACATATACAGATTTCTTCTCATCAACTCCTTTTTAAAGTTCTTAGGCATCATACTTTTCTTCATCAATTTGTTCCATCAACAACGTCATTCCATATCTTTTTTAGAGACCAACCTCGTTCAGAGATGTATTGGCAAAGTGGATTTCTAAAGCACATCTTTCGCTCCTTGTTGGGTTGGTTCCAGGATGAGTATTGAGTTGAAGAAAGAGATTCAAATAACCAAATCGTTAATGGTGTACTGCATCAAATATAGGTTGGTCAGTAATTTTTTGCCACTATCAAGGTTCAGAAGTAAAACCATGGTTATTAGCAGAAGAGAACATCGTGCATAGAAGCTAAATATCTTTGGCAGAATGAAATAATGACTCGTATGAGCAAAATATCTTAGGCAGAAACACAATTTGTTGTTCAGAAGTAAAATAGAATTTGTGAAAACAATATTTTAGACGATGCAGAAGAAAAATATCGTGGTTAAAAGCAAATTTTGAGGAAAATTGTACTAGATGAATTTGTCAGAAAAGTTGCACATGAAGGAGAAAGCAAAAAATTGTCGGGATGGATCTTTCTGGTATATAACATAAACAGATTTCTTCTTATCAACACCTTCTTAGAGTCCTTAGGCATCATCCTTTTTTTCATCAATTTGTTATATCTACAAAATCATTCTACATCTTTTTCAGAAACCAACCACGTTCAGAGATGTATTGGCAACGTGGATTTCTAAAACACACCTCTTACTCCTTGTTAGGTTGATTCCAGGATGAATATTGAGTTGTCATCGACCAGATAGCAAATCTAATCTCAAAGGGTAAAGAAAGAGATTGAAATAACCAAATCGTTAATGGTGTACTGTATCAAATACAAGCTGATCAGTAATTTTTTTGCCACTATTAAGGTTCAGAAGTAAAACCATGGTTATTAGCAGAAGAGAACATCGTGCATGGAAGCTAAATATCTTTGGCAGAATGAAATAATGACTCGTATGAGTAAAATATCTTAGGCAGAATCACAATTTAATGTTCAGAAGTAAAATAGAATTCGTGAAAACAATATTTTAGACGATGCAGAAGAAAAATATCATGTCTAAAAACAGATTGTGAATTTGTTAGAAAAGTTGTGCATGAAGGAGAAAGCAAAAAGCTGTCGTTGGTTCTTTCTGGTGTATAACATACACAGATTTCTTCTCATCAAGATCTTTTTAAAGTTCTTAGGCATCATCATTTTTTTCATCAATTTATTCCATCTACAACGTCATTCCACATCTTTTTTAGAGACCAACCTCGTTCAGAGATGTATTTGCAAAGTGGATTTCTAAAGCACATCTTTCGCTTCTTGTTGGGTTGGTTCCAGGATGAGTATTGAGTTGAAGAAAGAGATTCAAATAACCAAATCGTTAATGGTGTACTGCATCAAATATAGGTTGGTCAGTAATTTTTTGCCACTATCAAGGTTCAGAAGTAAAACCATGGTTATTTACAGAAGACAACATCGTGCATAGAAGCTAAATATCTTTGGCAGAATGAAATAATGACTCGTATAAGCAAAATATTTTAGACAGAAATACAATTTGATGTTCAGAAATGAAATAGAATTCGTGAAAACAATATTTTAGAAGATGCAGAAGAAAAATATCGTGTCTAAAAGCAGATTGTGAAGCAAATTGTACCAGGTGAATTTGTCAGAAAAGTTGCGCATGATGGAGAAAGCAAAAAACATATACAGATTTCTTTTCTTGATCAATTTGTTCCATCTACAACGTCATTCCACATCCTTTGCAGAAACCAACCACGTTTAGATTTCTAAATTTCTACAGCACACCTCCCGCACTTTGTTGGGTTGGTTCCAGGATGAGAATTGAGTTGTCATCCCCCAGATGAAATCAAATACAGGGTGGTCGGGAATTCTTGACTACTATTAAGTTATGTTATGTATTTTAGCAAGCTTCAAAATTATAAATGTAAATGTATACCATATTTTTAAACAAAGGGAGTAATAAAAAAGTGAAAAAATCTAGCCGAAATAAAAACAAAAAAGAATTATTAATTTGCAATTTTCCATTTTTATTAATTTAAAAATGAAAAGCACAATATTCATCGAGAAGCAGCACATAAATTATTTAAAAAATGTATATTGGGGGAACATTATCAACATCGAGTTTTTACACAAACATTCTAAAAAGTTTTCATCTTATTGTTAAGTAAAAATAATAAACGTAAATTAACCCTGGTGCCAAACATTAAAAAAAAATTAAATAAACAAATAAAAATAAAACAAAAAGATTGAAGAACGTTAACTATAAAAAATCGTTTTATTTATTTAGTTTATAATAATAAGAATTCAAAAATTTAATCCAAAAATAAAGCGCACCATTTTGCACACCAAAAAAAAGAAAAAATAATAATTAAATTAATCGATGAGAAAAAAAATTTTAAATACATTTTAGAAGCTCGATAAATAATTAATATATTTTCGTATAAATTCGTAAGTTTTAAGGACGTTAAATCAATAAATTAACAAAAAATAATTGCGTCAAGATAATCCTAAGGCGAAAAAGAACGCAAAAAGACCTAAAATTTAACCAAAACAAATATTGTTTGATTTCCCTTAAGTTTCCAATCTAATCAGATTTTTTATTATAATCAAGAAAAAAAAATCTTGATTAGATTCCCCTTTCTTTAACTCCTTAATTAATTAATATTAATAGATTATTCGGTGTAAACGACGATTGAGATGAGAAAAAGATCTGTATACTCTAAAAAATAAATAAAAAAAAATAAGTGAAAGAAAAAAAATAATAAGATTCGTCTATTTTTGCATATTCATGTGTTTATCGATCGATATATAATGTAATAACTAACACACACGTATATTTATATATGTAATATATATCTCTACTTTATGAGTGCAACCAAAGACGTGTTCTCGATTAAAAAGAAAAAAAAAAAAAAGATAATGGTGTGCGTGTTTAATCATCAAATAAATCAGTATTTTGTATTCTAATTCAAAAAAAATTTCGAAAAATTTCGAGAAAAATTCGGATAAAAATTCCTATTTATTCAAGAGAGAGATCACGATGTAATAATAATGCATGTGTGTCAATAATATGTGTAATAACGGATATTTGGTGTTTTTCCATGTTAACAACAAAAATTGATTAAGATACATTTTTAAATGCTAAAAAATTCATTAAAAATCAATCATAATCATTAACTACCTCATTCTCTTCATCGATAATTCAATTTATTTAATTCAAAATAAATCATTCTCATCTTCATATTTTTTTAAATCTAAATCTCATTCAAATCAATTCAAATTAATTAGCATTTAAAAATGTATTTGGTAAAAATAAATTTTTTTTTTGTAATTTTTTATTATTATTAATTACTTGTTAACGTGAAAAACTCGAAGTTCTAATTTCCGATGATTCTTTAATTTAATTTTAAGTTTATTTTTATTTCTCGCTATAAATATGACAAAATCTAAAAATTTAAACAACTTGAACAATTAAAGATAAATTTATTAATAAAAAAATAAAAATAAACGAATAAATAATAAAAAATAGAAACCGTACGTTATATTCTCTTAAAGCTACTTGGTACTATTTAATAATACTCTATCTTTCCACAATGAGCGACGTGAGTAACTGATTTTTAAAGGATAACATAAACTAATAATGATAATGATATATGAATGTTGCTATATAACTTATATATTAATACCGATTATTTATTTTATTATCGTACACCGTAAATATACATTATATTATATATATAAAAATAGGATTATATATCTAGTGAAATATATTATTACAATAATAAAAAAAATGTATTTGTACCGATTTTTGTGTTTTATTTTATTCCCATTTCCTTAAATATTACTCAAAAACTGAATAAGATATCGAAATGAGATAAGAAGCATATTAAACCAAATTTAATCTAGTTTTAGTAAACCAAAAATTATTCCTTAGTTTTCATATTTGGCGTAGTTATGATTTTTTGAATCCGACTCTGTTTGGTTGAATTTAATTAAGTTTACAATTTAAAAATTAAAATTAAAAAAGTCATATCTCAAAAACTAACGTAGATATCAAATTGAGATAAGAATCATTTTAAAGCAAATTCAATCTAGTTTTAGTATACCAAAAATTATTTCTTAGTTTTCATATCTGGAGTGGTTATGATTTTTTGAATCCGACTCTGCTTGGTTGAAATTAATAAAATTTATATTTAAAAAATAAAAATTAAAAAAATCATATCTCAAAAACTAAGGGAGATATCAAATTGAGATAAGAATCATTTTAAAGCAAATTTAATCTAGTTTTAGTGTACCAAAAATTATTTCTTAATTTTCATATTTGGCGTGGTTATGATTTTTTGAATCCGACTCTGCTTGGTTGAATTTAATAAAGTTTACTATTTAAAATTAAAATTAAAAAAAATCATATCTCAAAAACTAAAGGAGAGATCAAATTGAGATAAGAATCATTTTAAAG
The DNA here is from genome assembly GCF_000648695.1 of Onthophagus taurus. NCBI lineage: Eukaryota > Metazoa > Arthropoda > Insecta > Coleoptera > Scarabaeidae > Onthophagus > Onthophagus taurus. Next base: position 240,105 of record NW_019280398.1, read on the forward strand.
CAAATTTAATCTAGTTTTAGTGTACCAAAAATTATTTCTTAGTTTTCATATTTGGCATAGTTATGATTTCTTAAATCCGACTCTGCTTGGTTGAATTTAATAAACTTTACGTTTTAAAAATGAAATTTAAAAAATCATATCTCAAAAACTAAGGGAGATATCAAATTGAGATAAGAATCATTTTAAAGCAAATTTAATCTAGTTTTAGTACACCAAAAATTATTTCTTAGTTTTCATATTTGGTGTAGTTAAGATTTTTTGAATCCGACCCTGCCTGGTTGAATTTAATAAAGTTTACAATATATAAATGAAAATTAAAAAAATCGTATCTCAAGAACTAAGGGAGATATCAAATTGAGATAAGAATCATTTTAAAGCAAATTTAATCTAGTTTTAGTAAACCAAAAATTATTTCTTAGTTTTCATATTTGGCAAAGTCATGATTTTTTGACTCCGACTCTATTTGGTGGAATTTAATAAAGTTACTATTTTAAAAATTAAAATTAAGAAAGTCATATCTCAAAAACTAAGGGAGATATCAAATTGAGATAAGAATCATTTTAAAGCAAATTTAATCTAGTTTTAGTGTACGAAAAATTATTTCTTAGTTTTCATATTTGGCATAGTTATGATTTTTTGAATCCGACTCTGCTTGGTTGAATTTAATAAACTTTACGTTTTAAAAATTAAATTTAAAAAAGCATATCTCAAAAACTAAGGGAGATATCAAATTGAGATAAGAACTATTTTGAAGCAAATTTAATCTAGTTTTAGTACACCAAAAATTATTTCTTAGTTTTCATATTTGGCGTAGTTAAGATTTTTTGAATCCGACTCAATTTGGTTGAATTTAATAAAGTTTACAATTTATAAATGAAAATTAAAAAAATCGTATCTCAAGAACTAAGGGAGATATCAAATTGAGATAAGAATCATTTTAAAGCAAATTTAATATAGTTTTAGTACACCAAAAATTATTTCTTAGTTTTCATATTTGGCGTGGTTACGATTTTTTGAATCCGACTCTGCTTGGTTAAATCTTGTAAAGATAACAATTTAAAAATAAAAATTAAAAGAATCATATCTCAAAAACTAAGGGAGATATCAAATTGAGATAAGAATCATTTTAAAGCAAATTTAATCTAGTTTTAGTATACCAAAAATTATTTCTTACTTTTCATATTTGACATGGTTATGATTTTTTGAATCCGACTCTACTTGGTTGAAATTAATAAAATTTACATTTTAAAAATAAAAATTAAAAAAATCATATCTCAAAAACTAAGGGAGATATCAAATTGAGATAAGAGTCATCTTAAAGCAAATTTAATCTAGTTTTAGTGTACCAAAAATTATTTCTTAGTTTTCATATTTGGCAAAGTTATGATTTTTTGAATCCGACTCTGTCTGGTTGAATTTAATAAAGTTTGCATTTTAAAAATGAAAATTAAAAAAATCATATCTCAAAAACTAAAGGAGATATCAAATTGAGATAAGAATCATTTTAAAGCAAATTTAATGTAGTTTTAGTATACCAAAAATTATTTCTTACTTTTCATATTTGGCGTGGTTATGATTTTTTGAATCCGACTCTGTTTGGTTAAATTTAATAAAGTTTACATTTTAAAAATGAAAATTAAAAAAATCATATCTCAAAAATTAACGGAGATATCAAAATGAGATAAGAAGCATTTTAAAGCAAATTTAATCTAGTTTTAGTGTACCAAAATTATTTCTTAGTTTTCATATTTGGCGTCGTTATCATTTTTTAAATCGTTCTCTGTTTGCTTTAAATTTATAAAGATTCATTTAAAAAGATGAAAATTTAAAAAATCGTATCTCAAAAACTAACTAAGATATCATATTGAGATAAAAAGCATTTTAAATCAAATTGAATCTAATTGTATTACCTCATTAATGATTTCTTAATTCGTATAGATATCTAAAATGAAGAAGGCATGAATGTATAAACAAAATTTAGGATCGTACATTCGTAATCTTAATCAAAAATCGGTTAAAATGAGCCCAAACACGAGTATTTTATCTTAATAAATAAAAAAAAACAATCGATGTGGGGTTAATTTCAAAATGGCGGATTATCTAGTGATTTATTTTCTGTAACTTTGGTACTTTTTATGATAAATTAGTGATGTTTGGGCTCATTTTAAAGGATTTTTAATGGAGATTAAGAATTTTTAACATTTGTATCATTAATCATTAATAAATTGATTCCTTTTCGGATAAAATTCTCGAAACTTCCGATAGGAAAGGTTTTGTTTCCTTCAATTAACCGACTCTGGCAGCTGGAAACATCTCGTCGTCAGAATCTATTCGTTTCCGCAAATAGATTCCCAATAAGAACCGGCGGGCGGTCTTCTGAGATCTCGTTCAAACTTTCCGCCCGAACAAATTTGTTTACCTATGGACGAGAAAGAGCTTTTGCCAGTATTTGAATTTTACCCCTTCAGTGCAGTCGAAACAGGATAAAGTGGTGCATTTCGGTTCAAATTCGATGAAAAGGAACAAATATTGCCATTTTAAGAGTTTGTTTTTAAATTTTTTTTTGAGATCTTTCCATCTTAAAAACGTGGCGTTTAAAGTACGATTTTAAAATGCGTAGAACGTAGTTATGTATTTCTTAAATCAACCAAAGATTGCGCAAAACATACAAGATAACAAATTTTTTTTTTTAATTCAAAAATCGAACATTTTTGGTAACTACTACTACTAAAAAATTCTTTTTCATAATCAAACTGGAATAATATAAGTAATGTGATTAAAAAAACTTAATAATTAATATCTAACAAGATTTGAAACGATCTAAAATGGCGAGCAAAAAAATTCTAATCTCAAAATCATTCGAATTTTATAATAAATATTGATTTAGTTCGCATTCCCAACGATTTATCTATAACACCTTCCCAGATTTATGTATAATATCAAATATTTGTGCATCAGGAACTGCGTTCGTCTTTCAGTAAATGGCTTTTACGGTTTAAGGTTTCCCGTGTTTGGGTCAGCATCTTGTACTTACTGCTTTTGGGGTAAGGGAGAGGGATATTAAATGAGGTATTTAATGACTCACCCGGCCCTTTGGTCGTAAATGACGATGGAAGTGAAGCTAATGGAGCCAGAGGAATAAGAACGGATTCTCCAACGTGAGATATTATTACCACATCAAGGACAGAAACGAAATAAAATTTAAAAAAGAATTAATCAACCCTTTTTGGAATACATCACCCCTCTAACTTCCTGGGCTTTACATACAATATGGATCTAACAATATATTATTATTATTATTATTGCTGCCGGGCTGAGGAGGGCGGCCTCTCTCATTACCGCGACCTATAAGATCTATTGTAACTTTAGCCCTCCAAAGGTTTAGGGTAAATGTAGGTCCTTAATGAACCTTAGTATTATCCTGAGGTCTTGAACCTTTATGTCGGTAGGTAACAGGGGAGTTTTACCGAAGACGTTGTGCCTTAGACGTCCAGTTTCTGACTCGTCGTTGCATAGTCGACAAGTTTGATCCTCAGCTTGTCCAATGTGGAAGAGGTGGTATTTTAGGGGCACATGGCCGGTTAGGTAGCCTGAGAGCGTTCTTAGATCCCCTTTGCTGAGGCATAAAACCTCTTTGGTTTTGTTTTGCGACGGAGTTATCATACTCTTCGCTTGTCTGTGACCTGGAAGTTCTTTCCAGCGTAAGGCTATCTTTGAAGCCTCCCAGTTGTTGATTATTTGTTTTAGGTGGCTTTTTTGTAGTCCACATCCAGGTTGGGGTCCAATGAAGGGCGTGTTTGCTGCCTCTTTGGCCAGCTTGTCGGCCTTCTCATTGCCCTCAATGTTGCTGTGACCTGGAACCCACCATAGGGTAACATCATTGCCCCTAGCGAGTTCTCTCAGGTTGTTGGTGCACTCTCTGATCAGTGCGGAGCCACACGTGTAGGCCTGAATTGCCTTTAAGGCGGCCCGACTGTCTGTGAAAATGTTTATGGATGCACCTTTTTGTCCCTTCTGTAGGTTCAAAGCGGTGCAGAAGTTTATAGCAAGAACTTCTGCTTGGAAAATTGTTAAGTCCGAGCTGAGGGGCAATTTGATGTGGCTATTTGGTCCACTGATGCCCATGCCTACTCCAGATCTTACTGTCTTTGAAGCATCGGTGTACCAGGCTAGGGCTCCTCTTTTTAGTTGAGGCCCTCCTTTCGCCCAATCATCCCTGCTACTAAATATGACCTTATACGGTTGGTTGAAATTGTATTCCGTCGGTATAAGGTCCGTTTTAATTTCAATCAGGTGATTTAGACATGGGTCTTTGAGGATCTCGAGGTGTCCTCTGAGATTACCCTGCATCAACTTGAGTGAAGAAACTGTTTTCAGTGATAAGGCACTTAAGGCTGCCTCCTTTTGTATATATATGTGGAGCGGTGTGAGACCGAGTAGGGCTTCCAAAGCAGCCGTCGGACAGGATCTCATTGCACCCGTTATGTTAAGACATGCTAACCGCTGGATTTGTGCCAGCTGTTGTTGAGCTGTCTTATGTTTTGTTTTTGGCCACCAAACCAATGAGGCGTAGGCGACCATGGGTCTGATTATTGCTACGTAGGCCCAATGAGCCATTCGTGGTTTGAGACCCCAGTTCCTTCCTAGGAGCCTGCGGCAGATCTGGTTTGCCATGATGGCCTTTTTCCTCACCTTATCTAAGTGTGAGTTCCAGTTTAGTTTACTGTCAAGTATTACCCCTAGGTATTTAGTTTCTGTTTTGAGGTTAATAGTTCTGCTTTCAATGGAGGGTGCTTTTATTTGTAGCTTCCTTCTCCGAGTGAAAGGGACTATTTCGATTTTATTGGGATTGATGCTGAGCCCATTGCTTCTGCACCAAGTACTGGTGAGTAGTAGGGCTTTCTGCATTAGCTGAGTTATGATTGAATCATATTTACCTCGGATTGTGATTACCAGGTCATCAGCATACCCTTGTATCTTAAATCCGTTTTTAGTTAGGGTGTTCATCAAGTCATCAACTACCAGGCACCATAATAGAGGTGATAGCACTCCCCCTTGGGGACATCCTCTTAGCGCCTTTATAGTCAGCGACTCGCCTCCCAGACTGGCTGTGATCTGCCGACTTTTCAACATGGCTATACACCACTTGATTGTCGACGGATGTATGTCTTTTACGTTTAAAGCCTTCTCTATGGATTCATATGAGGTGTTATCAAACGCACCCTCTATATCTATGAAAGCACAAAGGGCTATCTCTTTGGTTGCAATTGCCTCCTCTAAGGTGCTAGTCAAAGCATGGAGAGCGGTAATTGTTGATTTTGCTTTCTGGTAAGCATGTTGGCTAGGGTGGAGTGGATTTGTGAGAAGCACTCCATTCCTTAGGTATTGATCGATTACCTTTTCCATCCCTTTGAGGAGAAATGAAGTTAGGCTAATTGGTCTGTACGCCTTGGGGTCCGCGTTTGAACGCCTACCACCTTTAGGTATGAAGACCACCTTTACTTTCCTCCATAGAGTGGGTATATAGCTAAAGCTGTAGCTAGCTATATATAGGGATATTATTATTGGGAGAAGGTCTTCTAAGCCTTTTTGCAGAAAGATAGGCAGAATTCCATCTCCTCCAGGTGATTTTAGGGGCTTGAAATTCGAGATAGCCCACCTTACTCTGTTGGGTGTGAAAATATTCCCAGCTGTGCTGCGAACCCTACCTGATGGACGGGTTATGTCCATTACTTCAGGGTCGGCATCTGCATGGGGGCAGACTTTTGAGGAAGGAAAGTGTGTACTCAGTAGGAGTTCCAACGATTCCTTAGCATCCTCTGTATATTTACCATCTTGTTTGCATAGGTGGCCTAGATCAGTGTTGTGATCTTTTGCCAAGATCTTATGCAGACGAGCAACTGTAGGCGTATTGTCTATGCCTTCACAGAAGCTGCGCCAGGTTTATCTTTTGGCTTTGCGGATAGCCAAGTTATATTCCGTTAGGGCTTTTCTATAGACATCCCATGTTTGCTCGAGTTTGGAATTCCTGACTTTATTATATAGTCTTCTAACCATGACTCGCTGGTTTTCAAGGTCCTTGTTCCACCAAGGCACATTGGATTGTGCTCTTTTGTGTTTTATTGGACAGCTTGATTCATACGCACTATGTATGAGATTGTTTAGTTGAACAGAGGCTATTTTAACAATATATAGCTAACCCTTTCAGAGCAATTTAAAGGGTTAGACCCAAAATTATTATAGATAAGGGTTGTACCACCGAAAATTTATTTTCAAAAAATACTATTTGATTTAAAAAAAAAATGTGAAGGTTTATTTTGATCCAACACGATTTTATCCGCTTAATTTTAAGCTTATCCTTCCCTTATATCCATTGAATGACAAAGGAAAATAAACAATTACATCAAAAGGGTTCCCTTATTTCCTTCAAAATCGTTTATTTAAAAAAAAAATTAATTTATTTGTATTGAAGTTGTAAATATTTTTGTTAAAATTGATTAGGTAAATCTTTAGACACTCTTTAGAAAATGAAAGATGAACCGAAGGTGAATTTCCCAAGGATCCATTTACCCCACCTTCGCCTTTATTATTATTAAGGAGGGGAAGCGGATGCGATGAAGAAGAAGAAGTTTCAGGGTTGGATCGGATTTTGACCTCATCCCCTTTTCACTCCGCGAAAGGGAGAGATCGTTAGCTAAAACCGGTATGGAGATAAGGAGCTTGTTATGAAAATTGGTTTTCCCTTCTATAAACTCGAAAAGTTTTCTACTATAACGACATCCGGTTTTTCAAATTTTCAACTTTCAATCTAATACGTTCAATAATAACGAAAATATTGTTCATAAAAGTTTTGGTTTGTTTTGTTTTGGTGGATTTTCTTTGTTTTATTGGAAAAACGGGAACGTTTCGATGAGAAATGTGCTTTCTGAAAGTTGAGTTCGAGGTGAATTACATCAATCCTTTAGAGAATCCGGAAGCTTGTCGTGTATAAGTGGTCGTCATATTCTTGTAGGGGACGCATAAATGGTTACATTTTTCATCTAAAAGGACCATTTTCTCAAAGATATTTAGAATATTATCATAAATCAATTTTTATGAATTAAAAGCTAACATATTCCCATGAATATAAAAGATATTCGCCTTTAGTTTTTTATTATTATTGTAATTACTTCTTTCCATCTGTATATTTAGTTACAAAGTAATAAAACTATGTGTATTTTGTATATTTTGTATTATGATCAACATTTTGAACATATTTGGCGTTATATTTTAAGTTTCCCAACCTAACTTTTTAGGAGGTCGGGGAAAATCTGCTACCCGACATCCGGCTTGATGGTCTTGAGCGGCTTAGTGTGGGGTTGGGCTTATGTTTGGGTCTCCAACCCACAAAAAACTTCTTCTTTCCCTCTAAATTCCCAGCTTCCAAGTCTTACTCTTCTTCTACTTCAGTCTGCTGTTCAAATATCGAGAGGAGGGTGGACCTTCTCACTGCCACCTTACCACTTCAATACATCCTTCTTTCTCCTAGCTGCATTTCATTTTCCCCTCATTCTGTCCGCGATCAGAAACAAGAAAATCCTCCTATATTTTGGGCTTACTGTTTATTACTTAGATGTTATCTGGACGAGTTATCTAACTCTTTCCTCTTCTGATCCCTTCTCCATCTCCCAGGACAGTTTCCTCATCTCATGTTACCATCATCATGCTGGCTGCTCCTTTCTCTTTCAATCTTACCTTCTCTGCCGACTCACCCCTCGTCATCCTCTCATACTCTCCTTGATCTTATTATCACGTCTAGTCCGGACAATATTCTTACGCAGGGTCAATTGCCTGCACTTCAATTTTCGAACCATGACTTGATTTACTGTGTGTTGCAGTTACGACGTCAGGCTGCTTCCCGGTGCTTTGTGATCCACCGTGATCTTCAAAGTATAGATTGCAGGTTATTGATGTCTGATGCGAGCGAAATTGATTGGCAGCCACTTTACCGATTGCCTGACATAGATGCTAAGGTGGAGTACTTCAATTCTAAGGTTCTTGACCTCTATGACAAGCGCGCTCTGGAGAGGTGGCGGAGAGTTGGACACATGCCGGCACTTTGGCTTATTGTTCAAACGTAGCCCTTCTGCTGCCAATCAGGAACATTATCGTGTGCTGTGCAACTGCTAATCATTGATGCAACAACGCTAAAAGAGGTTGTTTGGAGCCACTCATAAGACATTTTGGAAAACAATGCGATCTCTTGGTGATGTAGAGTCTCCCACAGATCCACTCACTCTTGATGCTGCTGCTCTAGCGAAGGATTTTGCGGACCCTCATGTGGTGGTTGGTAACATAACTAGGCAGAATACTATTAATGAAATCCTTGCATCTACCAACGTGCTTTCCTTTTCATTTAGCTTGGTTACAGATGCTGAGGTCCGGGATGCTTCAATTTACTCCAAGTCTACTAGTGTCGGAGCAGATGGTATTGGACTCAGATTCCTCTTATCCATTCTGGATATAGTTATTACTCCCCTAACACATATTTTCAACTGTTCAGTCTATATTTCCGTCAATCTGGCGAATCGCCCATGTTATTCCTATCCTAAAAATTAAATCTCCTTCCCATGTCTTCTATCGGGATTTCTTCTATCTCCTTTTGTATGCCGATAACCTCGAATACTCCTCTTCAGGTTAACTCAAAAACTGTCTTATCTTTTAACTATTTTTTTTGCTTCAACGTACTTATTCTTCTTTCTTCTCCTTCTCTTCGAGTTTTCCCCTTCCTCTCATTTGATCAGTCAGATCATAGTACATCACAACACTTAGTAATTATTAAATAAATAATTAAATGCTCTATATATAAATAAGATAACCAATTCCACACTTCAAAGTATCACAGCTCTATTCTCATCAGCATCTTCTCCTCCGTCTTCTTTGTCTCTACTACTGTTCTAATATATCTCTCAATAACCTTCCAGTATTCTTCTTTTTCAAGCATGATATTAACACAGTTCTCTGATGTAATTGCTTTCCTGGTCCTTAACATTACTTCCTCTCTCTTCTGTTTCCATCTCATGCACACAAAAAAGAAATGTGCCACGTCGATACTACTTGAGGAAGCCATGCCCGCTCAGAAACTGGCTCAAGATGTAATTACCTTCTCCCCAAACCAACCCAACCCAACACAGTATATATAAAATGTTTATTGTATACAGTAATTGTTTACAATTCTTTACATTATTCAAATATTACTTTCACTCTCTACCCTCTTCCTCCATTTCCACGCCCTCGGCTCCTCGGCTCAATCATCCCCTCACCCATCCCTTTGTCTCCTCACCCCCATCACCATTCTCATCCATCGTTTCCCCTCTCCCCCCTCTCCTAAGATCTGCCTTCGGTCCATCTCCTCCTCCCTCAACTCACTGCACCCATTCAGCATGTGTTCTAACGNAGTATAGATTGCAGCTTATTGATGTCTGATGCGAGCGAAATTGATTGGCAGCCACTTTACCAATTGCTTGACATAGATGCTAAGGTGGTGTACTTCAATTCTAAGGTTCTTGACCTCTATGACAAGCATGCTTCGGAGAGGCAGCGGAGAGTTAGACACATGCCGGCACTTTGGCCGAATGATGAGATTAGGTCTCTCATGCGGAATCGTAATCGTGCTAAGTTATTGTTCAAACGTAGCCCTTCTGGTACCAATCGGGAACATTATCGTATGCTGTGCAACTGCTGTAATCATCGATGCAACAACGCTAAAAGATTGCACTACTGTCAGAGGTTGTCTGGAGCCACTCATAAAACATTTTGGAAAACAATGCGACCTCTTGGTGATATAGAGTCTCCCACAGATCCACTCACTCTTGATGCTGCTGCTCTAGCGAAGGATTTTGAGGGTCCTCATGTGGTGGTTGGTAACGTAACTAGGCAGAATACTATTAATGAAATTCTTGCATCTACCAACGTGCTTTCCTTTACATTCAGCTTGGTTACAGATGCTGAGGTCCGGGATGTTTTAATTTACTCCAAGTCCACTAGTGTCGGAGCAGATGGTATTGGACTCAGATTCCTCTTATCCATTCTGGATATAGTTATTACTCTTCTAACACATATTTTCAAGTGTTCTTTTCAACAGTCTATATTTCCATCAATCTGGCGAATCGCCCATGTTATTCCCATCCTAAAAATTAAATCTCCTTCCCATGTCTTCTATCGGGATTTCTTCTATCTTCTTTTGTATGCCGATAACCTCGAATACTCCTCTTCAGGTTAACTCAAAAACTGTCTTATCTTTTAACTATTTTTTTTGCTTCAACGTACTTATTCTTCTTTCTTCTCCTTCTCTTCGAGTTTTCCCCTTCCTCTCATTTGATCAGTCAGATCATAATACATCATAACACTTAGTAATTATTAAATAAATAATTAAATACTCTATATGTAAATAAGATAACCAACTCCACACTTCAAAGTATCACAGCTCTATTCTCATCAGCATCTTCTCCTCCGTCTTCTTTGTCTCTACTACTGTTCTAATATATCTCTCAATAACCTTCCAGTATTCTTCTTTTTCAAGCATGATATTAACACAGTTCTCTGCTGTGATTGTTTCCCTCTGTTAACATTACTTCCTCTCTCTCCTGTTTTCATCTCATGCACACAAAAAAGAAATGTGCCACGTCGATACTACTTGAGGAAGCCATGCCCGCTCAGAAACTGGCTCAAGATGTAATTCCCTTCTCCCCAAACCAACCCAACCCAACCCAACACTTTTTTTTTATTTGGTGCAGAGGAGGGGAAACTGCTTTACTCTTCCTACTCCGGAATCGCCATCAAGGCATTGCATCAGAGTAAAGTAAAATAAACTTTCGTCTCTCTGTCAGATAATTGCCGTTCTTCCTCAATCAGTGTTCTGTACAGTCAGTTCTTATCAACGTCAATATCAAACCTTATCCTCTCACTTCGCCTCTTCATCGCAACCTCCCGTTATCCACGCTCGTGATGGTTGAAAAAGAATTCATAAACATTTTGAAATCACTTATACTTTCTTTCCTCTCTCCTTCTCCATTTCGTTCTCAATGAATGGTCCTCTTCATCCTTGGTCTTCCCTCGTTCTTCCTCTCCTTTCAGAATCCAGTCATCCGTAGTCGTGGTGATGGAAAAAAAAATCATTAAACCCAACCCAAAATAACCAGATTCTCGTTCTCTTGGCTAATCTCGCTGTTTTTTGACAAATCTTTATCTTCTCATTCCTGATTTTCTTGAAAAAGATACTGGACAGAAATGATACTGATTTCAGTACCAAACCTTTCTGAACAGTCCCATTGTCTCTTTCTGGCTCCTGTTTGGATTCTTTCATCAATTACCAGTCTGCTTTTTATCGAAATTCTTTCTTAAAGCCCCTTTATTCTCTTTCCAGTCATTATTTAATCTCTTTTTTATTACCAGATCCTTTACATTGTTATTTCTTTTTGCACAATTTCTTTTTTCTCCTTTCAGCCTTTGTTCCACCTCTTTCTTCTAATAGCAGTCTCCTTTCAGTTTCACTTTTGTCTGACTAGTCGTTGTTGCATCCTCCTTTTTGATTTTCTAGTCTCCACTCAGTCTCTGTCTTGTACTACCAGTCTCTTTTTAATCCTACTCTGTTCTGCCAAGTCTGCTTTTTCTCTTTATGCTCCCTTCTCACACTCTTTCTTCCATTACCAATCTATTTTCAAGCCCAATCCTTACTGCCAAGTTTCATTTTTCTCTTTTCAGTCTTTATTAATTTTCCCACATATTTCTGACATATTTGTATTATTTATTAACCTAGTTCTTAGTATGATTTTGAAAACGAGTTTGCGGTCGAGACTCTACGTCTTTTGAATATAGATGACTGATATTTCGTACAAAAATAATTTAGTCTAGATTGAGAAGAATAAAAAATAAGGAAATAAATAATAAAGTAGGTAGCAATTTTGAAAAGAAAACAAAAGTTCCCTACACTTCACCATAACTCTTCGGCGGATTTTCAACTTTAAATTGGTGAAATCTTCCTTCCATTTCGGCCGTTATCTCGGGGGCGTCGTTATGCAAATATTCTTTTTCCTTCCTCGTTCTGCGTACCCCCAAAGTCCCCCTAAAAACCTAACCGTTAGGTCCTCCTAACCTAACCCATCCTTCTCTTGGTAACCATTACCATCGTCCAACCCTTCCGCGTCTGGCTGTCTGGCAAATGGTAAAAACACAAAAGTTATCGCCCGATTACGGCGGGCGTCGCGACGCCGAAGAGAATAGTGGGGGGATGGCCGACAGACGTTGCTGCGCCACCCCTCTTCGTTGCATACGCCACCCTCGTAGAGAGACCCCGGATCCAGGATTCAGCTCGAGTCTGCGAAACGAACGAGTCCAGGCTCTGCAGGACGGTTTCTATGGGAACGGTTGCGAGTGAGGTCGTTTTGCAGGAGGAACATTGCTGATGCCGCAGCAGTACCAACAGAAGTTGAAGCAGTGGAGGGATGAGGACGTTTCATTAAATACCAACTGAAGCCAGACCGAATTGTATACAAGTTAAAAAAGTAGGCAAAAGAGAAGAATAAAGAAAGTTGTAAAAAAAACTAACCCTCTTTGAGCATAAATAATTAATTTAAGGGGGAATAAAATAAATGGTGGATGCGCCGGGATTTTTTTTTATTCCTTTTTCTTAATTAGAAACCGCAGAATATAAGTGAAGGTAAGCGTTGTATCGACCGATAACCGTGAACAGGAAAACCACTCGACCCATTCCGGGCGGCAATTTAATTAAACCATCTCAATGAAGACCCTCACCTTGGGGTAATACCCTCCCCTCGCATTTTTCCGCACGGCTCATATAACAACCGATTCTCACCTCAATTCCAACCTGATATTTACACCACATTTCAACGTATTTTACTCACGATTCATGCCATTGAACGAAATTAATTGCTAAATTAATTAACGAGGGAAATTTCTTTTCACTTCGTTTCAACTCATTAATTAATTATTTTACGAAAATATTTAGAAGTACAGATTGAATAAAATAAGTAAGAAATAATAGTTATTTATATCACAAGTGGCCTACAAACATAATTACCGTACGAGTGTGAAATAACTAATAATCACACAAGTACTGTAATTATGTTCTAGCCCATTTGTGATATAAAACATTTTAGCTAAAAATTACTTAAAAATCAATTTCTTTAAAAAGCTCTATTTTGACATTTACAGTGATACAATAAACTCTACATACATCCCAGAAAATGATAATATCTCAGCTCTTGAAATGTAATTCAATGAATTTTTTAAACAAAGGATATTAGAAGTTTATATTATTTTAATACAAAGTCGAAACACTTTGACTTGTGCTACGAAGTGAAGGCTACTTAATAATAATTAATGTAACCTCAATAATATGAAATTTATAGTAGTATACAGCGCAATCTAACGGAGATGGAAAAAAATGTTATTAACAAAATCGATTTTAAATCATATTCTAAACCAGTTTTATTTGAAACAATTTTTGATTAAGACGACTTTTAGACGATGTACCGGATCGTACAAAAGGTATTTCATTATTAAATTATTTATATTCTTTTAGAAAAAGTTAAGGAAATCGCTAATAATGTAATTTTAAATGAGTTTTATTTATAACATCAATAATAATTAATGTAACCTCAAAAATATTAATTTTATAGTAGTATACAGCGCCATCTAATGGAGATGGAAAAAAATTTTATTAACAAAATCGATTTTAAATCAGATTCTAAACCAGTTTTATTTGAAACAATTTTTGATTAAGACGACTTTTAGAATCGATGTACCGGATCGTACAGAAGGTATTTCATTATTAAATTATTTATATTCTTTTAAGAAAAAGTTAAGAAAATCGCTAATAATGTAATTTCAAATGAGTTTTATTTATAACATCAATAATAATTAATGTAACCTCAAAAATATTAATTTTATAGTAGTATACAGCGCCATCTAATGGAGATGGAAAAAAATTTTATTAACAAAATCGATTTTAAATCAGATTCTAAACCAGTTTTATTTGAAACAATTTTTGATTAAGACGACTTTTAGAATCGATGTACCGGATCGTACAAAAGGTATTTCATTATTAAATTATTTATATTCTTTTAGGAAAAAGTTAAGGAAATCGCTAATAATGTAATTTTAAATGAGTTTTATTTATAACATCAATAATAATTAATTAATGTATCTTCAAAAATATTAATTTTATAGTAGTATACAGCGCCATCTAATGGAGATGGAAAAAAAATTTATTGACGAAATCGATTTTAAATTAGATTCTAAAGAATTTTTATTTAAAACAATTTTCGAATAAGACGATTTTTTGAATCGATGTACCGTGCGGTGTAAAAGTTATTTCACAATTAAATGATGTTTTCTTTTTGTAAAAAATTTAGGGAAATCGTTAAAAATGTAATTTTAAAATAATTTTATTTAAAACCTTAATAATATTTAATGTAACCTCAAAAATATCAGTTTTATAGTAGTATACAGAGCCATCTAATGGAGATGGAAAAAAATTTTATTAACATAATCGATTTTAAATCATATTCTAAACCAGTTTTATTTGAAACAATTTTTGATTAAGACGACTTTTAGAATCGATGTACCGGATCGTACAAAAGGTATTTCATTATTAAATTATTTATATTCTTTTAGGAAAATGTTAAGGAAATCGCTAATAATGTAATTTTGAATGAGTTTTATTTATAACATCAATAATAATTAATGTAACCTCAAAAATATTAATTTTATAGTAGTATACAGCGCAATCTAATGGAGATGGAAAAAAATTTTATTAACGAAATCGATTTTAAATAAGATTCTAAACAATTTTCATTTGAAACAATTTTCGATTAAGACGATTTTTTAAATCGATGTACCGGATTGTACAAAAATTATTTCCTAATTAAATTATATATATATTTTTTTTTTATAAAAATTTAGAAAAATCTTTAATAGTGTAATTTTAAAAGAATTTTATTCATAACATCAATAATAATTAATTTAACCTCAACAATGTCAATTTTATTGTAGTATACAACGTCATCTAATGAAGTTAGAAAAAAAAATTATTAACAAAATCGATTTTAAATTAGATTCTAAACAATTTTTATTTGAAACAATTTTCGATTAAAACGACTTTTTTAATCGATGTACCAGGTCGTACAAGAGTTATTTCATAATTAAATTATTTGTTCTTCTTGTGATAAAAATTTAGGGAAATTGTTAATAACGCAATTCAAAATTCCTCAAAACTATCAATTTTATAGTGATTTACAGCGCTATCTTATGGAAATAGAACAAAAATTTATTAATAAAATCGATTTCGAATCAAATCTTATTTAAAATAATTTTCGATTAAATTAATATACAGAGATATACAAAATTTTTATCCAGAAAATTCGTTATCCCTCTCAAATTTCATTTTAGAATACGTAACAAAAACAAACAGTAATAATAAGCTTCATCCCGCTTAAAGGGGGTGATACGTGTCGCGAAAACCGAAACTAGGGGCTTGAAGGAAGAGGAAGGTCGATGAGAGTTTACGACCGAATCCCTTTTACCCTTGGGGATTTCGAAAGAAGGGGGCGGTTCCTCTCATTTGGCCAAGAGAGTTTATGCTTTGTGTTCGGAAATTGATTGGAGAGAAAACGAGGGTTTTCATATTTTTCATTTTAACAAAGTGCTTTTGATTTTATAACCAATAGAATTCGGTTCGTTCGTAACCGTATAATTCATTAACATTAATTTCCGACATGTCATCTAATAAATAACCTGGTGGACAGTGGGACAAGGAATGGTGGCCGTGGCCACGTTGTTCGACCATGCTCTACACAAACCGCGATTCCCCCTAAACCCCCTTTTCCCCGCGGGGGCGATTGTTGTCTACGCGTACAGCCTTTTAAGGTGTAATTAAATTTGCAATTGAGATTTAGTTGCACACTGGAATCTATGCAACGGACATTAAATATGCATTAGATGCGCTTCCAAGCTTTAAAGGCGCAATAAAAAGTTATCATTTAAACCACAAAATAAGCTACACTTTACTCTAAATATAATAAGTATAATAATTTAATACTGTTTAGAGTAAAGATCATAAATCATAAGTTATGTTTATGCCTAACTCGAATTTCTAAACATTATTGTACATTGAACTTTTCATTTTTAACTTTCTTTATAAAATTTTGAATGCGTTTGAGACCCATTAAAATTTCACTCGCATTCTATACTCTTCTTCTTCTTTTCATTTTATTTCCGATTCCGCAATAACAATAACCGTCGAGGTCGAGCTTTTCAAGCGGCAATTTTAGCAACGTTTCAGTCTCTATGCTCTTTTAACTTTTCAGACTGAAATTTTTTTAAAGAGAACTCTTTTATTATTTTATACTGCTTGGATAAGTCATCGTTACCACACTCATTTGAGTTATGTAACAAAGTTCATTACAGCACTGGTCACATTATGTAACACATTTTTAGCCCAATCAGAACAGACTTGATTTATTGAAAAGAGCAATAATACAAAAAGTGCTACCTATTTAAAGAGAAACAACACTATTTTTTATAAATATTAATTGTTATGTTTTGATATTTCGAAACACTTATTTCAGATGAGTAATAAAAATGACAATAATTCAAAATTGTCAACAATCATTTCAAAATATTTTGACAGTGATACAATAAAGTCTACATACAGCCCGGAAAATGATAATATCTCGGCTCCCGAAATGTAATTCAATGAAATTTTTTAACAAAACATGTAAGAAGTCCATATTATTTCCATATTTTACATAAAAACTATATAAGTTATTATTAATCAAGGGGAACACAATATAATCATATCTTTAACTCAAAAAAGTCTACATACAGTCCTAAAAACAAGTCTATCAGTGTCCGTTATAGCTTAATAAAAATATACAACTATCTAACACTGAATAACAAATAAAACTAGACTAGACATTAAATATTATTAAGGTTCTAAACAAAATTCTTTTAAAATTACATTATTAACGATTTCCCTAAATTTTTAATCAAAAGAAAACATCATTTAATTGTGAAATAACTTTTATACCGCACGGTACATCGATTCAAAAAATCGTCTTATTCGAAAATTGTTTTAAATAAAAATTGTTTAATATCTGATTTAAAATCGATTTTGTTAATAAAATTTTTTTCCATCTCCATTAAATGGCGTTGTATACTACTATAAAATTAATATTTTTGAGGTTACATCAATTATTATTAAGATTTTAAATAAAATTGTTTTAAAATTATATTACTAACGATTTCCCAAAATTTTTAATCAAAAGAAAACATAATTTAATTATGTTATTAAATAACTTTTATACCGCCCGGTACATCGTTTCAAAAATTCGTTTTAATCAAAAATTGTTTCAAATGAAAATTGTTTAGAATCTGATTTAAAATCGATCTTGTTAATAAAATCTTTTTCTATTTCCATCAGATGGCGCTGTATACTACTATAAAATTGATATTTTTGAGGTTATATTAAATATTATTAAGGTTTTAAACAAAATTCTTTTAAAATTACATTATTAACGATTTCCCTAAATTTTGAATCAAAAGAAAACATCATTTAATTGTGAAATAACTTTTATACCACTCGGTACATCGATTCAAAAAATCGTTTTAATCGAAATTTTTTTCAAATAAAAATTATTTAAAATCTGATTTAAAATCGATTTTGTTAATAAATTTTTTTTCCATCTCCATGGGATGGTGCTGTATACTACTATAACATTAATATTTTTAAAGTTATATCAATTATTATTAAGATTTTAAATAAAATTATTTTAAAATTACATTATTAACGATTTCCCTAAATTTTTAATCAAAAGAAAACATCATTTAATTGTAAAATAACTTTTTACCGCCCGGTACATCGATTCAAAAAATCGTCTTAATCGAAAATTGTTTCAAATAAAAATTGTTTAGAATCTGATTTAAAATCGATTTTGTTAACAAATTTTTTTTCCATCTCCATCAGATGGCGCTGTGTACTACTATAAAATTGATATTTTTGAGTTTACATTAATTATTATTGATGTTATAAATAAAACTCATTTAAAATTACATTATTAGCGATTTCCTTAACTTTTTGCTAAAAGAATATAATTTAATTATGAAATACCTTTTGTACGATCCGGTACATCGATTCTAAAAGTCGTCTTAATCGAAAATTGTTTCAAATAAAAATTGTTTAGAATCTGATTTAAAATCGATTTTCTTAATAAAATTTTTTTCTATCTCCATCAGATGGCGCTGTACACAACTATAAAATTGATATTTTTGAGTTTATATTGAAAATTATTTCAAATAAATTTTGATTAATAATAATTTTTCTTAATATTTCCCAAACAAAACTAAGGTGACTTTATCTTACAATGTAGAAACCAAATTAATTACCCATTTTTGAAATTTTTTTACTCAATTCGTACCAAATAATTATTATTTAGATGAGATCCCTTTAGGGCAGACGTTTATTGAACGCTTCCACTTACTTGCATTAGCAAGGTCCTCACTCAAAATCTTTTTAAGCCACATCCACATCAACCACCGCGTAAAAAATATTAATTCCCAACAAAATTCATCTTCCCCAGCATCATAAACATTTTCTCCCAAATCGTTCCAAATTTAATCGAATTCTAACGATGAGAGAGTGTTATAGTTCTAAATTGAGGTGTTTTTGAAATATTAGTTTATAGCCGCCTTTAGGGGTCGGCAGCCGTCATAAGATCGGTCAGGTTTAGACCTGGATCGTCCATAAAAAATGGCAGGTGTCCGTAAAGGACCGTGCGGCAGACGGCCTCGGGGTCTCACCTGGCTTCTTCTTCCTCCAAAAGACGAAGAACAGAAGATTAAGAATATAAGATGAAGAATATAAGACGATGAACTAAGACAAAGAACTAAGATGAAGAATATAAGACGAAGTACATAAGATAAAGTATAGAAGATGAAGTACAGAAGACGAAGAACATCGAGTTTGGGTTGGGATCCGAATGGTTTGCAGCTTGCGTCTGGAAAATGAGAAAACAAAGAGAAAGAAGGTTCTTGAATTTGGTCCGCGAGTGTGTTTACAGTCTTTTACGCCCGCCAGGTGACCTCTTGTAACCTAAATCTTACTTTGTTTAATTTTTTTTTATACTTTAATTGCTGTTAAATATTTTTTTATAAACTCAAATTATTGTTATTAAATAAAAATAAAAGTTTTTAATCTACGAATAGTTTCCTTTTGGTTTCTTAATGTAAATGTTTTTCTTTTATTACAACCCACATAGTATCGGCGATAAATTCTTTTTAACATCACCTGCTCGCTTTTAAGAAATCGCACCTGCTCAGATGATAATACAGTTCGAAACTTGAATCTTCCGTTATCTGTTTTGAAAAAAAAAAAGAAAGAATATTTTCTTTATTATTATTATATTTACTGTGATATTTTTGGAATCGCTGAAATAACTTTACTTCAAATATTTTTTAAACATGACGATAAGAAATAGAAAATAACACAATAAAAACTCAACGAAAAAATTAATTAGACCTTGTATTTAAACTACCTCCACTATTTTATAATCAGCTACTTTAGTAACGATGCCACATCAAACTTTAAAAATAATTACTTTGGTTTTATTAAGAATTATTTTAGCACAATCAACAAATCAACCAAATATCTTATTAATTTTAGCTGATGATTTGGTATGATTACAATTAAAATTAATTAGTTAATTAAAAATTTCTTTTAGGGTTACAACGACGTTGGTTATCGCGGAAATAATCAAGTTAAAACTCCCAATATAGATGCTTTGGCTTATAACGGCGCTGTTTTAGAAAGATTTTACACCCTACCAATGTGCACCCCATCAAGAGCTGCTATTTTAACTGGGAAATACCCCATAAAAACCGGATTCCAAGGATTACCATTTGATGGCGGCGAACCGGGCCATTTACCAGGAAATGTTTCAACATTACCCAAACAACTCAAAAAACTTGGTTATAAAACCCATTTGGTTGGAAAATGGCATTTGGGTTTCGCCTACAGAAACGTAACACCTTTAGCTAAAGGTTTTGATTCACATTACGGCTACTATAACGGGCTTATAAGTTATTTTGATCACACTTACCAATCTATGTCGACTGTGTCGGGCTTTGATTTCCGCGATAATTTTCGTGTTGATTGGAAGAGTAAGGGAGAATATGCAACTGATTTGTTCACAAATAGGGCGATTAAAATTATTAATGACCATGATTATCGAAAACCTATGTTTTTAATGGTGAATCATGTCGCGGTGCATACAGGAAAAGTTGTTGGAAATAAAGGTCTCGTTGAAGAAAGAAATACAACGAGTATGAATAAAAATTTTGGATATATTAAAGATGTTAATAGACGACGATTAGTTGGTAAGTATATTTTGCTATACAGGGAAATTTGTTAAACTCTCAATATATGAATGTAGTAATCACAGTTACGAAACTACTATGTACTTGCACTATCCCACATAAAATGTAATATAACTTAATAGTACAAGCATTGGGTAGTTTTGCAAAGGAAAAGTTTTGCTTGGAAAAAAAATAGCCGCACGTCTATAAAGACGGCTAAACCCGAATGATTCTAGTTCTAGATCTAGTGTTAGTTCTATTTTTACACTAGCACTGTCACTAGAACTAACGCAAGACCTAGAACTAGAATCATTCGGGTTTAACCGCACGTCTCTAGAGACGGCTAAACCCGAATGATTCTTGTTCTAGATCTAGTGTTAGTTCTAGTATTACACTAGCACTGTCACTAGAACTAACACAAGACCTAGAACTAGAATCATTCGGGCTTAGCCGCACGTCTCTAAAGACGGCTAAACCCGAATGATTCTAGTTCTAGATCTAGTGTTAGTTCTAGTTTTACACTAGCACTGTCACTAGAACTAACGCAAGACCTAGAACTAGAATCATTCGGGTTTAGCCGCACGTCTCTAAAGACGGCTAAACCCGAATGATTCTAGTTCTAGATCTAGTGTTAGTTCTAGTTTTACACTAGCACTGTCACTAGAACTAACGCAAGACCTAGAACTAGAACCATTTGAGTTTAGCTGCACGTCTCTAAATACGGCTAAACCTGAATGATTCTAGTTCTAGGTTTTGTATTAGTTCTAGTAATAGTGATGATCCAAAACTAGAACTAACACTAGACCGAGAACTAGAAATATTCGGATTTAGCCGTATATTTCTCAAGACGGCTAAACCCGAATGATTCTAGTTCTAAATTTTGTGTTAGTCCTAGTGATAGTGGTAGTGTAAAACTAGAACTAACACTGGATTTAGAACTAGAAAGTGTCGGGTTTAGCTTAATCAGGTGCGCTTTACTGCATCCGCTATGGATCTTGCTCTAGTCAGTATGTTGATCAAACGAACCAATGGATTAAAAAAGCAGTTAATCCGCATAAGAGCAACTTTAGAATCGGTAAAAATGGATGTGCCCATGCCCAACGCAGCTTAGGTTTGGGATTTGACTTTGACAACGTTAAAATCTTAGATAGGGAGAAGAAGTAGCACAACAGGCTTTTCTTAATTACAAACCTATGCAAAAACTTACACGTGATTATCTCCAACTCAACCAGAAACAAACATCATTTTGGTCGTTTGAACTAATGAGGACGTCTTATTTCACGTGACATAAAAGCTCTTTTGTTAGCTATCAACAACAGACAGTTACTAGTGATTTAGTTAAGTTAGGCTTAATGTTAAGTCTTATAACTGTTAAAAAACTCCATGTTTTATATTGCTCCTAACTAATATTTAAAATAAGAAAATCTCAGAGACACAATAGCAGTAATGCTGTAAATTAGAGTACACAAAATGACAGCTAAAACCTTTTAAGATCCACTTTGTACAAAATACGCAATTATAGAATTTTTGCTCATTTGCCGAGCATAACAGGTATAATAGGTATTCTACACTCTATATTGTGTCGATCCTGAGATTAAGTTGGCGGAGGATATGTAGAGATTTCCTCAGCTGTATTAGACTTATTTGATATAAATCTAAATTGGCCAAACTTTTCTCCCTGTCAGCAGGGTATTTGGTAAGATCGTTAAGTACGCTAACATTCTTTTAATACTAAGAAGTTTCTGTACAAGACATTGTTAAATATAATTGTAACATGATGACCAGCTCTACATAGCCAAAACATGACAGTGTGGTGTAAAAATTCGAAAGTCAGAATAATTGGGGTCAATTCTAATAGCTTATTTTTTTTATGTCGCAGAAAAAAAAATTTTCTGTTCCCCTGACACTTAACATTGCCACTAGAATTAACACTTGACCTAAAACTAAAATCATTCGGGTTTAGCCGTACGTCTCAAAAGACGGCTAAACCCAAATGTTTCTAGTTCTAAGGTTAGTGTTAGTTCAATAAAAATATACAACAACCTGGCGATGTATAATAAATAAAACTAGAACTAACATTAGACCTAGAACTGGAATCATTCGGGTTTAGTCGTCTTTAGATGCGTGCGGCTAAACCCAAATGGCTCTAGTTGTAGGTATAGTGTTCTACATAGTAACAGTGCTAGTGTAAAACTAGAACTAACACTAGACCTAGAACTAGAATCATTCGGGTTTAGCAGTCTTTAGAGACGTACGGCTAAACCCAAATGATTCTAGTTCTAGGTATAGTGTTCTACATAGTAATAGTGCTAGTGTAAAACTGGAACTAACACTAGACCTAGAACTGGAATCATTCGGGTTTAGCCGTCTTTAAAGACGTGCGGCTAAACCCAAATGATTCTAGTTCTAGGTATAGTGTTCTACATAGTAACAGTGCTAGTATAAAACTAGAACTAACACTAGACCTAGAACTAGAATCATTCGGGTTTAGCCGTCTTTAAAGATGTGCGGCTAAACCCAAATGATTCTAGTTCTAGGTATAGTGTTCTACATAGTAACAGTGCTAGTGTAAAACTAGAACTAACACTAGACCTAGAACTGGAATCATTCGGGTTTAGCAGTCTTTAGAGACGTGCGGCTAAACCCAAATGATTCTAGTTCTAGGTATAGTGTTCTACATAGTAATAGTGCTAGTGTCAAGCTAGAACTAACACTAGACCTAGAACTAGAATCATTCGGGTTTAGCCGTCTTTAGAGACGTGCGGCTAAACCCGAATGATTCTAGTTCTAGGTCTTGTGTTAGTTCTACTGATAGTGCTAGTGTAAAACTAGAACTAACACTAGACCTAGAACTAGAATCATTCGGGGTTAGCCGTCTTTAAAGACGTGCGGCTAAATCCAAATGATTCTAGTTCCAGGTATAGTGTTCTACATAGTAACAGTGCTAGTGTAAATCTAGAACTAACACTAAACCTAGAACTAGAAAGTTTCTAGTAGTTTGAATTCTTCTAGTTCTAGGTTTAGTGTTAATTCTAGTTTTAGTGCAATAGAAATATACAATATAGTGATAAATTATGCTAACACTGTCACTAGAGCTAACATTACATCTAGAAGTAGAAACATTCATGTTTAGCGGTTTCTAGGTTTCTAGTTCTAGGTCCAGTGTTAATTCTAGTCCTAGTATTAGTCTAGTTTTATTTGTTATTCAGCGCTAGATTGATAGAAATATATTTTTATATATTGTAATCTTTTTTATTCCATGATGATATTTCATGTCTTTCTCGAAATACGAATAAGGATATCATTGGTATATATTTCAGATGCTTTGAAAACTTTAGATGATTCAATCGGAAATATTATTAAAGCATTATCTGAAAAAAAAGTTTTGGATAACACAATAATCTTCTTTTTATCTGATAATGGTGGACCTACTTATAGAGAACTTTTTCCCAATTATAGCTCAAATTGGCCATTGCGTGGAGTATATCTCAAATTAAAAACCACATCTTTTTTTTGTAATTCTTTTTAATTCTTTAGATAAAAATTAGTCACTTTGAAGGCGCTGTAAGAGGAACTGGAATATTTTACAGTAAAAGTATGACTTATGGAGGGAAATCCAACTCGAATTTATTGCATATGGTCGATTTATTACCAACGTTTTATTCTGCAGCGGGTAATCGTTAATAATTTTTATAATACAACAATTAAATTAACAATTTTTTTAGGGGGTAATTTGAAAAATTTAGGCCAATTAGATGGTATAAACCAATTAGACGTTTTAATGTATAACAAAAAAACGAAACGAAAAGAAGTTTTGATTAACATCGAAGATGTATCGGGAAGTGCAGCTATAATTACAGAAAATGGTCGTTATAAATTAATCCAAGGAATACAATACAACGGAACCTACGATTCTTACGGTGGTGAAACCGGAAGAAACCCTTCAGATGGTCCCTATGATTTCAAATCGGTTATTAATAGTGATGTGAATCAAGCTTTTGGAACGAAATTAGGAATCGATTCGGTTAAAAAGCTGCGAGAAGATTTAATAACGAAAAATTGCAGGAAAGCGAAATACGAAAAATCTTGTAAATTATGTTTATTCGATTTAGAAAACGATCCATGTGAAACTACTAATTTAGCCAAATCAGAACGTGGGTTAACTAATAAAATGATTGATCGATTGGATTATTTCCGATCGGAATCGGTTCCTCAACAGCATACAAAAGTTGATCCGAAATCGAATCCGAAATATTATGGTGGTGTTTGGACTTTTTGGCTAGATAAGAAACCTTTGTAAGAAAAATAAGAATTGGTTTATAAATGATTCGTATATTTATGTTAATAAAATCGAGTAAAAACAACATTTTTCGATTTTTAACATTTTCATAAAAATTATGGCATTAAGATGTAGATATTATTAAATTGATATTATCATTTAACATTGTCACTAGAATTAATACTTGACCTAGAACTAAAATCATTCAAGTTTAGCAGTACGTCTCAAAAGATGGCTAAACCCAAATGTTTCTAGTTCTAAGTCTCGTGTTAGTTCTAGTTTTACATTAGCACCTAGAACCTAGAACTAGAATCATTTGGGTTTAGCCGCACGTCTCTAAAGACGGCTAAACCCAAATGATTCTAGTTCTAGTGTTAGTTCTAGTTTTACACTAGCACTGTTACTATGTAGAACACAATATCTAGCACTAGAATCGTTTGGATTTAGCCGTACATCTCTAAAGACGGCTAAACCCGAATGATTCTAGTTCTAGGTCTAGTGTTAATTCTAGTTGTAGATGTATAACAAATAAAACTAGAACTAACACTAGACCTAGAATTAGAAAAGTCTGAAGACACGCGGCTAAACTCGAAACTTTCTAATTCTAGGTCTAGTGTTAGTTCTAGTTTTAGTTCATTAATAATATATAATCTAGCATTATCTAGTACTTACTAGAGTTCCCCAACACTATCACTAGAACTAACACTCGACCTAGAACTAAAATCATTCTGGTTAAGCCGTATGTCTCAAAAGACTGCTAAACCCAAAGGTATCTAGTTCTAGGTCTAGTGTTAGTTCTAGTTTTAGATCAATAATGTTATCTTAAGATTACTGTCAGGAGAATTTCTTTAAATTTTTATATTTATCCCAAATTCATTTTTAACCAAAAAGTAAATTCTTCAATTTTCAACATTTTCTCAAAAAACATATTATTAACATGTAGATATTTTTCAATATTCTTAAATTACACACTTTTAGGATTAATTTGATGTAAAAATCATCCTCTTACTGCTATAAATACATTCAACGGAATTTATTTAAATTTTCGTATTTTATCACAATCTCATATTTACTAAAAACTAAATTCTTCGATTATCAACATTTTCTCAAAAACCATAGTATTAACATGTAAATATTTTTAAATATTCTTAAATGACACACTTTTAGGTTCAATTTGACATAAGAGTCATCTTCTTACTCCTATAAATACAGTCAGCAGAATTTTTTAAAATTTTTGTATTTATCCCAATTTCATTTTTAACCAAAAAGTAAACTCTTCGATTTTCAAAATTTTCTCAAAAATGGTAGTATTAACATGTAGATATTTTTAAATATTCTTAAATTACACACTTTTAGGATTCATTTGATGTAAAAATCATCCTCTTACTGCTATAAATACATTCAGTAGAGATTTTTTAAATTTTCGTATTTTATCACAATCTCATATTTACTAAAAACTAAATTCGTCGATTTTCAACATTTTCTTAAAAACCATGGTATTAACATGTAGATATTTTTAAATATTCTTAAATTATGCACTTTTAGGATTAATTTGACATAAAAATCATCTTCTTACTCCTATAAATACAGTTAGGAGAAGTTTTTTAAATTTTTGTATTTATCTCAATTTCATTTTTAACCAAAAAGTAAACTCTTCGATTTTCAAAATTTTCTCAAAAACGATAGTATTAACATGAAGATATTTTTACATATTCTTAAATTACACAATTTTAGGATTAATTTGACCTAAAAATCATCCTCTTACTGCTATAAATACATTCAGTAGAGATTTTTTAAGTTTTCGTATTTTATCACAATCTCATATTTACTAAAAACTAAATTCTTCGATTTTCAACATTTTCTCAAAAACCATGGTATTAACATGTAGATATTTTTAAATATTCTTAAATTATGCACTTTTAGGATTAATTTGATGTAAAAATCATATTCTTACTCCTATAAATACAGTCAGGAGAATTTTTTTAAATTTTTGTATTTATCCCAAATTCATTTTTAACCAAAAAGTAAATTCTTAAATTTTCAACATTTTCTCAAAAACCATAGTATTGACATGTAGATATTATTACATATTCTTAAATTATACACGTTTAGGATTAATTTGATCTAAAAATCATCCTCTTACTGCTGTAAATAGATTCAGCAGAGTTTTCTTAAATTTTCGTATTTTATCACAATCTCATATTTACCCAAAAACTCAATTCTTCGATTTTCAACATTTTCTCAAAAACCATGGTATTAACATATTGATATTTTTAAATATTCTTAAATTATGCACTCTTAGGATTAATTTGATATAAAAATCATCCTCTCACTCCTATAAATACAGTCAGGAGTATTTTTTAAAATTTTTGTATTAATCCCAATTTTTTACCAAAACTAAATGCTTCGATTTTCAACATTTTCTCAAAAACCATAGTAATAACATATAGATATTATTAAATATTCTTAAATTACACACTTTTAGGATTAATTTGATATAAGAATCATGCTCTTACTCTTATGAATACAGTAAGGAGAATTTATTAAAATTTTAGTATTTTATCACAACCTCATATTTGTCCAAAAAATAACCTCTTCGATTTTCGACATTTTCTCAAAAACCATAGTATTAACATGTAGATATTATTAAATATTCTTAGATTACACACTTTTAGGATTAATTTGATGTAAAAATCATCCTCTTACTGCTATAAATAGATTCAGCAGAGTTTTCTTAAATTTTCGTATTTTATCACAATCTCATATTTACCCAAAAACAAAATTGTTCAATATTCAACATTTTCTCAAAAAATATGGTATTAACATATTGATATTTTTAAATATTCTTAAATTATGCACTTTTAGGATTAATTTGAAATAAAAATCATCTTCTTAGTCCTATAAATACAGTCAGAAGAATTTTTTTAAATTTTTGATTTTTTATCCCAATTTCATTTTTAACCAAAAAGTAAACTGCAATTTTCAACATTTTCTCAAAAAATCATAGTATTAATATGTAGATATTATTAAATATTCTTAAATTACACACTTTTAGGATTAATTTGATGTAAAAATTATCCTCTTACCGTTATAAATACATTCAGCAGAGTTTTTTTTAATTTTCGTATTTTATCACAGTCTCGTATTTACCCAAAAACTAAATTCTTCGATTTTTAACATTTTCTCAAAAACCATGTTATTAACATATTGATATTATTAAATATTCTTAAATGACGTACTTTTAGTATTAATTTGATATAAGAATCATGCTCTTACTCCTATAAATACAGTAAGGAGAATTTGTTAAAATTTTAGTATTTTATCACAATCTCATATTTGTCCAAAAAATAACCCCTTCGATTTTCGACATTTTCTCAAAAACCATAGTATTAACATGTAGATATTATTAAATATCCTTAAATTACACACTTTTAGGATTAATTTGATGTAAAAATCATCCTCTTACTGTTATAAATACATTCAGCAGAGTTTTCTTTAGTTTTCGTATTTTACCACAGTCTCGTATTTACCCAAAAACTAAATTCTTCGATTTTTAACATTTTCTCAAAAACCATGGTATTAACATATTGATATTTTTAAATATTCTTAAATTATGTACTTTTAGGATTAATTTGATATAAAAATCATCCTCTTACTCCTATAAATACAGTAAGGAGAATTTGTTAAAATTTTAGTATTTTATCACAATTTCATATTTGTCCAAAAAATAACCTCTTCGATTTTCGACATTTTCTCAAAAACCATAGTATTAACATGTAGATATTATTAAATATTCTTAGATTACACACTTTTAGGATTAATTTGATGTAAAAATTATCCTGTTACTGCTTTAAGTGCATTCAGCAGATTTTTTTTAAATTTACGTATTTAATCACAATCTCATATTTATCCAAAAACTACGTTGTTCAATATTCAACATTTTCTCAAAAACCATGGTATTAACATATTGATATTTTTAAATATTCTTAAATTATGCACTTTTAGGATCAATTTGACATAAAAATCATCTTCTTACTCCTATAAATACAGTCAGGAGATTTTTTTTTAATTTTTGATTATTTTATCCCAATTTCATTTTTAACCAAAAAGTAAACTCTTCGATTTTCAACATTTTCTTAAAAATCATAGTATTAACATGTAGATATTATTAAATATTCTTAAATTACACACTTTTAGGATTAATTTGATGTAAAAATTATTCTCTTACTGTTATAAATACATTCAGCAGAGTTTTCTTTAATTTTCGTATTTTACCACAGTCTCGTATTTACCCAAAAACTAAATTCTTCGATTTTTAACATTTTCTCAAAAACTATGTTATTAACATATTGATATTATTAAATATTCTTAAATGACGTACTTTTAGGATTGATTTGATATAAGAATCATGCTCTTACTTCTATAAATACAGTAAGGAGAATTTGTTAAAATTTTAGTATTTTATCACAATCTCATATTTGTCCAAAAAATAACCTCTTCGATTTTCAACATTTTCTCAAAAACCATAGTATTAACATGTAGATATTATTAAATATTCTTAAATTACACACTTTTAGGATTAATTTGATGTAAAAATCATCCTCTTACTCTTATAAATACAGTCAGGAGAATTTTTTTAAATTTTTGATTTTTTATCCCAATTTCATTTTTAACCAAAATAAATTCTTCGATTTTCAACATTTTCTCAAAAACCATAGTATTAACATGTAGATATTATTAAATATTCTTAAATTACACACTTTTAGGATTAATTTGATGTAAAAATCATCCTCTTACTCCTATAAATACAGTTAGGGGAATTTTTTAAAATTTTTGTATTTATCCCAATTTCATTTTTAACCAAAAAGTAAACTCTTCCATTTTCAACATTTTCTTAAAAATTATAATATTAACATGTAGATATTATTAAATATTCTTAAATTACACGCTTTTAGGATTAATTTGATATAAAAATCATCCTCTTACTCTTATAAATACAGTCAGGAGAATTTTTTTAAATTTTTGATTTTTTATCCCAATTTCATTTTTAACCAAAATAAATTCTTCGATTTTCAACATTTTCTCAAAAACCATAGTATTAACATGTAGATATTATTAAATATTCTTAAATTACACACTTTTAGGATTAATTTGATGTAAAAATCATCCTCTTACTCCTATAAATACAGTTAGGGGAATTTTTTAAAATTTTTGTATTTATCCCAATTTCATTTTTAACCAAAAAGTAAACTCTTCCATTTTCAACATTTTCTTAAAAATTATAATATTAACATGTAGATATTATTAAATATTCTTAAATTACACACTTTTAGGATTAATTTGATGTAAAAATCATCCTCTTACTCCCATAAATACAGTCAAGAGAATTTGTTAAAATTTTGTATTTTATCATATTTGTCCAAAAAGTAACCTCTTCGATTTTCGACGTTTTCTCAAAAACCATGGCATTAACATATTGATATTTTTAAATATTCTTAAATTATGCACTTTTAGGATTAATTTGATATAAAAATCCAATTTAATTTCAAACCAAAACCTTATTTACCTTATTTATCCTGGCAATAAAAAAAAAGTAGTGAAAAAAAATCTAGATGATCTCGGAGTTTTGTTGAAGAGGGGATATCTCCACGTCGAGAAGCATCCTCGTCCTTTAGTAGTTTCCTGTGCAAGGTCGAGTTTCCTGTTTGCGAATTCTAGGATGTGGAAATATCTTCGAGTTATTTTCATCGCTTTCAGCTTTAATGAGAAAAATAATTGTGTTTGAAGGGCAATAACAATTTCATTTAAATTGCGATTTTAGGACAATTACCGAATTGAAAAACGAAAAACTTAAACGTTAAAAGAAAACCGGTCAATTACTTTGTAACTCAGCCCGCACGGTTTATGTAACTCGGTTTTTATGTCCTTAAAAAATTCTTAAGGATGTCGGCATGTGCCAGAAACAGCAGCTGACCCGCGTGCAAAGCAACAACACATGCTCCTACCTGCATCACCTGCCCGGCAGCATCAATTACCATCGATGGCAAAAGGTGCCTAAAGAATCCCTTTTTTCTCTAGATATATAGAGTTAAGTTTAACTTCTCTGTTTTTTAATAATAACAAACCATTTTGAATTAATTATTAATTCAAGTGTTATTAATTTAGTTCCCGTTCCTATCTAGGACGATCATAAATCTCCTCCCTAATTACGATTTCTCAAGTCGTATTATAAATTGCAAGAGAGTCTCGTGTCTTATTTGACATATTGTCTCATATTTCGGGGTCGTTAATAAAAACGAGTATTATATTTTTAAATTTTGAACACATATTTTTATGATGGGTTAGATGGAAAAAAGTTTTATCTCAACCCTTTTCGGTTATGTCGCAACGAAATGGGCAATTAAAAGTTGCCCTTTTTCAAGAAGATTAAACCCCGAAAATCCCTTATTAGATTAAAAAGAGACGTTTTAATTGTTCGTCAGCAAAAAAGATTTTTCAAAAAAATAATAATCTTATTTATTTAACAGAAAAAAAAGTTGTTGGGTCTTTGTTCAGTTTTTCAAGCCCGCAGGATTTGTCTTCTTTGAAGCAGAGAGGGCATTATACGAAGAAGAAGAATGGTAAAAGTGGAAGGATGTGGCCGGTGGCTTTGCGTGTGTGTATACAGAAGATACGGTCGATCTGTTCTTGTATGCTTCGGGTAACGGAGACACGCCATAAGGGTTGCGTATGGGAAATATTTCAAAACCGAAGTCGAAAGCGGAAACTGGGTATCGAAGAACCATCATCGTTTTTGGGATGAAATTACAGAGGAAGAGGAGGAGGACAAATTCCTTTTTTTTCTTGCTAAAAAATACGAAATGATATAGCGTGCGAAAGAATGAAAAAAAGAGACCAGAAGAATACAAATTAAAAAAAGACACCTCCCATTTTTTCCAGCCAAGAAAAGGGAATAAGAAATGAAAAGAAAAATTGTATTATTTATGGGTTTTGAATTGTGAAGAAGTTAAAATTGGGGGTTTAATAATAAAATAAAACGGTTTCAACAATTGAATTGACCGTTTTCTTTTAAATTATCTCAAAGGTACTCATTTCAACTCGTTTCATTCTCATCTTGTCACTTTAATCTCTATACTTTCATTGTATGTTAAGTACCCAAAGAAGAATTTTTTTACATACTAAGCTTAAAGAGAAAAAACATTCGTTTTAATTTATTTCGACTTTTCGAAACCTTTTTAAAAATAAGATAGTAAATTTGGGTTGGGTTAGAAAACCTATTCATACTAAAAATGTAGGTCGAAACAACCCCACGGTTTTTGTTTTCGGGTCACCGACCCTAGCCCTAAATTCGACCCACGCGTGTCAGAAACAATCGTGCATCGCCTGAACACAATTGTTACATGCACGTGGCTATAAACCGATTATAGACAATTTTATTAAAAGAAAATCTAAATTATCAATTATTTTTTTAACACTTTGTTCAACTATAAAGAAAATGATTTTAAGCAAATCCAGCAACAATCTGGATAACTTTATAAAAGTAGTCACGTACTGGATAAAGAATGCTATGAATGTATTTAGTTCGTACTTTAACTCATGCTGCCACAAGTTGGTAGTCCCGGAACGCTTACTAAATATCTCTTGATACTCTAGCTCATACTGTCAACAAGTTGGCACACTTTAGAGTGAAGAAGAAAAGTCTCAAGGTATTTTAGCTCATTCTGTCAAGAAGTTGGCAGTCCCAGATTACTTAATACATGTCTCTTGATACTCTAGCTCATACTGCCAACAAGTTGGCAGACCTTATAATGTAGAACAGAAGTCTAGAGGTACTTTAGCTCATGCTGCCAACAAGTCGACACAGCTTAGAATGTAGAAAAGAAGTCTGGAGGTACTTTAGGTCATGCTGCCAGCAAGTTAGCAGCCCCAGAATACCTAATACATGTCTCTTAGCATCTTAGCTCATGCTGCCAACAAGTTGGCAAACATTATAATGTAGAAGAGAAGTCTCGAGGTTCGTTAGGTCATGCCGTCAAGAAGTTGGCAGTCCCAGATTACTTAATACATGTCTCTTAGCACCTTAGCTCATGCTGCCAACAAGTTGGCAATCCCAAACCACTTAATACATGCCTCTTGGTACTCTAGCTCATGCTGCCAACAAGTTAGCAGTCCTAGACTATCTAATAAATACATCTCGGTATTATAGCTCATGCTGCCAACAAGTTGGCAAACATTATAATGTAGAAGAGAAGTCTCGAGGTTCGTTAGGTCATGCCGTCAAGAAATTGGCAGTCCCAGATTACTCAATACATGTCTCTTGATACTCTAGCTCATACTGCCAACAAGTTGGCACACTTTAGAGTCAAGAAGAAAAGTCTCAAGGTACTGTAGCTCATGCTGTCAAAAAGTTGGCAGTACCAGATTACTTAATACATGTATCTTGATACTCTAGCTCATACTGCCAACAAGTAGGAAGACCCGATGTAGAACAGAAGTCTAGAGGTACTTTAGCTCATGCTGCCAACAAATCGACACAGCTTAGAATGTAGAAAAGAAGTCTCGAGGTACTTTAGCTCATGCTGCCAGCAAGTTAGCAGCCCCAGAATACCTAATACATGCCTCTTGACAACTTAGCTCATGCTGCCAACAAGTTGGCAGCCCCAAACCACTTAATACATGCCTCTTGGTACTCTAACTCATGCTATCTAGTCCTATCTATAAATAGCAGACTATCTAATAAATACATCTCGGTATTCTAGCTCCTGCTACCAACAAGTTGGCAAACATTACAATGTAGAGGAGAAGTCTCGAGGTTCGTTAGCTCATGCTGTCGAGAAATTGGCAGTCCCAGATTACTTAATACGTATCTCTTGATACTCTAGCTCATACTGTCAACAAGTAAGCAGACTTTAGAGAGAGGAAGAGAAGTCTCAAGGTATTTTAGCTTATGCTGCCAAGAAGATGACAGTCCAAGATTACTTAATACATGTCACTTGATACTTTAGCTCATGCTATCAAAAGTTTGCAGACCTTAGACTGTGGAAGAGAAGTTTAGAAACAAAACTCCTCGTCAAACCCGATATCTAAGTTAAAT
Organism: Onthophagus taurus; assembly: GCF_000648695.1. Lineage (NCBI taxonomy): Eukaryota > Metazoa > Arthropoda > Insecta > Coleoptera > Scarabaeidae > Onthophagus > Onthophagus taurus. Next base: position 273,890 of record NW_019280398.1, read on the forward strand.
TGTACAATTTACTTCAGAAATCAAATACATCAGAAGATATTCAAATGTTATCGCAACTGTTCTATCCAGAACAAACATCGGATCTCTAAATTTATCTTATCCAGATTTTCTAACCGTTAGCAACGCTCAACTTGCTCACACAGAATTATCAAACTTACTGAATAAACAATTTTCCAACATTTCTTCAAAATCTTATCGTTTGGCACAACTGTGGTGTGAAACCTCTTCATCATCTCCATGAATTTATATTCCACAAGAGGTCAGACAAGCAATTTTCGACAAAATTCGTAGCTTATCTCATCCCGAAATACGTTCCATCATTCATGCAAGCAAAACAAGATTATTTTGCCCACACATGTCAAAGCAAATTCATGTTTGTGCCAAAACTTACTTAAGTTGTCAACAAGCAAAGATCCAAAAACATACAAAGGGTTATACTTATGTACTTACCGTTATCGAGCGCTTCACTTGATGGCTTTTCCACTAAAACATATCACATCTTGTACTATAGCGAATACACTTTTCCGACATTATTTTAGTCGATTCGGTATACCTACCATAATTACACATAATCATTGACGGCAATTCGAATCAAACCATTTTTCAACATGTAACACATTACTCAGCACACGACAAATACATAAATTATCTTTCCATCTTAAAGCAAATGGAATGTTAGAACGATTTCATCGATCATTGAAGACAGCTATCATCGCTAAAGGAGACACGACTAGATGGAACAACAATCTACCTACTCATCCTATTACGATTAAGAACATCTCTTAACGAAGATCTAGGTTACTCCTCAGCAAAACTGCTTTACGGACAAGGAGGGAACATTTGGAACAACCTGTATATATTTACACAATTCTGCGATAGCATCTGATGTACCTCTACCTTTCCTATAACGAAATTGGGAATCTGATAAGATTTTAAAACGCTATAGAAAACTATTTAGACGACGGTAAAGAATTTTCTCAAACACTTTTGCAAAGGTTGGTATTAAAGCTATGGGTCTGTAGTTTCCAATATTTTTCTGGGAACCCTTTTTGTGAACAGGTATTGTAACAGCTTTCTTAAAGTCTAATGGAACTGAACCCTCGGAGAATATTTTATTATAAATTACACAAAGTGGTCTTGACAGTTGTCGTGCCACTTTTTTAACAGTATAGGAACTAATCGAAAGTAGTAAGGCAGTAAGGTAGTGTAAAAGGGAAGTTTTGAGGTACTTTAGCTTATGCTGCCAACAAGTTGACAGTCCCAGACTACATAATACATGTTTCTTAATACTCTAGTTCATGCTGCCAACAAGTTGGTAGACCTTAGAATGTAAAAGGGAAGCTTTGAGATACTTTAGCTCATGCTGCCAACAAGTTGACAGACCTTAGAATATAAAACAGAAGTTTCGTGGTACCTTAGCTCATGCTGCCAACAAGTCGGCAGTCCCAGACCAATTAATACATGCCTCGTGGTACTCAAGCGCATGCTGCCAACAAGTTGGCAGCCTAGAACACGCATTAGATGTCTCTTGATACTGTAGCTCATGCTGCCAACAAGTTGGCAAACATTAGGATATAAAAGAGAAGTTTCTAGGTACCATAGCTTATGCTGCCAACAAGTTGGCAGTTCCAGACCATTTAATACATGCCTCGTGGTGCTCAAGCTCATGCTGCCAACAAGTTGGCAGCCTAGAACACGCATTAGATGTCTCTTGATACTGTAGCTCATGTTGCCAACAAGTTGGCAGACATTAGGATATAAAAGAGAAGTTTCGATGTACATTAGCTCATGCTGCCAGCAAGTTTGCAGTTCCAGACCGCGACTATATGCCTCTCGATACTGTAGCTCATGCTGCCAACAAGTTGGCAGACTTGAAAATATAAGAGAAGTTTCACACATGTGTTAGGTGTTCTGGGGGTCACGCTAAGGAGCATGGCGAAGCAGGTCATGAGCTAAGGATGTATTATCATTGATTTATGTTTGTTGTTCTTTAAAGTGGATATAATGACACTATTTGCTGAATGTAGGGAGCCTTAACTACATTTACTCCATCTCTATTTCGGATAGCTTTGTATAATTTCGTATAACTTCATACAATTTCGTATTAAATTATACAATTTCGTAGCCAAACAAACAAATTTTTTTTATCTTAATCATAATAAAATTTAAAAAAAACACAAAGATCATAGCACCATAGAAGTGATCAAATGAGTCGTAAAATCAACAAAAGAACCAGAAAAGAATAACGGGTATAGAAACCAAACGAATGGGATTCGTGAAATGGGAGCTTCGCACGAAAAATGGACTGCTATTTTCCCCTACAATCAAAAAAAAAAAAAGAATAGAAAGAGCCATTTCCTTTATGTTAGCCCTTCTTTTCGAGTCCGAAACGAAGATTCGATTGCGGTAAACACGTGAATTATGTATAAGATTCCCGGTGATAAACAAGATCATATCTAAAATACATCTTGAACATCACATCACATATTGATTTTGGGATAATCGCTTAACATTTGTATTTCTGATCATGTTCAATTATGCATAATCACAAACTCAGTCCGGCGTAATGGAATTTAGATGTTGAACATGTCAAGTCTATTTCGCTTTAATGATTCGAATTTTAATTTTGAGTTCTTTATAAAATTGTTAATCGTTATCTATATAAAAGTTAAGCGGTTTAAAAGGGGGCGTTAATGTAACTGAAATGTGGACGCAAAGTTTTACGGTGCACCAGGTGCAATAATTTAGTTCGCGTCGTCGTCGGCGAGCGCCTAAGCCCGGTTAATCCAGGCAATTTTTCACCAGAAAGAAAAACTTTTAATATGGGCTTAAAGTTATTTATAAAAGTTTACCTTGTTACGGCTAGAAAAAAGCGCTAAAATTCTTTTTCAATCTTTCTCGACCTTCCCCAATAACATAAATGAACCCAAAAATATTCCTTATTCACGGTACTTAAAGGAACCCACATTTTGGTCATAAATCGCGGCGCGTTCGTTGCATGCGAACCCCGCATAAATGAATATCAATCGTTCTTAGTCGACAAAACCCACTAACCAAGAGATCAATACCAACCACAACGTCCGTTTTAACTCCCTTTTACTTCCCCCTTATAATATTACACATTTTAAAATAAAAACTATATTTTTTACATTTAAAAAAGCGAATAATTATTTATATCTACAATTATTGAATTATCTATTCGTTATACAATTGATTTTTGACGAGTAATGGCACGCATTACCCATGACTGACAAAGTGTTGAATAATGAAGCCATTATTCCACAGTTCTGACACGGCCTACTAATCAAAAAATAAAATTTAGCAGAAATGACAGCTTTCTTATATTGAGGTTATGTCTGAAATGTCTATCAAGTTTATTTTTTTTTCAAAATTAAATAGTTTTAGATAAAGTATAGTATTCAACTTGCGTATAATGGATGTTACACACTCAGATTACCTTTAACTTCTTCTTCGTGGGTAACAGCCGCCATTATACGCTTGTTGAATAATATACTATTATCTACGACTGTTTGGATAAGTCATCATTACCACACTCCTTTGAGTTACGTAATGAAGTTCATTACCGCACTGGTTTCATTACGTAACGCATTTTTAGCCCAATCAAAACAGACTTAATTTATTGAAATGAGCAACAATACAAAAGAAAAAGTGTCTATTTAAAGAGAAACAATACTATTTATTATGTTTTTACATTTCGAAACACTTATTCTAGATGAGTAAACATGTTATTGAAACTGACATTAATTCAAAATTGTCAACAATCATTTCAAAATATTTTTATAAATGTCAAAATAGACCTTTTTAAAGAAATTGATTTTTAAGTAATTTTTAGTAATCGTAGATAAAATGTTGTATATCGCACGTGGGCTGCGATAATTCTCCACACTCGTACAATAATTATGTTTCTAGCCCACTTGTAATATAAATAACTATTATGTGTTACTAGTTCAAAAGTAATAATAATAAAATAAAAATTTGTTGGTATAAATAAAAATGGTAATTTCGTGTTGTTAAGAACGCGATCGAATTTTCTTTCGGTTGCATGGTTTCGTGTGCCAGGCACCCGCCGGTCTAAAACTCCCCAACTAAATGGAGGTAGTAAATTTTTTATTCCTTTAATTTGGGTTAGTATCGGTTCGTGGGGTGAACGGTAGTCTTTTTCTCGGATATCGAGGTGAATATCCTTATGGGTCGCTATCTTGGTAACGATAATAACAATACACTTTTACAAGATTATTTTTACACGAAAACTTTTAGTTTGTATTCTTAGCATAAATAAACTTCTCTTTTGCGGTCTAAGGCCTGCCAAGTTGTTGGCAGTATGAGCTCGAGTACCAAGAGACATGAATTAAGTGTTCTGGAACTGCCAACTTGTTGGCAGCGTGAGCTAAAGTGCCTCGAAACTTCTCTTTTATATTCTAAGGTCTGCCAACTTTTTGGCAGCATGAGGTACAGTATCAAGAGACATGTAGTACGTGTTCTGGGTGAGACATGAGTTTGAGTACCCCGAAGCATGTATTAAGTGGTTTGGGACCTCCAACTTGTTGTCAGCATGAGTTAAGATACCTCAAAATTTCTTTTTTATATTCTCAGGCCTGCCAACTTACTCCCTACATTCAGCAAATAGTGTCATTATATCGTTAATAAGATATTTTTCGCCGGCGCTGGCGTAAATTTTCACTTTAAAGAACAACAAACATAAATCAATGATAGTTAGATCCTTAGCTCATGACCTGCTTTGCCATGCTCCTTAGCTTAACACCTAATACATGTGTGTTGACTCTTCAGCTCCTGCAGCCAACAAGTTAGTACATCTTAGAATGTAGAAAAGAAGTTTTGAGGTACTTTAGCTTATGATGCCAACAAGATGATAGACCTTAGAATGTAGAAGGGAACTCTCGAGGTACTTTAGCTCATGCTATCAACAAGTTGGCAGCACCATAATACCTAATACATGTCTTTTGACTATTTAGCTCATACTGCCAACAAGTTTTGTTTTTTCTATTACAAGAAGTCATACGTTAGTTCATGTAGTCAACAAATTGAGGGCTCCAGACCACTTAATAGATGCCTTGCTCTATTCTAACCAACAAGTTAGCAGCTTCATAATACCTAATACATGCCTGTTGACTCCTTAGTTCATGCTGCCAACAAATTGGCAGTCCCAGGCCACTTAGTACAGGTCTCTTGGCACTCAAGCTTATGCTGCCAACAAGTTGGCAGACCTTAGGATGTAAAAGAGAAGTCTCGAGGTATTTTAGCTCATACTGGCAACAAGTTGGCAACGCCAGAATACCTAATACATGTCTCTTGACTTTTTAGCTTAAGCTGCCAACAAGTTGGCAGTCTCAGACCACTTAATACATGTCTCTTGTTACTTAAACTCATGCTCCCAACAAGTTGGCAGACCTAAGAATGTAGAAGGGAAGTCTCGAGGTATTTTAGCTCATGCTAACAACAAACTGACAGTGCCAGAATACCTAATACAAGTCTTTTGACTCTTTAGCTTACGCTATCAACAAATGAGAAATACCACAATAGGTAATACATCTCTCTTCATATTATTTTTTGCTTTTTTTTGTTTGGGTACGAAATTATATGATTTAATACGAAGTTATATGAAATTATACGAACTTATATGAAATAATGCGACGAAGTTTTACGACGATATACGACGTAATACGAAGTAAAGATGAAGTAAATGGAGTTAAGGTTCCCTACATTTAGCAAATTGTGTCAATATATCCTTAATAAGATGTTTTTCGTCGGCGTAAATTTCCACTCTAAAGAACAACAAGCTTTCAAGAGTTTCATAAATCAAAAAATTTTGTTTTTTCTATTACAAGAAGTCATACTTTAGCTCATGTAGTCAACAAATTGAGGATTCCAGAGCACTTAATAGATGCCTTGGTACTCTGGCCAACAAGTTAGCAGCTTCATAATACCTAATACATGCCTGTTGACTCTTTAGCTCATGCTGCCAACAAATTGGCAACCCCAGAACACCTAATACATGTCTGGTGACTCTTTAGCTTATGCTGCCAATAAGTCGATACAGATTAGAATGTAGGACGTAAGTCTCGACGTACTTTAGCTCATGCTGCCAACAAATAGGCAGTCCCAGAATACCCAATACATGTCTCTTGACCCTTTAGCTCATGCTGCCAACAAATTGACAACTGCAGAACTCCTAATACATGTCTGTTGACTCTTCAACTCATGCTGCCAATAAGTTGACGCAGATTAGAATGTAGAAAGCAAGTCTGGACGTATTTTAGCTCATGCTGCCAACAAGTTAGCAGCCCCAGAATACCTAATACATGTCACTTGAGTCCTTAGCTCATTCTGCCAACAAGTTGGCAGTCCCAAACTACTTAATACATGTTTTTTGGTACTCTAGCTCATGCTGCCAACAAGTAAGCAGTCCCAAACCACCTAATAAATACATCTCGGTATTCTAGCTCATGCTGCCAACAAGTTGGCAGACCTTATAATGTAGAAGAGAAGCCTCGAAGTTCTTTAGCTCATACTGCCAACAAGTTAGCAATACTACAATAGGTAATACACGTCTCTTGATATTTTTTTGTATTTTTTTGTTTGGGTACTAAATAATAATACGAAATAATACGACGAAGCTTAACGATGTTATACGAAGTAGAAATGAAGTAAATGGAGTTAACGTTCCCTACATTTAGCAAATTGTGCCATTATATCCTTAATAAGAAGTTTTTCGTCGGGGTAATATAACAAATTCTCCAACATCGGAGATAACGGAGGACATTTTCTGATTCCCTTTAGAACAAAGTTCCTTTCTTGTATTAATCAGTAAGGAATTTGGAATGAATATTTGATTAGGAACGAAACAATGCGAAGTTGAGGGTTTTGTTTCAAAACGAACTAATTCGAGTTAATTATAAAGAGAATTAGAATAAATAAAAATCGATCATTTCCATTTATTTTCTCCGGTTGAATTCTTATCGAAGGCTCACTTGCTTTCAGCTCGGTAACATTTCGTTCGGTCCAAGTGCGCTTTTCTACGATTCTTGGACGGAGAGCACGTCCCGCGGCTGCACAAATTATATGGATCGATCGCCGTAGGAGCTCGTACCGACACAAATAACCAATAAAACTCCACTCCGGCAAATTGAAAGAACCCTAAAAGGACCGTAGCGCCTTATGGCGAACACAATCCCTCTTTTCCTCCCTTTAAGTTATTCCTTAGGATTACTTTTTTTACGACAACTGAATCGAAATTGTCCATAAGAAACAAATAAAGTCGAAAATGAAGTATTAATTTAAAAGTAAAAATAAAATTTTTTGGGCACGAATTTTGCGGAATCAATTGTTCCCTTGGTGCAAATTTATCCGTATATTTTTTGTTGGTTGTAGTGTAACGGTCGAGCGGCGAGCGCGTCTGGCAATATAAATCATGCACTAATATTAGTAGTAGCACGTATACATGGGGGCCACAGAAAAAAAGGGGGCTAATGGGCCGAGACCCACCCTGTCGGATCCCCCGCTGCTAATGGTCGTCGAGTTTCCCTCTTGTATGTACGTTTTAATTTCACCATTGGACATCATTAGCACGCCAGTTTTGGGATCCCACCATTTTACTAGGTTGCACTTAGGGAAATTGTGCGGTCACGGATTCGTCCGGTGACAAACATTTCATTAACGTTGACAAACACGTCACATTTATTTACTTAAACGATTATTTTAATCAATTAATTCGACGATGTGATTAAAGAATTAAACTATTGAAATTTAAAAATGTTTTGTGGATTACTGGGGGTTGCAACTCAGCTAAAACCGAACCCGGGTAGATTCACCCTGGTCGAGCCCTTGCAAAGGGTGAACGCCCCTTTCGAACCCGGACGACCGCGAAGGAGCCGGCTGCAGCTAAAGCTGCAGCTTTTATCATCACCTGTACTTAGAAAGAGAAGAAACATTCATTGAATTATTTCAATTTATCAACTTATAATTAAAACAATAATAATAACTATATTATAATCACTTAATTAATTATCGTACCCGACGTCATTATTGCAAGTATGCAACCAATATCACAATATTCGTATTGCAATACGCAAATCGCGTTATTGGTTGCATACTTGCAATGATGACGTCGGGTACGATAATTAATTAACACACTGTATATGGTTAATGCAAACCTAAGTGAGCAAAAATACCATAGCATTAATTTCCGAAAGCTTATAATGGAATTCTAATGACATATAGAAAAGTTGTAATGGATATTAAAGCATTTCCAGTGGATTTATAAAAATTTGTAATTACTTGCTGTGTTGTTTTTGCAGAAAGATAATGATCATGATAATGCTAAGATATATAATCGATTTTCAAGTATTTCCGAAAATTTTTCAAGATAGCAGAGTGTGCTCGCGTAATTGCTCGTATTCTCTACAATATTTTTAGGATTAATTTTGCTTAAATTATAATGATAACTACGATTTCCATAAACTAGGCTTCCACCAAACGTGACTTCAAGAAGTTGCCAAAAATTTCACTCGATTTGCGAGTATTTCTAAACGTTTTTAATGATTATGAAGTACATTCGCGTATTTCTAAGTATTCTATGGGACCTCCAAGATATTTTTCTAGAGATTCTAGGATTTCTAGAGATTTCCAGTGGATTTTTAATTATTTCCAAGGATTTTCTGAGTTGCTTTTGCCGAAAGATAATAATAAATAGGATATTCGTGGATTTCTAGAGACTAGAAAGAATGTATTATTACGCTTTCGACAAAAAATTGGAGTTGATTTCCAAGTATTTTGAAACGATATAGAGAAATGCTTGCATTTTCAATAGACTTTTAAGGATATCTAAGGGTTTTTACGAATTTCCAGTGTATGATTATAATACCTAATACATATCTCTTGATTCCTTAGCTCATGCTGTTTCTAACAAGTTAGCAGTTCCAGACCACCTAATAGATACTTCTTGGTATTCTAGCTTATGCAGCCAACAAGTTGGCAAACCTTAGAATGTAGAAGTAATGTCTCGAGGTACTTTAGCTCATGCTGCTAACACGTTGGCAGTCTCACAATAGGTAATAGATGTCTTTTGGAGATGAATTGGCAGTCCCAGACCACTTAATACATGTCTCTTGGTACTCTAGCTCATGCTGCCAACAAGTTGGCAAATTTTATAATGTAGAAGGGAAGTCTCGAGGTACTTTAGCTCATGCTACCAACAAGTTAGCAGTCCCAGACCACCTAATAGATACCTCTCGGTATTCTAGCTTATGCTGCCAACAAGTTGGCAGACCTTAGAATATGAAAGTAAAGTCTCGAGGTACTTTAGCTCATGCTGCCAACACCTTGGCAGTCTCACAATAGGTAATAGATGTCTTTTGGAAATAAAATTGGCAGTCCCAGACCACTTAATACATGTCTCTTGGTACTCTACCTCATGCTGCCAACAAGTTGGCAAATTTTATAATGTAGAAGAGAAGTCTCGAGGTACTTTAGCTCATGCTACCAACAAGTTAGCAGTCCCAAACCACTTAATAGATACTTCTTGGTATTCTAGCTCATACTGCCAACAAGCTGACAGACCTTATAATGTAAAAGAGAAGTCTCGAGGTTCTTTACCTCATGCTGCCAATAAGCTAGCAATGCCACAATAGGTAAAATATGTCACCAAGTATTTCTAAAAGTGTTTTATGATTTTGGAGTATTCTAGAGGATTTCCAATGTATTTCTACTTATTTTGAGTTTTTTGCTGATAATTATTGATAAATAAGATTTCCATAGAGAATACTGAGAATTTGTGAGCATTTTCGTTGGATTTATAAGGATTTCCAATCGTTTTTGCCAAACGGTAATAATAAATAGATTTCCATGGATTTCCAGGGACTAGATGTCCATAGAATGTGTTATTACACTTTTGACAAGGGATTAGAGTTGATTTCCAATCGATATAGGGAAATGGTTGCATTTCCAATGGATTTTTAAGAATTTCTAGGCATTAGCTGAGTTTATTTTACTAAAAAAATTTTGCCACAATAAGTAATACATGTCAGCAAGTATTTCTAAAAGTTTTTTTAGGATTTTGGAGTATGCTAGAGCATTTCCAATGTATTTCTACAATTTTTTTAACTAGATTTAGGTTGGTATTGGAAAAGTTACTAGATCTGGTGACTTTTGAGCGTTTTCGTTTGATTTGTAAGGATTTCTAGGGATTTCCAGTGGATTTCTAATTATTTTCAAGGACTCTCTGAATTGTTTTTGCCAAACAGTAATAATAAATAGGATTTCCATTGATTTCCAGAGACTAGATGTCCAAAGAATGAGTGTTATTACGCTTTTGACAAGGGATTAGAGTTGATTTCCAATCGATATAGGGAAATGGTTGCATTTCTTATGGATTTTTAAGAATTTCTAGGCATTAGCTAAGTTTATTTTACTAAAAAAATTTTGCCACTATAAGTAATACATGCCAGAAAGTATTTCTAAATTTTTTTTTAGGATTTTGGAGTATGTTAGAGCATTTCCAATGTATTTCTAAAATTTTTTTAACTAGATTTAGGTTAGTATTGGAAAAGTTACTAGATCTGGTGGCTTTTGAGCGTTTTCGTTTGATTTATAAGGATTTCTAGGGATTTCCAGTGGATTTCTAATTATTTTCAAGGACTCTGAATTGTTTTTGCCAAACAGTAATAATAAATAGGATTTCCATTGATTTCACAAATTTTCAATGGTCTTTTAAAGATTTTTACGAATTTCCACTGGATTTTTAATTATTTTGAGACGTCAGGATGGAGTTTTTTGTCGATAAGTAAATATTTACATTGGCCAGACTTCCACCGAACGTGATTTCAAGTATATGCCAAGAACTTAAGTCGATTTCTAAGCTTTTTATAATTTTGGAGTATATTCGCGTATTTCCCAGTATTCTAGATGATTTCCAATGTATTTCTAAGAATTCGTTGTGCGTTTTCGTTGGATTTGTACGGATTTCTAATGGATTTCTAGAATGCCTAACACATGTCTCTTGATTGCTTTTTGCTTTGGTTTGGGCAGTCCCAAACCACTTAATGCATGTTTCTTAGTACTCTAGCTCATATTTCCAACAAATTAGAAGTCCCAGACTACGTAATAGATACCTCTCGGTATTCTAGCTTATGCTGCCAACAAGTTGGCAGACCTTAGAATGTAGAAGGGAAGTCTCTAGGTACTTTAGCTCATTCTGCCAACAAATTCACAGCCCCATAATACCTAATACATGTCTCTTGACTCCTTATCTCATGCTGCCAACAATTTGGCAGTCCCAAACCACTTAATACATGTTTCTTGGTACTCTAGCTCATGCTTCCAACAAGTTAGCAGTCCCAGATCACCTAATAGATACTTCTCAGTATTCTAGCTCAGGCTGCCAACAAGTAGGCAAACCTTAGAATGTAGAAGAGAAGTCTCGATGTTCTTTAACTCATGCTGCCAACAAGCTAGCAATACCACAATAGGTAATACATGTCACCTAGTATTTCTAAAAGTTTTTTATGAGTTTGGAGTATATTCGCGTATTTCCAAGTATTCTAGAAGAGTTTCAAGATATTTCTAAGAATTTTTGAGCGTTGGATTTGTACAGATTTCTAGGGATTTTCTAATTATTTTCAAAGACTCTCTGAGTTATTTTCTCCAAAACGCAATAATAAATAGGATTTCCATGGATTTTCAGACTAGATGTTCAAAGAAACTGTTATTACGCTTTTGACAAGGAATTAGAGTTGATTTCCAATCAATGAAGAAAAATGCTTGCATTTCCAATGGATTTTTAAAGATTTCTAGACATTAGCTGAATTTATTTTACTAAAAAATTGTTTTAGCCAACTTTTAAACATTTTCTCCGATTTTGAAGTACTTTGAGTATTCTAGAAGATTTCCAAAGTATTTTTTTGAGATTTCTTAGCACTTTCAATACATTTCTAAAGTTTTCCAGAGAATCTCCAGTTGATTTCAGAGCATTTGAAATGGATTTCTAAGGTTTTTTTGAGGTTTCCAATCCTTATCAATAGATTTCCAAGAACTTGTATGATTTATTTTATATAATAGAATTTCTGGAAAAAATTTTTATGTAAATATTGATTAACTTTGAAAACACAAAAGTATTTTTGACAACGATTTTACTTAATTAATAAATTGATTCATATCGTTTAAATTTTTGATTTCCATTTAATTTAGGCCAATACACCTCCATTTACTCCTTCTTGGAACTCGGTCGTACGAGAAATCCTTTGTAGATTATATCGTCGTCGTCGTCGTCATCGTATCGCAGATGTAAAGATTGTCCTCGACAGTGGTGGTGGTACAATTCGTAAATTGGCACTTCAGACTGTTGAGCAAGCAGCAGACGCGGGGACGACGAACAATTCCCTCCGATTTCTTTCTTTTTTTTTTTCTCGTTTCGAGACTCCCTTTGAAGGGCGACTCTCGAAGGGTTCCTTCATGTGTTGCTCAACGCGAGGCAAACGAACCAGACATGCAAATTCTTTGTATGAACAGGTATTGTGTGAATATGTTGTGTTCAATGATGTGTGGAAAATAAATGATTACCAAAAAAAATTTATTAAATAATTTTTTTTTGTTAGCTTTTAGGGTTTGTTTATAATTTAGGATTTTTTAATGTGTTATGGAATAATTATAGAATAAATAGTATTCGAGAATGGTTGAGTGTGACGTGTAGGGGGCGTAGCGTGATCCCGGACGGGGGTGCGGGGATTCCTGGTTGCACAGCCGCGTCGATCCGGGGCCGCGGCTGCAGCGACGGCTCCCGTTTCGCAGTGTTATCGACCGGGAGTAGTCTGGCGGAGGCATTATTTCATCCCTGCATGCACCCTGGAACGGTGGCGGGCTCATTGGATGGTAAGGGATGGGGTGGAGATCGGGGGGTGCGCTCGTCTGGGGCCTAGAAGGTGAGACCACTGTCTGCGAGTTTAACTAGAAACAACTTTTTAACAACCCCCATCAACAACTTTGAATCAATTTCTAATTTGTATTAAAAAAAATTATACACAGTGTGTTAATTAATTATCGCACCCGACGTAATCATTACAAGTATGCAACCAATATCACTGTATTGGTATTACAACACGCGTTTTGCATATTTGGTTGCATACTTGCAATGATGACGTCGTGGTGTGGTAAAAGTATATAAAGACTTTCTTTTAAAACTTTCTAGTTCTAGGTCTAATGTTAGTTCTAGTTTTAATTGTTATGCAGTGCTAGACCTAGAATTAGAATCATTTGGGTTTAGCCGCAAGTCTCTAAAGACGGCTAAACCCGAATGATTCTAGTTCTAGGTTTAGTGTTAGTTCTAGTTTTACACTTGCACCGTCACTAGAACTAACATTAGACCTAGAACCAGAAACATTTGGGTTTAGCCGCACGTCTCTAAAGACGGCTAAACCCGAATGATTCTAGTTCTAGGTCTAGCACTGCATAACAATTAGAACTAAAACTAACACTATCACTAAAATGAACACTATACCTAGAACTAGAATTATTTGGGTTTAGCCGCACGTCTCTAAAGACGGCTAAAGCCGAATGATTCTAGTTCTAGGTATAGTGTTAGTTCTAGTTTTATACTTGCAATACATTACATACTTGAAATACACCTTGTTGTATAGCACAGATTTCACAAAATAATAAAATTCATCTAAACAACCTGACTTTTATTTAATTTAATAATACTTAAGATGACCCTGGAGAAAATATTTGGGCTCATGTGATCTTCTGCCACCAGTATTTGGTCTTCTTCTCTGTAGTATCAGATTTTTTGCAAATAGGATGCAGCTTTTTATGATAGACAAAGTGATTAACAACATGTGATTTTCTGCAGGGGACATATAGCCTTATATAAGTAATATCCTGTATTTTGCCAACTATATTTAGTCTTTTAGAAGCAGTGTCTAACATTCATTCGCAGTATCTGCTCTTTTAGTAGTAGTTTTTGGTCTCCTGTCAACTGTAACTAATCTTTTGTCTTCTGCAAGCAGTATCCAGCTTTTTATGATAACACTTTGTCTTCATTAGCTACATATGATCTTTTGCAAAGAATATCTAATCTTGTATAAGTAGCATCTAGTCCTTTGCCAACCAAATCTGGTCTTCTGCCATAAGTATCTAGTCTTCTGCAAGCAGTGGCTGGTCTTTATTCACAGTATTTGGTCTTTCAACGGTAGTTTTTAATCAGCTTTATCTAGTTTTTAGAGTTTTGCAAGCAATATCAAGTCTTCTGACATCAGTATCTAGTCTCATTCTAGTAGGACCAATTTTTTAAGTTAGAATGATTCTAGTTCTAGGTAACTAGAACTAACACTAGACCTAGAACTAGAAAGTCTCTTGTTACTAGCGGATTAGCGGGTATTAGATGTTAGCAATGTGGTTTAAACTACGTGACGAAGATAGAACTAGATAGATATGAACTAACAAATAAATTTTATGATTAGTTCAATAATGATATTATTTTAATTTTAGCTAAATATCAACTTTTGTTAGATATTACTGTTAGGTGATTTTATAAACAGACACCTACTCAACATTTAGGATCTGCCAACTTGTTGGCAACAAGGGCTGTTGCATTGACAGACCCTTTTTGATATTCAAAAAGTGGAATTAAGTTGGAATTGGAGAAAATAAAAGGTGTAAGATCTATTTTGATAATTATTTTACCAGTGTTGGTTTACTTTGTTATCTGAACGAGAAGAAAGTATGTGCAACAGGTACAATACGCCCAAATCGAACAGAAAAATGTCCTTTCTCCAACACGAGGTTTTCAAATAAATCATTCAGAGGTACGTACCGGTTTATGGGAAGTGATGAAGTATTATTTGTTCAATGGAAAGATAATAGAGCGGTTTTTAGAGTTAGTCATTTTGCCAACTTGTTGGCAGCATGAGCTATTTTTTCAACAGACACTTCTCTAACATTCTAGGATTCGCCAACTTGTTGGCAGCATGAGTTTTCATGTTAATAGACCCCTTCCAACATATGAGAGTCTGCCAACTTGTTGGCAGCATGAGCTATTTTTTCAACAGACACTTCTCTAGCATTCTAGGATCTGGAACTTGTTGGCAGCATGAGTTTTCATGCTAATAGACCCCTTCCAACATGTGGGAGTCTGCCAACTTGTTGGCAGCATGAGCTATTTTTCCAACAGACACTTCTCTAGCATTCTAGGATCTGCCAACTTGTTGGCAGCATGAGTTTTCATGTTAATAGACCCTTTCCAACATATGAGAGTCTGCCAACTTGTTGGCAGCATGAGCTATTTTTTCAACAGACACTTCTCTAGCATTCTAGGATCTGCCAACTTGTTGGCAGCATGAGTTTTCATGTTAATAGACCCCTTCCAACATGTGAGAGTCTGCCAACTTGTTGGCAGCATGAGCTATTTTTTCAACAGACACTTCTCTAGCATTCTAGGATCTGCCAACTTGTTGGCAGTATGAGCTATCTTATCAGCAGACACCTCCTAATACTCTAGGATCTGCCAAATTGTTGGCAGCATGAGCTATTTTTTCAACAGACACCTCTCCAGCATTGTAGGATCTGTCAACTTGTTGGCAGCATAATTTTTTATATTAACAGATCCCTTTCAGTATCTGATAGTCTTCCAACTTGTTGGCAGCATGAGTTATATAACCAACAGACACATCTCCAGTATTCTAGGATCTACCAACTTGTTGGCAACATGAACTATCTTATCTTTGTATAATGAAAATCTCTAAAAAAAAATTTTTGTATAGCTTATCATAAATTAGAGTTCAACTAGGACTCATTAACGATTAAAATAATAAAAGTTTTGAAATTAAATGAAAAGTAAATGAAAGGGAGGGTAAGTAAAAGGGAGGAAGAGTTGATAGAAGGTAAGTTCAGCGCATTTCGTTCCCGTTTCAGGGGTTTCATCAAAGGAACGAATAATTCGAGTATTTGCATATGCACTCTAATTTATTCACAGGCTCTTTTACAACTGTGGGCTGGATAGTCGGGGTACTTGAATATATTACGAAAACCAACAGCAGAAGTGGTATTCGGAATTTTACGAGACAATTACAAAAACATTATTTTCAAAAAGTTTTGTTTCCCTCGGAATTAAATTTCGAACAAAGTTCGATTGAAATTATCGCAAAGTCGGTACGCGAAAACCTAAGTATACAATACGATTATAATTCAAGAAATGATTTTCCCCTAAATCCGCACCGAACTCCAAATTAACTACGCACCCGAAACGAAATTACTTCCAAAACTCAATCTGAACCACTTTTACTTTTCCCCGAAGAAGTGTGCGATATTGTTCTGACAGTTATTAATGGGTATATCGAAGAAGATATACAGTGTGTTAATTAATTATCGTATTCGACGTCATCATTGCAAGTATGCAACCAATATCACAGTAATACGCAATTTGTGTATTTGGTGATGACGTCGGGTACGATAATTAATTAACACACTGTATAATGTTGTTTATTTCTATAAGTCTTAATAAAGATATGAAAAAAAAATCTGGTCACCACATCGAGGTTCTTCTCTAAATCCCTACATAAAAAGTTTTGCCTTCTCCCGTTATTTTAATACCCTTAGGGACGTTGTTGGTGGGGGTCGCATACAGAAAAGCCGAGGGGTGGTGGCAACAACCCTTAACCGTGGGGGCAGAGAGAAAAGGTGATTACCTTTTAAATTTATAGCTTTTTCCGAGATATACTAAATTGGAAATGGAAAACGTGATTTTTTTTTATATAAAAAATTTTTTTCCAATCTTTATTTTCTAATATAATTTTGGATTATTTTTGGAAAATCCCAAAAACTTATCAGGTCGTTTTATGTTCCCGTTAACACAACCTCTCACTCTCCAGTGTCGTTTTATTCGCGAGCTTTGTCGATTCTCGCCTCGGCTACGTTAAGAGAACGCGAGCATAATATAAATGTAAATGGGAAATTTACATTAATTCGCTGCACCAGGCACGGTCGCTCCGGGTTTTCCCGGAGTGCGAGCGGCGACGTCGGAAAAATAAATTCATTCCGAGCCGGTAATTCGTAGGGACACGGGATTCGCATTTTCCAACGTGGACCCCTCGTTCCGGATCGACTAAATTGGGGGGCTGTAACGGCGGCATCTGCCTCCAACGTTAACTCACTTTGAGTGTACTCCCGTTTATCATCGCTTTATATACTTTTACCACACCAAAAAAAAAACGAATCCGAATATGACATCATCATTGCAAGTATGCAACCAAATATGCAAATCGCGTATTGGAATACCAGTACTGTGATATTAGTTGCATACTTGCAATGATGACGTTGGGTACGATAATTAATTAACATGCTGTATATGTATAATTTTTTTAATAGAAATTAGAAATTGATTCAATGTTGTTGATGGGGGTTGACATTTTCAATAAAAGAATAGGTTACAATTCAAGATGGTAATAATGGGATAATTTGTTATTTATATTGTTATAATTTGTTGGAAAAAATTGTTATGAACAAAAAATACTGCAAAGCGTCTTAGGAATCATAATCCGTAAGAATTTTAATATATCTTTGCTTATAACTCATGTACTTGGATTAGAATCCCCAAAGTCTCAAATTTGACGTTTTCAACTGAAGTATAGGTTACAACTCGAAATGTGGGTATAATGGAAAAATTTGTTATGGATCAAAAATATTGTAAAGCGTCTTAGCAATCATGATCCGTAAGAATTTTAATATATCTTTGCTTATAACTTACGTCCTGGTATTAGAATCCCCAAAGTCTCAAATTTAACGTTTTCAACTAAAGAATAGGTTACAACTCAAGATGTGGGTATAGTGGAAAAATTTGTTATGGACAAAAAATATTGTAAAGCGTCTTAGGAATCATGATCCGTAAGAATTTTAATATATTTTTGCTTATAACTCACGTATTAGGATTAGAATCCCCAAAGTCTTAAATTTGACGTTTTCAACTAAAGTATAGGTTACAACTCAAGATGTAGATATAATGGAAAAATTTGTTATGGATCAAAAATATTGTAAAGTGTCTTAGGAATTATAATCCATAAGAATTTTAATATATCTTTGCTTATAACTCATGTCCTGGGATTAGAAACCTCAAAGTCTCAAATTTGACGTTTTCAACTACAGTATAGGTTACAAGTCAAGATGTGGGAATAATGGAAAAATTTGTTATCGACAAAAAATATTCTAAAGTGCCTTAGGAATCATGATCCATAAGAATTTTAATATATCTTTGCTTATAACTCACGTCCTGGGATTAGAATCCCCAAAGTCTCAAATTTGACGTTTTCAACTAAAGAATAGGTTATAACTCAAGATGTAGGTATAATGAAAAACTTTGTTATGGACAAAAAATATTGTAAAGTGCCTTAGGAATCATGATGCATAAGAATTTTAATATATCTTTGCTTATAACTCACGTCCTGAAATTAGAATCCCCAAAGTCTTAAATTTGACGTTTTCAACTAAAGTATAGGTTACAACTCAAGATGTGGGTATAATGGAAAAATTTGTTATGGACAAAAAATATTGTAAAGCATCTTAGGAATCATGATCCGTAAGAATTTTAATATATCTCTGCTTATAACTCACGTCCTGGGATTAGAATCCCCAAAGTCTTAAATTTGACGTTTTCAACTAAAGTATAGGTTACAACTCAAGATGTGGGTATAATGGAAAAATTTGTTATGGACAAAAAATATTGTAAAGCATCTTAGGAATCATGATCCGTAAGAATTTTAATATATCTCTGCTTATAACTCACGTCCTGGGATTAGAATCCCCAAAGTCTTAAATTTGACGTTTTCAACTAAAGTATAGGTTACAACTCAAGATGTGGGTATAATGGAAAAATTTGTTATGGACAAAAAATATTGTAAAGCATCTTAGGAATCATGATCCGTAAGAATTTTAATATATCTTTGCTTATAACTCACGTACTAGGATTAGAATGCCCAAAGTCTTAAATTTGACGTTTTCAATTAGTGTATAGGTTACAACTCAAGATGTGGGAATCATGGAAAAATTTGTTATCGACAAAAAATATTGTAAAGTAGCTTAGGAATCATGATCCATAAGAATTTTAACATATATTTGCTAGAACAAGTAACAAGAACTAACACTAGACCTAGAACTAGAAACTTTCTAGTTTTAGGTCTAGTGTCAGTTCTAGTTTTAATTCATTAATAATATACAATCCAACGTTATCTAGTGCTTCTAGGGCTCCCTAGACTGTCACTAGAACTAACACCTAGAATACTGGAGAAGTGTCTGTTGGTAAGAAAACTCATGCTGCCAACAAGTTGGCAGATCCTAGACTATTGGAGAGGTGTCTGTTGATAAGATAACTCATTCTGCCAACAAGTTGGCAGATCTTTAATGTTGAGTAAGTGTGTGTTTATAAAATAACCTAACAACAATATCTAACAAAAGTTGATATTTAGCTAAAAATTAAAATAATGTCGTTACAAAAGAAATTAATCACAAAATGTATTTCTTAATTCATATCTATCTAGTTCTACCCTCGTCACGTAGTTTAAACCACATTGTTAACATCTAATACCCGCTAATCCACTAGTAACAAGAACCTTGCGGTCTTCCAGACGCTCGACATCGATCCACCTCGGGCTCAAATACTAAATTGCTGGCTTATAAATGGATTAAGAAATAAATTGAGTACTCACAAGCGGTTTCAATAAAGCATTTCAAGAAGTTTTATTTTTTTTCCGTCAACAAAAATACTTATTTATAAATGATTGAGCTAATAATTCACATCAACTAAATATCTTGGGGATCAACCTGTCTAAAGTGATCCCTGAAGGACTTTGTATCCATATAAATCTCGTTGTATTTCGTATTCGACCTCGAACGTTAATGTAATTTAACTCGGTGGCTTCCAGTTACGTTTATGGTTTACAATTTATGGAAATATTTATATTTATAAATTTGAGTTGTTTTAGTAACAATTCGAGTCGAATTTTCTTTATACCCTAGAAACACGTTTAATTTTCGTCGAACTCACGTAAAACTAGGGGGGGTACACACAAAGAACCGCTTATAGACACGCAACGATCGTTCCCCCATCCGAGGGGGCCCCTTTTTGTTGTCCCCTCTGGGAAAACGGGGTGGCATTGATCAAAGCGAAATCCTACGGATACAGAGGCGGTCAGCTTAAGGGTGAGGGTTTAATAGTGTTTTTTTTCTAACCTTTCACAACAAAAACGAAAGAAAAGTTTTTTATTTTTGTAATTTTCTACCTTATAGTGTTGGAGGTACAACCAGGTAGGGTTTAACGGAAATTTACATAAATTTTCCGGTCATGCATTCAATTTGGCAGATCCTAGAGTATAGAAGAGGTGTCTGTTGATAGGATAGTTCATGTTGCCAACCAGTTGGCAGACTCTTAGATACTGAAAGGGGTTTATTAACATTAAAGCTCATGCTGCCAACAAGTTGGCAGATCCTAGAGTATACGAGAGGTGTCTGTTGATAAGACAGCTCATGCTGCCAACAAGTTGGCAGACTCTTAGATACCGAAAGGGGTTTATTAACATTAAAGCTCATGCTGCCAACAAGTTGGCAGATCCTAGAGTATAGGAGAGGTGTCTGTTGATAAGATAGCTCATGCTGCCAACAAGTTGGCAGATCCTAGAGTATACGAGAGGTGTCTGTTGATAAGACAGCTCATGCTGCCAACAAGTTGGCAGACTCTTAGATACCGAAAGGGGTTTATTAACATTAAAGCTCATGCTGCCAACAAGTTGGCAGATCCTAGAGTATAGGAGAGGTGTCTGTTGATAAGATAGCTCATGCTGCCAACAAGTTGGCAGATCCTAGAGTATACGAGAGGTGTCTGTTGATAAGACAGCTCATGCTGCCAACAAGTTGGCAGACTCTTAGATACCGAAAGGGGTTTATTAACATTAAAGCTCATGCTGCCAACAAGTTGGCAGATCCTAGAGTATAGGAGAGGTGTCTGTTGATAAGATAGCTCATGCTGCCAACAAGTTGGCAGATCCTAGAGTATACGAGAGGTGTCTGTTGATAAGACAGCTCATGCTGCCAACAAGTTGGCAGACTCTTAGATACCGAAAGGGGTTTATTAACATTAAAGCTCATGCTGCCAACAAGTTGGCAGATCCTAGAGTATAGGAGAGGTGTCTGTTGATAAGATAGCTCATGCTGCCAACAAGTTGGCAGATCCTAGAGTATACGAGAGGTGTCTGTTGATAAGACAGCTCATGCTGCCAACAAGTTGGCAGACTCTTAGATACCGAAAGGGGTTTATTAACATTAAAGCTCATGCTGCCAACAAGTTGGCAGATCCTAGAGTATAGGAGAGGTGTCTGTTGATAAGATAGCTCATGCTGCCAACAAGTTGGCAGATCCTAGAGTATACGAGAGGTGTCTGTTGATAAGACAGCTCATGCTGCCAACAAGTTGGCAGACTCTTAGATACCGAAAGGGGTTTATTAACATTAAAGCTCATGCTGCCAACAAGTTGGCAGATCCTAGAGTATAGGAGAGGTGTCTGTTGATAAGATAGCTCATGCCGCCAACAAATTGGCAGACTCTTAGATACCGAAAGGGGTTTATTAACATTAAAGCTCATGCTGCCAACAAGTTGGCAGATCCTAGAGTATAGGAGAGGTGTCTGTTGATAAGATAGCTCATGCCGCCAACAAATTGGCAGACTCTTAGATACCGAAAGGGGTTTATTAACATTAAAGCTCATGCTGCCAACAAGTTGGCAGATCCTAGAGTATAGGAGAGGTGTCTGTTGATAAGATAGCTCATGCCGCCAACAAATTGGCAGACTCTTAGATACCGAAAGGGGTTTATTAACATTAAAGCTCATGCTGCCAACAAGTTGGCAGATCCTAGAGTATAGGAGAGGTGTCTGTTGATAAGATAGCTCATGCTGCCAACAAGTTGGCAGATCCTAGAGTATACGAGAGGTGTCTGTTGATAAGACAGCTCATGCTGCCAACAAGTTGGCAGACTCTTAGATACCGAAAGGGGTTTATTAACATTAAAGCTCATGCTGCCAACAAGTTGGCAGATCCTAGAGTATAGGAGAGGTGTCTGTTGATAAGATAGCTCATGCTGCCAACAAGTTGGCAGATCCTAGAGTATACGAGAGGTGTCTGTTGATAAGACAGCTCATGCTGCCAACAAGTTGGCAGACTCTTAGATACCGAAAGGGGTTTATTAACATTAAAGCTCATGCTGCCAACAAGTTGGCAGATCCTAGAGTATAGGAGAGGTGTCTGTTGATAAGATAGCTCATGCTGCCAACAAGTTGGCAGATCCTAGAGTATAGGAAAGGGGTCTGTTGATAAGATAGCTCATGCTGCCAACAAGTTGGCAGATCCTAGAGTATACGAGAGGTGTCTGTTGATAAGACAGCTCATGCTGCCAACAAGTTGGCAGACTCTTAGATACCGAAAGGGGTTTATTAACATTAAAGCTCATGCTGCCAACAAGTTGGCAGATCCTAGAGTATAGGAGAGGTGTCTGTTGATAAGATAGCTCATGCTGCCAACAAGTTGGCAGTTCCTAGAGTATAGGAAAGGGGTCTATTGATAAGATAGCTCATGCTGCCAACAAGTTGGCAGATCCTAGAGTATACGAGAGGTGTCTGTTGATAAGACAGCTCATGCTGCCAACAAGTTGGCAGACTCTTAGATACCGAAAGGGGTTTATTAACATTAAAGCTCATGCTGCCAACAAGTTGGCAGATCCTAGAGTATAGGAGAGGTGTCTGTTGATAAGATAGCTCATGCTGCCAACAAGTTGGCAGATCCTAAAGTATAGGAAAGGGGTCTGTTGATAAGACAGCTCATGAAGAAAAGTTTTTTATTTTTTGTAATTTTCTACCTTATAGTGTTGGAGGTACAACCAGGTAGGGTTTAACGGAAATTTACATAAATTTTCCGGTCATGCATTCAATTTGAACCGTTTCGGATTAAGTTATGCAGGGCAGCGGTTAATTGCCGACCCCCTTTACCGTGTTTATCGAACGCCAATGGACCAAATTAATTTTCACAACGCGTTCAAAGATGGTTTTAATCAATTTTCAACTTGCATAAATTGTAAAATTTTTGAGTTTTTGAGTTTTCCACATCGAAACACCACATTTTCCCTTCGGATATTAACAAAAGGGAGCACCAAGCGAAAACAATGACGAGCAGGAATGCCCCCTTTTCTAATATAACAGGGCCTCTGCTTCGCTGGTCGTCGCCAGATGACGCTCCCTGCGTAAAGTTCGAAGCTCCCGCCGTCGTCATGACGACACTCGCAGCTTTGTCGGTCGTCCGAGCTTTTCTTCCTCTCCGGGAAATCTCTTCCTAAAAGGAGAATCAACCCACCCACATTGGTGAAGGGGTCGAGTACAGTCGACCTAAAAAGTGTCTCATCGTGTCCTCGAAGAGAGGACAGACGCACTTGACCGACATTTCGACGTCGCAACGTCAAGTGCATATGTATTTTAAAAAAAAATAAGAAAAAAAATTCGATTTTAATATCGCTCACAAACAAATTTAAATTGGAGTAAACACGTCAAAGCAACAACGTTTCAATCATAGTCCACTCATAAATTTCTAGTTATTAGTTTCGCCCAACGCTGATTTAATATCATCCTATTGATTTTGTATGCGATAATTAACGCCACATCGAATCGGAATCGCAATAATTAACAGGTAATTAATAATATTAAAACCGTGTTTTGTACACCATTACACATCAAACGTTGCTTTAACAGTCACAAATACAAAATAGTATTGGAAATTTCGAAAAGAATAAAAATAAAGATCAAGTTGACGACAGGTTGTGATATATAGGTTTTCAAGTAGACGAGGGTTTGGATTAATACCGCTCCCCTTATTTCCGGAATGACCAGAAGGACGTCGTCTTGACGTTTGATTAAAAATTCTTCGCGATCGCTTTCGAATCAGAATTCAATTCCGGGAATAAATTTGCATCGGCTTCCCTTTTCTCTCAATTTGTTCATTATTTGTACATTTCTTTGTCAATCAAATCAAAAATATTTAAATTTATTTTATTAAAGTTAGCTAAAATAATATGGTCCTACTAGATACTGATGGCAGAAGACTTGATACTACTTGCAAAAGTCTAAAAAGTAGATTAGAAACTACCATACTGTAAGTGAAGACCATCCACTGCTTGGAGAAGACTAGATACTCGTGGCAGAAAACCAGATTTAGTTGGCAAAGGACTAGATACTACTTATACAAGACTAGATATTCCTTGCAAAAGATCATATGTTGCTAATGAAGACAAGGTGTTATCATAAAAAGCTAGATACTGCTTGTAGAAGAACTTGGTACTGCTAGTAGAAGACAAAAGATTAGTTACAGCTGATAGGAGACCAGAAATTATCACAAAAATAGCAGATACTGCGTACGAATCCTAGAAGCTGTTTGCAGAAGACTAGAAAACTTGGGGATTTATTCCTCATGACGAAGCAGCTGTAATATTAAATGCCTGTGTTGCTATTCTCAATATTAGCCAAGAGATAGTTTACATTACATACTTTGTAATGTTTGCCCTGCTCTAATTCTTTTATCCTTACTTTGTCAAACGTTTTGATTAGATCGAGGAAAGCTGCCTGACGTTTTCTCGCCAGAGTTCTATCTGATTCTTTTTGAAGTTCTTAACATTTTCCTTAACATTGTATGATCCGTATATGTCATTTTTCATCTCGTTACTAAATTTCGCACTCAAATGTATGTATACATCTTTTTTGCAAAAGATGGAATAAGTATGGTGGTATCAGGAAACAAAGACTGTAAACTTTGGAGATGAGATAGCGCGGCATAAACCAGGGTGTTCCGGATTATCTCGGCAGCAGTTTGTAAACTATGCTTTTTAAGTGAGACCAAAAATAAAAATCAAGAGGATTGAGGTCGGGCGATCGAGATGGCCAGGCTAATGGACTACCTCGACCTATCCA
>NW_019280399.1:0-16614 GCF_000648695.1 Onthophagus taurus
AATTAATATTCTCCTTTGTTATAACGTTTCTGCACAAATTGATGTTTAAATGAACGTTTTAAGATAATGTAACACGATATATATCAGTTGTAATGTACAAATTTTACGATTATTGGCGTTAAGGTTTCGAAAATTGGCAATTATATCAACTGATTTAATTGGCAATAAACTTAGTTAGTAAAACCACTGACCTTATACACTGGTTAGTAGATGCGGTGTTAAAGCTGTAAATGAAACGACTCTAAAAAGGAAGATCAACTACAAAGAAATATTTTTAATGTGAAGTTGAAGTTACGATTTATTTAAATTTCTCTTGTTGTTTATACAAAAAGTGGATTTGAAATATGTACTCCATCCTTCATAGATAACATCGTTTGAAACTTCCAGGATATTATTACTATTTAAATTGTTTAATTTAAAAGCAGTCAAAGAAAGAGACAAATTGACGTAATATTTTCAGTTATGAGTTAAGAGTAAGACATTATTTTAAGACTACACGTAGGCGGAACCTCAACAACCTGAGCAGGCAATTAAAGAATAATTTACGATAATTTCTTTCTCAATGACAAATATTTATTTTTCAGTAAAACTGTATATAAAGACTTTTACGTGTTTTAGCGGAAAAGAAAACTTTATTTCCGTTAAAACTAGTATTTTAGTTTCGTAAAGGAGAAAGTTTTTAAGTACTTTACTATTAACAAATTCGTTAGATTCTAACTTTTTGCATAAATAAATAAAAAAACTGTGTACTTGTGATGAATTTAGGGGAAAGTATAAGAACGAAATGAACTTAACATCCGTTTCAAGTTTTGTCTATTGTTTGTTTTTAAGTGTCTTGTTCATACAATTCCTACTTTGTTGTTGTTATGGTTAGAGACCTTGTTTCTTATCTTTGACCCAGGAGTTAATTGCATTTTTTAATTGCAACCAAATTCTCCAAGATGTATTTTTGTATATTCTTGTTTTTCAAATGATTATTTTTTACTTTTCTCAAAAATTAGCTTTAATATTTTTGTTTTTAATGTTGCTATCTTATTATGCAAACCATAACATCTTATATAATAAAAGTTCTTGTAATGACTAAAATATCGTCGGTAAAACTTGGTAAAACGACTAAAACCGTCAACAGAAGACGAGGTATGTTTATATTTTTTTATGGATTTTAACTATCCCAATTGACCTGCATGAAAAGTGAGTACTGTAGGCTAAGGTATCTTTTCATTCTCCTTCGTTTCTACTGGTAAAAAACATATCTTGGGTATATAAGAGTCCAACTTGCTTTTTAAATATACAGTGTATTAATTTTATCGTACCCGACGTCATCATTGCAAGTATGCAACCAATAATACAGTGCAATACGCATCATACGTAAATCGCTTATTGCAATAAAAATATTGTGATATTGGTTGCATACTTGCAATGATGACGTCGGGTACATTCCATACTCCACGGTCATCTATTTTTTGAAAGTTCAATTTATATATATCAATTTATATGTTTTAATGGATTTGTAAAAAAAATTTCTTTGTGTATATCATTTCATGTCAAGTTGTTCCAGGATAGGAAATATCGTGATTTCATCAGTAATTAAGTTCTCCAAACTTGACTAAACTTCGATAAAGTTTAGTCGGCCTGGCGTTCTCGAATTACACGACTACTTTGACTGTTTAATGATAAAATCAATACGAACACACACTTGGTTAAGTTTTTCAATTAAAGTCTTTTAAGGAATAGTTCAACATTTTTACTTCTTTTCTCATTTAAAATGAGTTTGTTTATAGAACGATTATGTCATTCTATTAATGCTTTGTAGGTCTTTTAAAAAATTAAGTAAATTGTTGCATTAAGGTTTAATACGATAATGGTAATACGCCATTATTACTGAATAATGTAAACTTGACGAGAATAATATAACTTCCGTGGCACGGAATCTACGGATTTCGTGTTCAAGTTTGGATATAACTATCGTTAGGAGTTTGGAATCCGATTGTTTTGCGACGACTAGGTCTGTGTGCCCGAGGAAACACAATGAACAATAATAATGATTACCCGGTGCCGGATTGTCTCTTTAGATTAAGCGGTGTAGTGTTCCAACAGCAGCATTTCCGCATTAAACAGAAATAACCATACGTTTACAATATTAAGTTGAACTTTGTAATGTCATTGAAATATAGTTAACAAACAATGAGTAAAAAAAATGGAAATTATGAGGAATATTTTTTTTTTAGCTTATTATTCAAATTTTTTTTCTTGAAATTGATAAACAAAACGTTAAATATCTACATGCTGTTTATAAGTAAGGTAATAGCTTACCTGACCTTGACTAGCGTGACGTAACTACATGACTACATTCGTGTTGAAGTGTTGTGTCGTGAGAAATTCGTATAAGTTGTATATGATTGATTTGGGTACATTAACTAGAATGTTACAATATCATAAACTTTACCAACAACAAAGTATAGAGAATAATTTGACCATGCCTCAACCTTGGCCGGTGGACTCTTTATAAAAACAAATCAATTTCAAGAAAAACCTACTTACATTCCATGTCTATAAGTACTGTTTCAAGCTTATGAATTTAAGATAAACCTTCACCTCAATAACTTCTCGGCTGGATAATCTCTCATTAACTTTTCAGTTAAAATTTAACTATTTTTTTTATTATTTCTGATTATGAGATTTTTTCGATATCCTATATTAGATTTTCTATAGAATGTACAGAAGCGTTTGTTTATTTGTGATGCTGGATAAATTTATGCAGAAAGCATGGGACTTTTCCGTGCTGAATATATTAGAGCTATGATATAATAGGCATTAGTTGTTAATTTTAGGGTTTAACTAATTCATTGCACTAAATGATTAGCTTCAGCTAGTACTGGAAATTTTTTCGCCTCGTAGTGCAGGAATTCTAAGAATCACAAAAATGCTTATATTTCCAGATAAATGTTACTAGGAAAATATTCATTAGTATCGTATAATTATTGATGTGATTTACCAGTAGCTAACTTTCTAGATCTAGTGTTATTTCTAGTACTAGTGTTAGCTTTAGTTTTAATTGTTATTCATTCAAACAGTTTAAAGTGCAAATTAAAAATTTTTCATATAACGGACATTCCCTTCTCCTTATTAATCCAATTCAATACCATCCAGAATACCGGGATTTTAATTAGCATCATTTTATCCCTAGAAATTACGTGTAACAATACGCCTTTATATCGAAAACAAATTTACTTAAACAATAAATATCGAAGTAATTAAAACGCTATAATTGACCATCAAACAAGATACACCGTAACAAACCGAACCCATTGCCTTCTTTAAAAGTCAGGTAGGTGCCTTGTCTGGGTATGCGGAGGCAGTAAGGAATTCATTGATGTTATAAAATACACTCCTTTGGAGATAATCTTTTGAGTTTTCGTTTGAATGCGCGTAAAGTAACAGCGTTCAGCACAATACGCTGCGAGCTATTAAATATTTCAATTCCAGTGCATAAAGAAAGGTCTTTTTCTGTTACGTTCGTGCTGAAAATAGGGAGGTAGAAATTAATTTTTATTTCCAACATTGTGTTGGTACAGCATTGTGTTGCAATTTATAATTAAGAAGTAGGATATTTTAAAAATGCGTAGGTTTGTTAAGGTTGAAACGAATTTTGTTGTAAAATTTCAATTTTTCGATTTGATTGAAAATTTTTCAACTTAAAATTATATTGTTGTATTTAAATGTTTTAATGGTTTGTTAGTGTAATCTACTTTATTGAGGACGACAATGGCCGCGTTCTTACTAGCAAGGGTATATTATTAGATTTTCGTTGTTAATTTTATCACAAAGAGAACTCAATTCGAATCTTCATTGCCTAGAGATTTGTGTTATAGACTATGACAAAAGTAAGTTGCAAATATAGTCTTACTACTACTCATAATTTTACATAAAGTTTTACAGTAACTTTTACATAAAGCAATAATATAAAGGATTTGCGCCTTATTACTAAAGAGGACGTTTTACAGGTTAACAGAAATCATCTGCCAAGGTTTGCTACATACAGGTTGTCGGAACGAGCTAACTAATCTCTCTTTAATGACCTTTCACATTCTTCTGTCCACTCAACCTTAACACCCTTTCTTAAAAAACTTGTAATAGAGGAAACAAAGTCGCGAAATCTGGAATAAATCTACATTATACGAACAGGAATGTTAAATATTGCTATAACTTTCTCGGAGTTGATATGCAAACCAAATTTATTAAATAACGCAATTCGGACGTACATAGATGCCATTCATCTGAGCCCAATTTAAGCCCTCATATAAACAGTTAAGTACATGAAGCTATTAAGAGCTCCGCAACGCTCATCAAATCGTTCGATTCAAAATCCAGATAATCGTGTTATTTAATGGGTTCCGTATCCGCGCGGAAACTTGACTTCCAAATCCAAACGTTTTCTCTAAATAAGTGATAGTGTCAAGTTTGAAAATATTAAGGTATAATACATAATGATCTAAAAAAAACAATACTTAAAGTCAATGTTGGGACTATATCTGACTATCAATCACTTTAATAGATGAACTCAAAGAACAACAACAAAATTTCAAATTGTATACTACTTTCAAACCTTCATAACTCTGGATAGTGCGATAAGACACACTTAAATTTTATATACACAGTAAAATTTTTTCATTCTGATCATAATTATTCAAGATAACTTTATGAGATCACTTATGACCTTATGTGAATGATGATTGGGATTTCTCAAAGACAAACCTACACCAGGGAACCAGTTAGGACAAGTTTCAACTTTACTTCTCTCTAAATCAGCCAGCCACCACGCGGTTATTATATACTGTTGAAGCCACTGTTTGTTCCAGACATATACAGAAACCCCCGACCCCCTCCGTCCTCCTAATCCAATGTTTGTAAACTCTAGCGTGTTTACGTTCACGTTTGTGAAGTAACCACAATTCAAAATGATAACTTTACTTTCAATGAATCTTTTTATCAATTAGTTTAGCTAAATTTATCCTTTTGCAATTCATATTCATTAAAAATATTATGGTCAGAAGCAAATTCTAGTCAGAACTAAATCAAACATACACTAATTGTCAGTAAAAGAAGGAAACTGTTACCTATTTTCAACATAATCGTCGCCAATGTTAGTTTTACTTATCCTATACTTATCCCAGCAAGGCACAAGCTCTGTAAAGCCTCTCATATGAGGTGCGATCCAAATTTTTAAACTACTGCCTTACAAAAAATTGTCATGCAATAACCTGATTTCTTTTATGAACGTTCTTCTTTGTTTCTGTCAAATGGCTTGTTGTGTTTTTTTTTGTGAGTTTGACAATAAATATCGCTGTTTATTTTTGGTTTCCACAACAGTTTCTCCAAGAACCAAAGGCAATAACAATAATCACCTATGCAGTACATATGCGCATCTAAAATACATAATGGAAAAATCATATCAAAAAGTTGATCATTAAAACTATTTGGCAAAATAAAAAAACTTTTTACAAAGTGTGTCCTTAAGGTGAACCCAGAAATGTACAAATCACAAGAATGTGTAGACCTATACAAAGTCAAAGTGGTACCAAATAATTCCAGAGCAAGAAAATTAACGAAAACTTGCTGTACTTGTAGTTAAAAGCTCATAGGAAGCGTCATACATGTACTAGGTGCAGAAAAAAAAATTCAAACTGGTACTGTTATAGTTTGATGATGTAGTTGAAGGAATTTGTATCTAGTAACTATATTTTTTCTTTGTTGAATAAAAGCAAGTAATTTCCTACAAATATCATGATGACCCGTTTTTGGTAGTTTATCCTTTTCAACTTGTCTAAATGTAATGGTGATTTTGTTTGGTATTGCTATAAGTTGTTTCTTCTTAATTTTATAATCCATTACAATAAATTATTCTAACCCACCATCTTTCGTCTGCATTCCATATCAAACAAATTTTTTAAAGACTCCCGAAATACTCGATTTATTGGCAATACAGCATCATGTTTTTAATCCTCATAAAAGTTCTGTATTTTTATAGGCTGCAAATCTATTTCAATTTATTTTCCATCCATTCCTATGAAATAAAGATACTTCAATTGTATTAATGTAGCTAGTATAGATCTAGAGATTCTTTTAAAACCGTTATTTTAAACACTAATTTAAGCCGCGTTAAATAAACAAGTTGGTTACACAACATGAATATTACATTTTTATTTAAATATTTTGTGAATCATAATGTTTTGCAGAACCTTTAATTTTTTTTTAAATTTATATTCACGGTTTAACTTATTTTAAGTAATAAAATATGCATTTCTAATTCCCAGAACATAACACGTAGATTAACATTTCATAATTTCTGAGTAGCATTAAAGTTTTATTAAGGGAAGTTTCTTAAGCTAAACACATGTGT
The DNA here is from genome assembly GCF_000648695.1 of Onthophagus taurus. Lineage (NCBI taxonomy): Eukaryota > Metazoa > Arthropoda > Insecta > Coleoptera > Scarabaeidae > Onthophagus > Onthophagus taurus. The sequence continues at coordinate 6,401 of NW_019280399.1, forward strand.
TGAACTTACTTCCATAGAACTTATTAAGTACACAGCTATTTGGCTTGGAAACTTCCCAAGTAGTGATTTCAAAGCGAGCGTTTAGAGTTTCGAACCATCCAATTTACCTTAATCTTACATTTAAGTATCGAAAAAAAAAATCAAATGGGCTTTATTAGTTACAAAAATTTTAATTAAAAGTTCATTATTTTAAATACTTGGTGTAGTGCTCTTAATTCTAAGTATCATTTGCAATGATATTAAATCAGCGGGTCATCTTGCATTTGCGCCAACCCCGACTGCGAGTTGTAATTCGATCAAAATGAGTCTGTTGAGTTTCATTTTCCATTAAAAGTACACAACTACCTATACAACTCTTGTAATTAGGTGCATGAATATGGAGTCAGGTTGGAATGAAACTCAATTTCTAATTGTCTCTTGAAAGTTATGCATCAAGAACTTTTCTGTATAGATAACCCTCTTTACAAGGCTGTTTTTTTATTGCCTATACGAACGGGTTTTGTGGTAAATTTGATTTCAGTATTAAGAGCTTTAAAAAAGAATTAATTTTATACTCTCCGGCTATAAACAGAAATAGAAATGGGTAATTAATAAAATCTTGAAGTTTTTATTTTATAGATTCATTACCTATCTATGTTAATGTTGTTTGGACGACTTTCAAAATAAGTTTTTACTTTAATTAACTAATTAGAAATCAAGGTGCGTGGGCAACACGATAACTAATTATCATTAATTCCCGTTTTACAACCAGGAATAAGATTTCGATTGAATATTTGTTTATTATTGAACCGCAATAAACAATACAAGCTTTTTAAAATTATTTTATTCATCTCCTTATCTCTTTTAATTATAACCCCACTACATAATCAACGTTGTTATTAACGGTTTAAAAACACGTAACAGGTACGTTATCTATAATATGTGATTTATTGTTTTAATTCAATTTTTATTAACAATTAATATAACCTTTGAAATATAAATTAATTTTATCGGTATAAATTAATTTTGAAAGAATTTAATTAAGCATAATTATCAAAAATATAAATATTGCGAATGATTTTGTTGACCTAGATTTGACTTTGAAAGTTTAAAAATCCATTTGCGTGCTTGTATGGTGCACTTTTATGTAAATGTTCAAACGCGGAAACTGTTTTTAGCTTCGATATGGGCACTATTTGGTCGATACTTGGCATTGGAAAGACTGGTTCTCTGGCAAGATTGCAAATTTTCTAATAGCATAGTAGAAACGAGCCGTTTTAGCATTGACACTGAATAACGTTGATTAATGCTCAAAAATGGCTTCGTAATAAAAAATTGGACTGAAGTGTTTCATCTCTTTTAATAGAAATCTTAAAATATGTCTCGTGTAAAAGATAAATGAGTCACAGGTTTATAACGATTTATGGTGTTTTACTATTTTCTTATTGTTCTAAAAATTATATTGGTACAATAAAAATTTTGAATTAAACTTTATTATCGTTATTTACAAAGTCTTTATTCTCGTTGTTTACAACAAACTCCAAGTGATCTAGGTATATCTGAGGTGAAAGAAGTTGAACAGCTTCACGAAATTATTTCACTAGCACGAAAATCAGAAAAAACAAAATTCTCCATGATAATAGGTGACTTTAACGCAAAAATAATAAGCTTAAAAGAGTATGATAACACACTCAACAGAAGAAAATTTGTCATTTGAGTCTTAATGATGAAAGAGGGTACTTCGGCAAGGGGTTTTAACACAGTGGAGCACATTCAGACAATGAGTACCTTAAGAAAGAAGTGCAGGGAATGCAACATCTCACTACATCTAGCTTCTGTAGACTACAAAAAAGCGTTCGACTCGATAGAGCTTTGGGCAATTTTTACAGCCATGGATAATGCAAAAATAGATTCTAGATACAGAAACACCTTGAAATATACAGGGTGTTTCATAATATATCCACAGGATTTGACCATGTGATAGCTTGTCCAAAAATTTGAAAAAAGTTTCTATCAATGTGTTGAAATTTAATAAAAAAAATCGTTTTTGCGAATAAACCAGGGCGGCTTAGGATGGGCGTTCCATAATAGCGTATTTGGTCGAAACGGATATTAACATGGGGGCCGAGCATATACAAGTGGAATATAGGAACATCCAGGCGATGGGTTGATGACATTAAAGAAAAAGTTGGAAAAAATTGGCTACAACCAGCACAAGACCACAACGATTGGAAAATAAAAGAGGAGACATATGACCAGGAGTGGCTAAATGCTGAGAAAGAACAATAATAATCATTATTTAATTTTTCCATTTCATTTCAATTAATTGAACGTAAATTCGAAACTAGAATAATACAGTAGTTACATTCAATTCATTTTCTTCAATCACGTCTCTCGGGAGAACGATTGCTTTTAGGTGGAGTTCTGGCGGTTTCTGAAATTCGGGAGACACGGGCTCTATACGTTTATAATCTAATTTCAAATGTCCGACTACTCTAACTATTTTAATTGGTTTAAGTCGGTTTCTTTGTGCACTGGCATCTCCCGCTAATTAATCGCTTAAATCGTAATTTCTCTCCAAATGCATTCTCGTTAATCCAAAAGTTATTTATAATTAAGCAAAATGATTTATTAAGCGACGTAACAATATATTCTCTAAACTGGTTAATAATAAAGTATTGATTTTAATTTTGCTTAATAGTTGAACGTGGCTTTGGAAACGATTTGGGAGGATCGATTTTACAAAGCGCGGTTCGTAATCGATTTGTGGTTAGCACATAACTTAGTATTGAATGCAAATCGTGGCTCGTTCTCTTTCATCGAGCGACTCAACGACGTATCTCCATCCATTAACCAGAGAGTCCGGTATTATCCAATCGTTTCAAAATTGATTACTGAAAGGTCCTCTAGTGCTATATTACCTCTAGTAATTGTCTTTATATTGACGTCATTTAGTTAGTAACACGGCTTTGAAAATTACTTAAATTTTTTTCTTTTCTGAATATTAAAAAATAATCTTGTTTACAAGCTACTTCAAAAGGATGTTTTCAAAAAGTAAAGAGGAATATTTTCAAGCGTTTTCGTACAAAACATTACTTCTACTTTTCAACCTTTTCTATTGCTCTTCTTTAATATACATACGTCTATATAACAAAAAAATGGTTAGGTACTAGACCGAGTTTTGTCACACGAGCAGCAGCTGCAGAGTTACCGGAGCGGTTCAGTTCAAATGAAATCATGTTTTATTCACAAATAAGGGCAGCATCACCGGAGAAGTTCTCTCCCCGAGTCGCATTCAATGCGCAACGGTTGAACGACTTCTACAGATTAAATTCCAATGTTGCCGGAAGTTCAAAACGACGACGACGAGCATGAAGCTCCCGGTGTGCCGTTCTCCTTCTTCCGCCTAAGTGGATGTTTACGTTTTCAGCGAGTTACGAAGTGTATTTGGTAACGATGTACACCCACTGAATTTTGTTACTGGTTTGAGAATCTCGTTACTGGTAATATGCTTATTATTGAATAACCGACCTAGTTTCTGATGTTACATTTCCATCTACGTAATATCATTACTTCTACTTATAGCAACAGTTCTCAATACTCTATTTGATGTTTATTATACGAATTAAATCAGTGACTTTTAATTATATTACGATACTATTTAATTACCTCCATAAAAATTACTAATAAGTAGAAACACAAGGAAGAACGGTTTCTACGGATTATTGGGAGTTGATTGTTGTTACGGTTTAGGAACAACTCTCCGGTTTGCCGGTCTAACTTTACCACATCTAATGTACCGAGATCGACACAAAGAGGACAAACAAACCGAACGGAGCAGATTGTGTATCCAAGTACGGCGAGAAATGGAGGGTCGGGGTTCTCCTCTTTCTCCTCCTTGGAATAGTAGTATATACGGTAGAACGATACAAACGCAAGATTGAGAGCTGCAGAACAATTGACCGCAACAAACGGGAATGATCCATATTTTCTGCACGGTTCGCTGGAACTGTTACGATGTTTATTGGACCACATTGCTTCGTTTCTATTAAACGATTCGTTACTTTAATTATTTCTTTTAATTCTTATCGTGTGTGTTTGTGATGAGAATAATTTATCAAAGTTTCAACCAATCAATTTGATAACTTTTCTAACAGAAAATTTAGATGATGTGAAACAATAATAAATATATCCGAAACTTTTTTTCATTTCAGTTTTCAAGCGTAATCATCGACTAACTCCTGTAATTGAAGTACCAAGTCCAATCGTGTCACATAAATCGAGTTTTCACGGTCCCAAAATCCATTTTTGCAGAGTATCGATTGGTGTCGGATGCCATACATCGGCGAGCGAACACTTCTCTTCAATAAAATGCCAACCGATTCTGAATAATTTTGTAGAAATTCCATTGACAATTTCAATATCAGTACCAGTAGTAAACTTTGCTTATAAGTAAACGTTTTTAATCTCGTAAAAGTATATAATAATTAAAATTTTTATAAGTATCACTATCAATGTTTTGTGTCAGCGAAATATTAATATGTAGTTGACATGAATGAGATGGATGATTGGACGCTGTGCAAGTATTTATGAAGTGGTTTTTCTTAGATCGAAATAATTGCCACTTAATACATTTTCTATACTAGTAATAAGAGGCAACGTGCATCTTATAATTTTGCCGTTAATCAATATCTTTAAATCTGTAATCTCCGTCCCACACTGACAGCTTGGGGTTGACAAGAGTATCATTATTAAGCGGCATGTAATTAAATCAAAATATGTAAAAGGCCATTCATTAACACAATCTGAAATCAAATTTGATTTTTTTCATTTCTCTTATTTAATTAAAACACTATACTCTTTAATTAGAAACCCGACGGTATGAGGATGTCACGAAGGAGATGACAGAGGTATTCAACAAAACAACTAAAAAGGACTATATCCAAAGGCGTGGAAAGAATCAAAAATAGTAGCCTACTAAATTTGATGGGGAAAATACGAGACTCTATAATAATTAAAAAGAATTCAACGAGTTCGTAGAAGAATGGAAGATAATATCAGACAGTCAATACGGATTTGGAAAGGATGTGAAGAAAATGTGGAAAAGTGCAAAGAAAGCGAAGAAACCTATGCGCAGTCCTCAACATGGAGAAGCCATACAATAGAACATGGAGAGAAGAATACCTGCAACAGATGACAGCATTCTCCTTACAAGATAAAAGTTGCTACTTTTGCTACCACCGGAAAGGTGGTGATAACAGAAGAATTCCCAATATTCGTTATCCTATTGATCCTATCATAATAGTACATGATATACCCAGAAAATTAGGAGGAAGGATAATAGAAAGTATGAACTATGGGCAGGTGAGGACAAAAGCGGAAAATGCAACAGCCAGTGTAATAGCATGGGCCAAGAAGTGGAAGATAAACATACAAGAAACCGAGGTGGTAAGATTAGCTGAAAGAAAATACATAGACGATAAAGTTAGAATAGGAAATACTAGTAAAAACCTATTTACAAGAAGCACCATCACCCACTTAGGGATGACATTCGACAAGAGCAATATGTAACTTCAAAAGGCACGCGAAAATCAAAAAGAAAGGCACTAGCTAATAGAACATGCGGAAAACTCTACCACCTAATTAACCGATATAGGAAAAAACAAGGACACAGAGGCAAGAAATGAAAGAAACCAGGAAAAGTCTATAAAGTCAGAAAATTACCGCATTACATCAAACGTAGTGTGGGATGGTGCTCCATTCTGCATAAACCATAGATTTGGTCTCTGATTTAATGATAAGTCTTCCAAAAGTCCAGGAAGAGTGTTTATAAGGAAATTAAGATATGTATAGATATACATGTAATCTATATAATCGTCTGTCAGTGATGTCATGCTTACGACATCGTCAGTAATGTATACAAGCACTGTCGTATAATTATAATCGCGTTTAAAACCTGACTGGTTTTGTGGCAATATGTTATTTTGTTCCACAAAGGATATAATTTGTTGGGAAATGATTCTTTCTATAACTTTAAAGAGTATACATAAAATATTAATAGGTCTTAAGTATTGATTTAAAAATAATATTTAAATTATCCATTAAGATGGTATGATGTGACGTCAATTTATGGTATGATAATAAAGTAAAAATAAAAAATTAAACCTGAATTAGCAAAAACAACAATGTTATTTAGTACGAAATAGTTCTTTATAAATTTATTTTGGAAGTTCTAATTTAATTTTTGTTTAGTTAACAGTTTTTTTTAGTAATATTTGATGAATTGTAAATAGTTTTATCGTAACCTTTTTAAAATGCAGCGTTCCAGTTTTAAAGTGTTTCTACCTCGCGTAAATTCAGAGATAACTTTACTCGTAAAAATTTTGTTTCCTTTTCTCCGTTAACTTTACCGGGTTTCTACTTTGGGAACAATTTTACATTCAAACTACTACCAACCTCCCAGGTCGTCAAGAAAATACAAATGGGCTTAGTTTTTTGATAAATTTCCTATAGTATTGGAGTTTTCGCAAACAAACTTTTACCATTCGTAACCAACCAGATTTATCGACGTTACATAATTGGTTTCTGTGTTCATTTTATTAACTTAATAATTTTAACATTAAACAATCGTTCAATAGTGACAATCAAAACGAATTCAATTACACATTAGCAAATTGAAATGTTTTATCATCTCCAATTATAAATAGCAAGCCCAACCGAGGTTGAGGGATGGGAGAATGTTTAACGTTTTCCCCCACAACACCATACCCAATTCGTTATTATCACCGGAAATTAATGTATACGCACGTAACGGTGCGTTATATGTCCGTTTGCGTTCGAGTTTGGTTTATTTGATTATTGTTGCTGCGTTGTATGAATAGAGAAAATATTGGTGGTGAATTTGCAATGAAAATGTTAACGAATAAAACAAGAAAAAAATAATACATTAAATTAAATCGTTTCATGTATTTTACCGTAATTAATTTTACATATTACGTTTTAATTAAATCATTTAAAACAACTACAGTAAAACCGTAAAACAGTATTATACAATAATCTAGCACTGAATAACAACTAAAGATAGAACTAACACTAGACCTAGAATTAGAAACATTTGGGTTTAGCCGCACGTCTCTCAAAACGGCTAAACCTGAATAATTCTAGTTCTAGGTCTTGTGTTAGTTGTAGTGCAAAACTAGAACAATCACTAGATCTAGAACTAGAAACATTCGGGTTTAGCCGCACGTCTCTCAAGACGGCTAAACCCGAATGATTCTAGTTCTAGGTCTTGTGTTAGTTGGAGTGATAGTGTAAAACTAGAACTAACACTAGACCTAGAACTAGAAAGTATCGAGTTTAGCCGCATGTCTCTCAAAACGGCTAAACCCGAATAATTCTAGTTCTAGATCTTGTGTCAGTTCTAGTGATAGTGCTAAACCTAGATTCACTAAACCTAGAACTAGAAACTTTCGGGTTTAGCCGCACGTCTCTCAAGACGGCTAAACCCGAATGATTCTAGTTCTAGGTTTTGTGTTAATTCTAGTGATAGTGCTAGTGTAAAACTAGAACTAACACTAGACCTAGAACTAGAAACATTCGGATTTAGCCGCACGTCTCTCAAGACGGCTAAACCCGAATGCTTCTAGTTCTAGGTTTTGTGTTAATTCTAGTGATAGTGCTAGTGTAAAACTAGAACTAACACTAGACCTAGAACTAGAAACATTCGGATTTAGCCGCACGTCTCTCAAGACGACTAAACCTGAATGTTTCTAGTTCTAGGTCTAGTGTTAGTTCTAATGCTAGTGTTAGTTTTAATTGTTATTCAGCGTTACATGATATTTTTATTGAAATAATTTTTCTCTAACTTGAATTCTCTCTAACTCAAAGTTTTCTTACTATTCGCTTTCGCGATTTTCTTTTGAGTATTGTACCTATATATTAAATGAAGTAATAAAAATTACACCAACTTAAAATAGATGAATTCATATATCTTTGTGAGTGTGATGAAAGTAGTGTATTTTAGAATTTGGCTTACAATCAAAAATTGCAAGGTGGTTATTTTTATCAACATTTATGCAAAAAAAAAAAGCGGAAAATGCATTTTTTTTTAAATTAACTACCTGATAAAATCTATTTACTTTTAGGAAATAAAAAAGTTGAGATGAAAAGATTATAAAAGCTAACTATAGTAAATTGGGGCGATGATAAAAGTGAAAGCGAATCTACTTTTGCTTGTATACAGATGAGGAGATGAGGTCCAAAATTAAACGAAACACGGTTGTTGACCTCAAAACATTTCAGTTTTACTTGAAGTAACAAAATTTATAGATCTATAAATTTTAAATTCAACCGAAACAATTGCAGAAAATTGTTTTTTTCTTTTAATTTTGATTTTAAGAAATATTATTGTACAAATAATAAATAAAATGGTAATAATTTTCTGAAAAAATTTCCAACGAACTTTTCGTCTTTTATTTTCAAGGAATTATTTTGAAACTACATTATAACTCACCTCCTGCATACATAGATGAACGCGAATCGTGTATGCAATTCTCTTTAGTATGAAATACCCGGGGGGTTCCGCTGCAATATCTCACGTTCAAACAATACCCCGGGATTGTTTGCTTCAATAAAGCTCTCCGAAACGCGACAACACAAAGGCAACGCGACGTCAGAAAATTGTACCAAATCCCAACAGATATAAACGCTTTTCAAAAATGCAAATTTCAAGAATCTCCATTTAAAGTATAAAATCCGTTACTCAAATATAGTTCTAGAGTTTTCATTACATATTTATTCTGAATAAATAATTAAATATAAGACAAAATAAGATAACAATAAAATATAATGAAATAAAATAATATTTCAGATAGACTTTTTACTAATTTATCTTTATTGTTTCAGAAATAATGTCTTCAGCAGTACTAGAAAACCACCCATCTTCATTAAAAATGCCAAATCAACGGAGTAATAATCGTCGAACGTCGAATAATTTTAGTACAATTTCCCAAAAGAAATTTAAACACGATAGAAGTGGAAGAAAACGTTCAAAAAGTTTTTCAGGCGGTGGTCCTATGAAAATGAAAAGTATGAAACCGGTGTTACCAACAAAATTTCTTTTAGGAGGAAACATAAACGATCCGTTAAATTTAAATAGTTTACAAGACGAAGATATAAACCGAGCAATGAACGCCGTAACACCAAAATCCTCTCCAATTCCAACACCACCGCGAAGAAAAGGTCAAGTTGAAGTAATCATACCACCGAATATAAACGATCCATTAGATTTAATTGGTTGTGCGGATGAAGCGGAATTCGAACAACAATTATGTTCACCGATTAAAAAAGGACGAAAAAAGCGATTACGAAAAAAACGAACAATGTCCGCGACAGTTTGTTCAATAACGGAAATAAATTCCGCAGCTAATAATGATGATATTGGTGGGACATCCTCGTCTGAAGCGAAAACGCCAGAATCAAGGCGAGATTCGGCGAAAATACCGGAAGGATCTGAAGTAACAACGGTGGAGAATGAAAGCGAAGGATTAATAACGGAAGTTAATTTAATAAATCGCCCGGTGATAATTAATAAAGAATTGAATTTAGATCTATCACCGAAAAAAGACAAGAACAAACGGAAATCTGATGATCACAAAGAAAACGTGAAAAAAATGAAATACTCTATGGATAAAATTGTTAGCCCGGTTATTCCGCAACCTGGAGCTTGGTTAAAACGAAGTAATAGTCAGGCGATTAGGCACGTTAAGCCTGCTAGAGCTCCAGTTGATCAGAATCATATGCCTAAGTTTAAAGAAAAAAATAAACAATATCAATATGGAAATTATAATAGGTAAGAATAAATAGATTTTTTTAATATTTTAAATAGAAATAACATTAAATCATTTTTGTGCCAATTATTAATTAAAGTTCCTCTTTTAATACAAAAGGCCGTTTTAAAAAATCACTTTTAGTTCTTGAATAATAAATTTTTGAAATAATCGAGAATTTTTTCGAATTTAGCAATTTTCACCGATTAAGTTTTAAAAATTCGTATAAAATCCATTTTTTGGAATATGAGTATGAAAATTTCCCAAAGTGTTAATAAAAGTGTCTTCTTTCCAATGAACCAACCCGTTTTGAAAAATAACTCTTAGTTTCTGAGAAAACAATATTTGAAGTTTTGATAAAATTTTCGATGTTGCAATTTTCATCGATAACTTTCAAAATTAGCTATA